>RSEF01000010.1:670445-710339 GCA_003993805.1 Himantopus leucocephalus | reverse complement strand
GGGGGGGAAAAAAAGACTTTGAGTTGCTTTTGATCAAAGTATGGAGCCATCTTGGCTTGATTATGTTGAGACTGACATTTTAACAGCATCTTAAATTTTGTCTCGGGATTGAAGGATTTCTTGGCTGTAGCTACAGCACTCAGAACCCCACTGGGGCAATCAGCATGGTGCTGCCCCAGTGGGATTTCTACGAAAGATGTGAAAAGCAAAGGCTGAATTGTAGCTGAGGTGGACGAGCCTTGCCTGCTCCAGAGTGTCCCCAGGAGCTAATGCACACCTTGGCCACACTGGCAGCTGAGCTGTGTTTAATGACTTCCCTAAGGATTAGGATATCATAATCCTGTGCCAGCGCTGTTGTGATGCTGCAGGTTCTGCCTAGCTGTGGGATTTCATTATCTGTAGGTTTCCTACAGGTGTGTCTGCCTGGGGCTGTGGAGGTACCTTTGTTTCTGCTTACTGTGGACATTGGTTGGTGGCTTTTGCTGCACAAGTGTATGTTGTTCCACCGACTGAGCTGCTGCAGGTTTGTTTCCATTGGGTCTCGGGAGTGTGCCCTCCTGCAGGGAAACCACAGGCTGCAGCTGTGGGGTTTGCTTGGGGCTGATGGGATGGGAACTCCAGAGACCTGACAGCCACTGTGCTTCAGCTGCCGGCTTCTCGATGTAGACCCAGCAAACAAGAGCTCTCTGCCATGGTGGTAAGGCTCATTGGTCATCTTTCTGTTACTCTGAGGGAGTGGAGGTTCCTCCCTATTCCAGATCAAGCCTGGCACTCCCTTTCTCGCTCTGGTGTGTTTTGTTTGGAGGGCTAGAGGTGTCTGGAGCCTGACTGTTCCCTCCGTGAGACCTCGGAGTGTCCTGGGGACACATCTTCATGCTTGGACATGGGCTCTTGCCTAAGAGTTTAACTGTGCCAGGATATGATGGACTGTACTCCTGTCTGAGATTCACCTTGCTGTGATGCTCCTCTGGTCTGTGTTCCAGATCTACCACAATGATTTAACCTGCAGCCTTTAAATCGTTTGCTCTGTGGCACTGTGTGCCTACTGCAGGGAACTGAATTGCCTTTCTCATTTTTTTCTGATCTAGGAACATCCCTAGAAACTCTCAGCTCGTAAATGGAGACTGGGTGTCTTAACAGGCTTCAGGAAGCAGCGTTTGACTCATGATGCCTCTAAGTAACCTGTCAGCTGGTTTTTGACTTGTTCATCCACTGGCCACACTGATAAAATGGTGTCTCCTCTGCTGGATTGGGATTGTGCGCTGTAGCAGGCAGGACCAGGAGAGAACTGCTGTTGTTGGGTCACTGGTTAAACCCCAGTGTTACGCACAATGTTCCAGGTCACCCCTGGGCCTGCAGAAGGGGGACCCACCAGTCCTCCTGGGCTGGTGCCTTGGCGAAGGCACAGGACATTGCCAGCTCCGAGCCTGGGCAGTAGCTGTAGTTTCTGCTGTGCGGAGGACTTCCAGAGAAGCCTGGACAGGCAGCATGTGTTTAACTATTGCAAAATCCTTCAAGATGGAGCACTGAAAGCTAATCCTAGCTGGGCTCAAGAGTGCTCCTTTGCTTGTCTTGGCTTGGGGATGCAAGAGTGCAGCGGGTTCTGGAGGACACAGCCTCAGGCACGGTATTTCCCTGTACTTCAGTATTAACTATGAGACTAAAGGATATGGGTGTACTCTCCAGCTACATGTTTGCAAACTCTTTCCACTGGACTATCCAGGCTGCAGAATGGTTTGGGCCCTGCATGCTTTGAAGACCTGCGGAGCTCTTCTTAAAGGAATATCTCTCCTAAGGGTTTAGGGAGGAGGGTGAGCTTTACCAGGGGAAGGTATAGAGATGCGAGCCACTTCCTCCAAGGATTTGGATGCCAGCTCCTGTGTCCTGAATGCTTGCAGTATCTCTAGGATATCCTTGACAGTCTTAAGGTTAAAAGCTCTGTAAGTGGAAGGAATTTTTGTGGAAATGCTTGGCTGTCCTCTTACTGTTTTCTGTTCTTGTTTGTAGCAGGACTGGTGCTGCCAGTTGTGGGAAGCATCAAATGCTAAATGAGCAGGAACGGGTCAGGCGTTTGGTTTGCTGCTCGGGTTTATTTTTGTCTTGCTAGCACAGACTCCTAGGGAAAAGCTTTGCCTCCTGCTGTAAGTGGTTCTTTAGCAGTAACGGGAGTAGAATACGGAGTTTCACACTTGTGCCAAAGCAGCCTGATGCGGCACTTCTTTTTATTAAAGATGACTGGCAATACTTTCTTAAATTGAGCTTCTGTACTCCTCAGCTGCTTTTTATAAAGATGACTTAAAGCTTGCTCTGCCTGTTCCCTCTTGCCTGAAGCTCGCTTTTAGCCCTACCTGTTTTACTCTTGGCTCGTAAATGCTCCTGCATTGTGTCTCCAGAGTTCCAGGACCTTATCTTGGGGTGGGCTGAGCCTTTCAGTAGACAAAGATCCCGGACCCTAGTGCTGAATAGATGCTAATAGTCTTAAACGGGCTGAAATCCTGAGTAAATTGTTCAGGTCCTGCCTGGGGGCATCGTGTGAGTAGACAATTCAGTAGCTTATTCCTGCTCCTTCCAGGACAGGATTTCATTTGCTTTTTAGCTAAATGGTGGTGGTGGTAAGCTTGCATGTGTGGAGAAAACTATCAGATCACCTGTTATGGCAGTAAAACTACTCATAATGATGGGGGGGGGGGGGGGGGGGGGGGGGGGGGGTTNGGGGGGGGGGGGGTGTGGGTGGGTGGGTGTTGAATAACACAAGTCCTGTGTTGGGTTAAAGTTCCTGTGTCCATGTGAAATTAATTCAATTTACACCTGCCTTCTGCCACAGGCTGCATACTGGAAAGATCAGTAAGGAATGATTTAAAAGTAAAACCAGCTAGGTGCTTCAGGCTTGCTAGTGGGTGAAGCAGGGGGAGAAATGCGGGGGAAGTAAGGCCTAAAACTCTTGCAGGAGCCCATCTAGAAGGTAGATGTATTAAATGTCTCCTTGACAAGTACAAATGGCCCAATTTAGAGCTATTGGCTTCTGTGTGTCTTGGTGTAGCAGGGGCTTGTTCACCTGCCTTGCTGCAATTCAGTTCTCTGAATTTGGCTGTAACTTGATTTGCTTAATGGCAAGGATTCTGCTCCGGAGGCCAAGACTGGCAAGGTTGTGCCTTCCTGCTCTTCTCTTTAATGTGGGTCCTAATTGATAGCGATACCGTTTGCTCAGAAGCAGAGTTCTGCTGCAGTGGCTTTTGGGTGGCGGGAAGACCTGCCCTCAGTCCAAAAATGTTGGTTAGAGATGAAGTCCAGGGACTTCAAGATTGACAGAGGCTTGAATGTTGTGCAGCTGCACCAAAGCAAGCCTGGATGTGAAAGTGGCTTGTGAGCTGACCCTGGGGGAAGCAGCTGCTCTTGCTGGTTCTCTGGACCAGCGCCTGGAAGCAGGAGGGGTTTGATCTTTTTTTGTGGAGAGGAAGCTTTACAAGAACCCTGGCTTGTGTAGGATGGTCCTAAAACCTTGGTGCTGGTAGATCAGTGGCTGGAGGGTCGTGCTAAAGCAGAGCTAGTTTGGGGTAACCTCCCTTTGTGGTCAGGAGCCGCTACCTAACGGGAAGATCCAGAATTGGTTCTCCACCTTGCTAAGGGAAGCCTCAGGATTTGGGTCATGTTTGATTAGCTGAGAATCCATGTTTTTTTCTGCAAGCCTGTTTTCTGATGTGATTGTGGGGCTGCTGACTTTGGCCATTCCAAGATGTTCAGATTTCCCCAGTATGGGTGGTGATGTGAGCCTTGCTCTCCTGCTGTGCTCTGTGGTTTCTCATTGTGGCTGCCTTGACAACGTGCATCCCCCTTGTCCCCCAGTGTCAGGAGGCTGATTCTGGGGAGAAGGCACATGCCTCTGTTAACTAAGTCTCTGGTTTAACGATGTGATGTGCTGAAGATAAGCAGCAGGGAGCTTGTGTTAGCAACCACGCTAGTTTGGGTGCTGTGGCTCTTAGTCCAAAGTTCATCCATCCTACCTGTGGTGAGCTGGTACCTGTGACTGGGATGGTCCTGGTCTGACGTGCTGTGCTGACAAATTGCAGACCTGTTTGCTTAACTGTTTCTTTAATGCCAAGAACTGTGCCTGAGTGTTGCTAAGACCTGGAGCTAAAGCTAATATGAGTACTGGAGGCAATCCAGACTTTTCACAATGTGTTGAAAGCTGGGTGGTGAGTACTAGCCTGCTTGACACTAATACTTGTTCTTCTTTTTACCAGAGAGAAGATACTGGGAGGAGCATAAAAGACTGCTGGGATAGCCCAGATGCCCCTGCACTTTCCACTTGCAGCAATGCAGATATATTCCGCCGAATAAATGCCATGTTGGACAACTCTTTGGATTTCAGTGGAGTCTGCACCACGCCGGTCGCAAAAAGCAAACGTGACATCCTGCCAGGTGACGTGTTTGGCTGGGTTTGAGGCGAGCTTGAGGATCAGGGGCTGGTGGAAGGGAGCGGGGGGAATTTCTTGGTGGGACCTAGCAAACACATGGTGGTGGTAATCCTCAGTGGTGTGGTTGTTGGCCTGTGCTTGTGAGCAGAGCTGCTTGGCGTCAGGCTTAATGCCGTTTTGGTACGGGAGGCTTTATTTCTGTGCCTGAAATGGATAACCCAAGTATTCCCTGGCAGTGTGGAGGTGCCTGGGAAGGCTCGCTTACGCTCCCTGTGATGCTGTGGATCACCATGTGGTCAAGATGTGAGCTATCACTGCCTGACCCGCCAACTTCTGGTGTAGATAGTTCCAGCAGACTCCGTTACAGTCTGCCTCTCCTGGATTAATCTGTTAGCATGGCTGATCTGCTGCATATATTAAAAGTGCAAAAGAATTTTGAATAACTGTTTGCTACAGGTCACTTAATTGTGTATTTAAGAGCACACCAAAGCAGTACATGCAGGTGAGGACTTTTCCCGCAAAGCAGGCTTGGGATTATGAAATCAGTGGTGCAACTTTAGCTTCCTGCAGATTGAGTGGAGTGGACATATTCTGCCGTGTTGCGCTCGATCTGCCTCAAAACAGAAGGTTTTGTGCCAAAGCAAAGAGTGTTGGGTCCAATCTTATTTTTATGTAAGTGAAGGACGTGCTCTTGTCCCTCTACAGTAGGCGAGATCTGCCAGTAAATGTACCTGCCCAGTGCCTGATGTTCCTCTTGCCAGCACACTTGTGTGCAGCAGTACTTGTGCCAAGGATTTGGGCACTTGAAAGATTGCTCATGCTCCTCCAGCCTCTGAATTATAGGGTCAATAAACACTTTGGCCATTATTGGAAACAAACTGACCCTCTGGACTTGTCCCAAAACAAAGTGGGAAGTAAAGGGAAGAACCTCACCAGCTGGTGACCTTGCAGGCTGCTGTAGGCAGAGAAGCTTTCATTGCAGTCACTTGGAGACAGGGTTGTTTTGTGCTCGTGGATAATCTGATGAGTTTTAATCAAATGGGTGTAAAAAAAAAAGCTGCGAATGGTTGTCTGGGCATCCTGTGGGTCTGTTTGATGCTTGCACAGTGCAACTTTGTTCTGAACTGGCGAAATGACTGCTACCAGATGACTTCCAGTGCAGCTTAATCTCCCGGGTATTTGAAGGGCTTAGCACTGTGGACCAGGGGCTGATCTGGCCATGTGATCCTGTGCTGGCGTTGCAGAAATAGTAGAGGAAGTGAATCGTTCGCTTCGGAGTACGGATCTATAGCCAGCATTGCTTGAAACGTGCCTAGTAAAACGGTATTGGAGGATATGCTGGCTACTCCTGAGCAATTGCGTAGTGAATATTAACTAATTCAGGTCAGTGGTGTGGTTAGTGGTGCATTTCTAGAGATTTGCTGTTGTACTGAGCTGTTTAGACATTTTTTGTCCCTTGGCACTGTGGTAGTCAGTGTTGTATCTGATCTTGATGCACTGGAAGCATAAGGAAGAAGTAAACCTAAGTATTTTCCTTTAATCATGAAAGAGTTGTTTCCGGATGCTGTGTTGAAATCTTAGCTGTAGCCCTTCATAGTCCATTTATAACTTGGGATAGAAATGTTTCCTAATCAAGTTTTAGTTTACTTGCCAAAGTTAACCTAGTTGATAAAGGAAATATCTCTGCCTGCCAGAGCAGATTCATCCTATGAAGATGTGGGTTAGTTCTGGGCTTAGAGCTGGCACATCAGTTTTAATTTGCGGTACTGTCTTCCAGACTTCTAAAGCTCTTCTCTGAGGGACTGGGGTATTCACCTGGCATTAAAATGAACCTGCTTACTGACCTGCTGCATGTACACCTCTGCTCGGTTTGTCAGTTACTGTGGTATCTCTTAAGGATCTCTGGAGCCAGAGGGTCTTGCCTAGTGTGGAGCTGGTGAGAGGTGGTGCCTTGATTGGAAACTGGGTGAACTTCCCTTCAGTGGTGTTAAACCGTGCTTGTGTTTCAGGCTATCAGGGAGCAATTTCTATGGAAGACCTCTTGTAGGATGAGTATGGTGGGATTTGTGCATTTAAAAAAAAAAAGGAGGCTTCCTCTAGCAAACACCTTCTGCTGTGGAGCAACCAAAGTTGTGCTTTTTGGGACATCCTAATCAATTTTTCTTGTTCCTGACAGCAGTTGAGGCCGTTTTCACCAGTATGTGCTGGCACAGCCACTTGTGTGGTATGGGGGCCCTGCTCGGCATTAAGTAACCTGACAGGAGGCTTTTAGTTTGTATCAAATCCCTTGTGCAGTGGCACAAACGCTTGTGATGGCACGAGGAAAGAGGCTTGCTCGCTTCCCGAGGAATGCTGGGCACTGCTGAGCCAGGGCTAGAAAGTGGCTGCCTTGGGTGCCCTCACCCTTTAGGCTAATGGAAGTGTGATCTTTTTTCAGAAGGTGCCTCTGGGCTGTACAAGAGACTGATAATAGGCTACAACCTGAGCTACCCCGGCCAGGCCAGCAGTTATCAGCCGTAAATATGTGGATGAGTCAGCATCTACCAGTGCATCGGCAGTTCAGAGTTATTAGTTTCCTTGCAGTCCCGGCCTTGTTTCCTTAGTGTCAGAGTCAGGACCTCTTGGTAGGTAACAAGGGTCTGAATGCAGCAGTTCTGCCAGCATCCTTCTGTCTCCAGATTAGAAAAGTGCATGAGCTGCTTCCCTTGTTTAATGTGTTGCTTAATGAGCACCTTCTCCATGAAAAAGTTGGTGCTGCAAGCAAGAATGTGAATCCTAGGACAGACGAGATCGGCAAATGGGGAGGTGTTTTGGTGCTTGGACGCTGGCCTGTGTTGTGCCACTTGTGCAGAGATTCATACCCGATTGCTGTAAGGCTGAGCAGCTGATAACTAAAATTCAGAATATAATGCAGCTCACTGCCCCCTGCGCTGGGCAGATGGTTTAGAGCCTGAAGCAAGCTGTTGTTGTTCGCCATGCCTTTGAGTGAATGAGACAAGGCTCTGCAGGATCAGTGTCTTGCCTTTGGTGAGCCTGGCTTCTGGGTAGGTGACCAACCGAGCAGAGAGACCCTTGATCTCATGTGGTGTCTTGTCACTTGTGTTAAATCACTTCTGAAGAATTCATGAGCCTCTGGTGCTTTTACTCAGTGCAGGAACAACTTGTGTATTTTAGTTAGACTATATTATCATGAAACTTGTAGGTTGGGCAGTTTTAATGAGCCTGGAGATCTGCCCTTAATGTAGTAGCTATAACAGGTGAAAGGACTGTCTTTTTACAACTTAAGCACTTTTGTTGGGGGGCATGAGGAAGAGATCTTATTCCGGCAGGGGAAGTACTTGTACTTTAATCTATTCATGGTCCCTCAAGCTTTTCAGTTGTCTTCCTCAGGTCAAACTAAATTTATCCTGGATTGGACTTGTGTGTAAGAAGCCCCTTTCAGTATTAAGAGGATTACACGTGGTGGAGAAGGGATGGCAGAAGTTCGTGACCTTTCACTAATGCTATTGGGGAGACACGTGTGGAGACACCTTACTCTGTGCGGTGAGGTGCGCGGCAAGGCAGTCAGTGCTGAGAAGAGATCAGTACAGCAGCAGCCTGAGCAATGTGAGAGAACAGGCTTATTCAGCAGTCCTGGGTCTGACACAGTTGGAGAGTTATCCAGATCTGGGCAGAGCTGCGTGGCAGAAGGGACTGCCACTGGAGATTTAGCTTGCCATACCTAATGTTAAATCTCTATAAAGATCAGTTTGCAGTTAATGATAATCCTCGGTGAACTTAGTTGCCTTGTCAAAATGATCTGAGTCGTCAGCCCCAGCCTGACCACCACCGCGGTGGTTCATGGGTGCTTGCTCCAGGAGTTCCCCAAGCACTAGGCTTACATCGCTAGCCCAAACCAAAGGGTGCAGTGCAGCAGTGTGGTGAAAGCTGTAATTGTAGAACCTGTCTGGTAGCTTCTGGGACAGGATTGTGTGGTGCTTCAAAACACCTGCCTTTCAGGCTGATTCAGTCCTCTCCGAAAAAAGGCAAAACTTCTTCAGCAAGGTTGTGTGTAGTGCAGACATTAACCTTCAGCGGCTTTAAGTGTGGTGTTGGAGATGGGAGAGAGACAGTGGCCTCGATGGAGGCAGGAGTCGACATCTCCCACCAACTCAACTCCCTCAGGTGCTGCTGGAGCGCAGCCTGTCCTTCAGCAACTGGTTCCCAGGGAGTGTGGTTCTCTCCCAAATTTAAGGCTAATCTGCATGTTCATCAATGGTCTGAATAAGAGTGTGAGCAAAGCCAGTTTCTTGAGGTAGCAGGTGGTTTGTTTGCCAGGCTTTAAAGCTGGGCCTTGCTGGGTGAAAGGTGCTGCTACCAGATTTGCTTAAAAAAAACCCAAACACCACCCTAAACCAGCTTTTGAAATTGTCAGCCTGTTCTGTAGGCACAACTTCCAGCTTAATTAAGTAGAACAGTGAGTAAAGCTCCCTCTTCAGCCTTTGTATGCCCATTTACTCACCTGGCTAAGCTGACTGGCTACAACTGAAGGCAATGCTGGCTTAAAACAAATGGATTTAAAAGGATTGTAGGTACCCCAAATGTCCCAGCAGCATCGATTTCCCTTTCATTAAGCTCTGCTCATTTAACTGAGACAAAGCAGCCATTATTTTGCTCTAAGTTGACAGTCCATTGTGTGAAGAAATGGGAGATGTTTAAATGACTTCCTGTGGATGGGAGTGGCTTTAGGTGCCAAGTTCAGTGTAAAGGCTGTTAGTTGTGGCCCATCAGGTCCTAACGATTCTCAGTGGCTGCTTTATTTAAGGAAAACTGAAGGACAAATGCAAACCCAGACTAGCTGATGACCAAATCGGCTTCCTGTTTGCTCTCAATTGCAGTCAATTAATGACTTATTACTTGTTTAGCCACCCAAAAAGTCCTCTCTGGTACTATAATGTAAATTCCTCTGTTCTTCACTGCCCTGCAGCCATGAGGAAACATGCCAAGGCAGTGCTGGATGCAGCTGACCTGATGTGTGTGGTCTTGAGTTGGGGGGACAAAACACTGTAAGAGGTGGAGACCTAAAACTGCAGTGCTGCTTGCCTGGAGTGTGTGGGGTTAACAGGGTGCCTCAGGCAGAGCAAGGCTGTTAGCAGGAGCTCACCTGGAGCTGGCAGCTGAGAACAATTCTGCTTGCCCCAAATAAATGCTGCATGCCTGGTAGGCACATCCAGAATAGTAAAATTCAACACCTGTGTGCCCCAAAAGAGGGGCACACCTACTGCTTTTGGGTTTTGGCCTTTATATTTCAAGTGTCACATTAGCAGGTCTCTGCTTATATGGGTGCAGTGCTTTTCTGTGCTGGAAAGTAGCACTAGTAAATGGGTTTCTTTGTCAGATCTGCAAATGGAAGCAAATCATGGTGGTGTGTTCTGCAGAGAGCAACGACTTGGCCTACAGCTCTTGCACTCTGCAGCGGTTGCAAATTGGATGGTGTTGCTGAAGATCCAGCAGGTTTCCTGATGTGCTGTGCTGTTGCTCGGGTTTTGGTGCTGTAATCCTGTGGCAGTCTCTCACTGCTACTCTTGGAAGAGGTAGGTAGAGCAGCAAGGTGAAGTTTCAGTGCCCTCTTCCTTAGTTTCTTAAATAATTGCTTGTCAGCTGTTCAAGTGTTTGTGGTTACTGGAATAAGGCAAACTCCTTGCTCTGGCTGTGAAACAGGTCATGCAGCAGCAAATGTCTTCACTTGAGGAATTTTTCAGATTACAGGGAAGATGCTTAGTTGTCTATCAGAAAAACCTCTGGTAACTAGTAGGTTTATGCCTAACAAGAGCTTTCCGAAGTACCTGATGATCCTCAGTGTACCTTAGGAATACAATTGGCTCATCCTCTAAAAGCTTTCACTTGACATTTGTTTGTCTTGTGTGCAAAACGTACTTGAGAAGCTTAATTTTCAGGGATGCGATTCCCAGCCTTTACAACTGGAGGTGTGAAAGGTAAAGCAATGCTTGTGCTGTGAGCTGCCTTCCCATTTGTGATCTGAAGGCTGCAGAAAGGCTCACTTTGCCTCTTGCTTCTCTGGATTTTGTTTGCAAGTTCAGCCTTGGTCAGAGCTGAGTTGTGCTTATCCTTCCCCTGCTCTTTACAGTCAGGGGCCTCATTTTTGGAGGGTCTTCCTTTGTACTTGGGTTCTGCTGGAAATTAGCATGTGGGAGCAAAGGGAGACCTCCTCATGGCTGCAGAGGTGGTAGGGGTGGGATCTAGCTTGTTTGGTTCAGGCTTGCTTAACCATTTTGTTGCAGCCTTTCTCTAGGTTTTCTCAGTTTTCAAGCTAAATCCCATTTGCTGGATTTTTAGCTGACTTTGCAAGTGGCCTAGGTCCGGAAGGCTTGAACATCGGAATGTCTTTGCATTCGAATGACACATTACCTTTCAAGACTAAGTCTGATGGCACAGAGGGATGCTGCTGCTACTGGACAGGGACTTAATCGTGCTCTGCTCTCCCCATGCTACCTTAACCCGTCTGCCACAAACTGCCTGTGTGTCGCAGCTCCTGGTGCCAGTCCCTGCTTGGCTTTTCCACACAGGCTTAGGCTGTAATTTTCTAAATATTTTCCTGTTTCAAATGCCTGGTTGGTGCAGCCACACCGCATACCAGATCAGGGGAATGAGCTAGGCTAAAACTAACTCCCAGTGGCTTGGTTTTAACCAGATCAGCTCCCCAGTCCAGCTTCCTGTGCGGAAACTCATCTGCCTAAACTGGTGTAAGTGGGGCGGGAGTGTTGGGGTGGGGACAGGTGGCTGGGACTGCAGCTTGTGTAAGCTGGGCTGGTAGGGTTTAGCTGCAGGTTCAGAGCTGGACTGTGTGGAGATGCTCACCTTTAAGAAGCCTTTGAAATGTCTTAAATGCGATGCTAATATTTGAAGTCTGAAAAATGCAGCTTTCTCTCTGGGCGGTGGTGTGGAGAGCTATCCAGCCTGTGCTGAGGTGCGCCCTGGCTCCAGGGATCTCCTGGACAGACAGGAGGACATCATCCAGGAGAGCTGCCTGCTCCAAGACCTGCACAGGAGTGTTTTACTAAGGACTTGCTTCTCATGATGCTGTTGAAATCAGATCTAACCGGCTCAGGAGGTGGGAGCTCAGTATCTCCCAGACACTCGGGCACAAGCCCAGCTCAGTGTGGCTCCCTCTGCCAGGATGGTTGGCTTCCAGTGGCAACTCCAGGGAAAAATCCAGGTTGGAAAGACTTGCGCTGGTGCTTGGGGCTTGGAAAAGTCTGCAGCGAAGCATTTGGGCTGGGCTGTGTCAGATTGCAAAGTGAAACTATTTCACATTTGGTAGACATTTGCTTGTGACTAACTTAAGGTTGTGCCTCTTTAGACTGAATTTTTGTAGGAAATTAATCCTTCCTGCCCCAGTATCCTATTAGTTTTGTCTGCCATCAGCAATTGATTGCTTTATAAGAAATTTCCAGGCTCTGAATTTGAAAATAACTATTCCAGAAATCCATTTTAACTATTTTTTAAGTTGGTGTTTTTTCTTGATGGCCCATATCCATCTTTCAGTGTGGCTGGGAGTGTTAAAGGGGAAGCGGACTTGTGCTGGCTGCTTGCTTCAGGTGGGAAAAGGTCCAATTAAAAAATGCTGGTTATCTACGCAAATTCTACTGTGCTTCAGCAGTTATACCCGTAGCTGAATTGCAGGAAGCTTGTCTTTTAATGTAGACTGAAGTCATCAGAGGGAAACACAGATCTCTTGAACTTGATTCTGTCTGGGTTCAATTAAACAAAAGAGCTTATTTCCTGAAAAATTCAGATAGCTAGGGAAAATGTGGCTGGATGCTGTGGAGTGAGCACTTCCTGTTGCTGATGAATTTCTCTCCTACTTTCCTTATTTCTTCAGTGGTGGGTTTCATCCGAGATGTTGGATGAGGGATTCTGGGTGGGATTTGAGTTCTGTCTGATTATTCTCTGTGTCCATGCTTCCCAGAAGATGAAGCTTGGTGGGAATTAATCTTGAAGACGGCATAAAACCTAGCAAGATCCTGGTCCTCAAAGGGAAGGTAGTCTCCTACTGCCAGGGATCTGGGCTGGAGCGGAGCACTCGTGCATTTTCATAAATGCAGAAATGTTACATATTCATATGGGCAAGTTATGGTTGCTGTGGGAACTGAGTTGTCTGAGCAATGTGCCTTTATCTTCTCCTCCCTACAGCTGCATTATAAATGTTTTTAGGGCCTGTCCAAAACAAGCAATCCAAAAACTATACTGGAAGAATTAATGCAGAGAAATACCCTGCTGAAGATGCAGTGTGATGCTTTCGGAGGAATATTCGATGCTGTTACAGGTGCTTGATAGTACTGTGACTGAATTGGCACTACAGCTTGTACTAGTACTACTAAGGGAGTAGGGAAAAAACCCCAACCCTGGTGGATGCTATCCTGGTGGAGTGCTTGGGGAGGAGGCTGCAGCTGGAAGGGGGAAGGCGGCATGTTGCCAGCAGGTACGGTTTTAGCTGCTCTCATCCGGAACACAGTGCTTCAGCCCCCTCGCTGTGATCTGGGAGCGTCAGAATTCCCCACATTGCTGTGGGGTGAAGGTGAGGGTCCCACCTCCGGCAGTGGCAGAAGCCTGCATCTCATGTATGGTACCCAGCTGGCGGTGGGGCCTTGCCTGGGCTTCGCTAGGTCACGAGCAACTGAGTGGCATGGGATGTGGATGTGGGTGTGGAAAAGGAGGCCAGGAACACTGTCTGGGATGGCCAGGGCTGCACGTGAGGGATAACGTGACAGGCTGGAGTCACTGCAGCGCCCTGCTGAAGAGCCGGGAGTGGTGTGTGCGAGGTGTACATCTGATGGCACAGTGGGAGGGTGTGGGGGCAGGGGGAGGAGGAGGAGACAGCTGCTGCTGCTTGGTAGCTGGCTTATAAATGCCCTCTGACTCAGATTTCGGGTAACACAGCTGAGCATCTTGTGGTTTCATCAGCCCCCAGATCCCCGCATTAAACTGGAATTCTCAGACTATGAACCTGCTGCGTTTCCTTAGGCTGTTGGCACGGGCTTAAACCGAGGCAAGAATCCGGCATCTCCAGTACCGTAGGCTTGTGAACACCCCGCAGGGGAGGGGAGGGCTGGGAAAGGGGGAGACCAGGCGGGCGGAAGGTAAACAGGCCGTGCAAAATTCCTGATGTGAAATGGGTCCTGCGCTCTGGCCGGTCCTCTTCTCCCTGTACCAGCGTGATGTGCCCACTCGGGCTGGACCCGGGATAATGGGCTTCTCTCTGGGTAGCAGGGGGGTTGAAGGTTATCCTTGTTACTCAGTGGTAAACAATGCAGAGTCAGTGAGGCACAGTGGCCAAGTTGAACCAAATAGATTATGCTAGCAGAATTGCGAAGCTTTGCATCGGGCTCTGAATCGGAGCCAGCAGCTGGAGTCTGTCCAGGACTAAAGTGTTTTTGGGTTTTGTGGGTGGAGGGAGGCGGGGACAGGAGAGCTGGGTAGCACTAAAACTAACTGTCTGCTCTGTCGCCGCTGCTGCTGCTATCGTCGTTGCTGGGGGGATTGCTGCCTCGAGCCTGTCGTCTGCTGTGTGCCGTATTGTGGAGCCCTGCTTTTGTGCTGCCTGCCTCCCTCGATTTACTGGAGCTGCACCTCTCTCCTCCTGCCTGCCGTCTTGTCTTTCGGGGGAAATCTTATCCTTTCTTCTTACCTTTATTTTGTAAGAGCTGATGCAGTTCTCTTGCATGGCTGAGTGACGTCACTGTCAGCACAGTAAGCATCAGCAGCCTGGTCACATGCTGACCCAGTCAGTAATGCAGACGGGATAGGAAGGTGGAGGGGCTCAGGGGGGTGGGGGGCTGGTTTCTGGACATATGGTAGCCCTCCCTTTTGGGGTGCAACTGCTAGTTGCAGAAGCTGTGGCTTCAGAGCGGCACGAGACCTGGCTCAGGGCTTAACGCTTCGGAAAACTCCTTCTTTAAAAAGAGAAAAAAAAGCAGCCCTGAACTCTCAAGCTTCTGTTTGTTCTCAATCTGAGCAGACTTCCAGGACTCTGAAGAAGCAGTGGCAAGCAGGATGCTTTTCCCCACGTCCACGCAAGAGTCTTCCCGTGGCCTCCCAGACACCAACGATCTGTGCCTTGGCCTGCAATCCCTCAACCTGACAGGGTGGGACAGACCCTGGAGCACCCAGGACTCTGACGCTGCAGCACAAACCAGCACACAGTCCGGTGAGTCTGCTGACACATGCAGCAACAGTTGTTGGATTCCTTTTATTTTTGGCCATTTTAAAGCTAACGCAGAGCCATTTGCTTGTGTAACGGGGTGCTGGCAGTTACTGATGGGGGGCTCCTCGACCTGTAATGCTTGTGTAATGTGGTGGTTGAGTTGGGGAGGCTGTGGCTGGCTGTGCCACAGCCCCCTCTGCTCTGCTGTCAGTTCACTGCAGACAAGAAGTGCCCAGGCTTATGTTTTGCTCAGTGCTGTAATGCTGGCGGAGGAGGAATAACCTCGCTGAGAGAGGAGAAATCCTCTCGCTGCGTTCGGAGCGAGTGGGTGGGGGGGTGTGGTGTCAGGAGGCTAAACATGCCAGGGTGGGAGTGGNTGTGTCAGGAGGCTAAACACGCCGGGGTGGGAGTGGAGCTGAACTTCACTCTGGCAGCCCGAGAAAAATCCCTGGTGGCAGGTAGCTCTGCAGGCAGGGGTGCACGTGCTTGCAGAGGGACCCCCTCCGTGCCCGACTGTGAAAGTCCAGGCAGCACCACTCGCTCCTACGCTACGGCTGCCGAACTCTGCCTGTGGGGTGTGGTAGTTGCAGCCGGCACCCGACTAACAACTTCAGCCGGCAGCTTGCAGGCTGGGTGGAAGACTTGGAGGGATCCTTCTCCACTCCCACGTTTAACTCGAAATAGCGGTCTGCTCCTAGCAGTGGGTTGGAGGAGATGCAGTGGAACGGCTTCTTGCTTTAACTCTTTTGGTCCAGCGCAAACATACGTGATCAGCAGGGTGTGGGCTTGCGGCCACGCACTGCTGGCTGGCTTGCCCTTCCCCCTCAATCCTCTCCAGTCTGGTTTTGCAGCTGGGATCGGATGGGGAGTTTTTGGGGTGGTGGGTGCTTCCCCCCTGGAGTGTTGCAGGGTTCAGTTAACTCTTCCAGAGGCATCATCCTTCTCTGTAAAATCACAGGAGGAGAAAGGGGTGCTGTGTGCGCAAACTTAACGCGTCTCCTCAGCCTGGTGACAGAGCAGGGCAGTAAAACAGAGGGAAGAGTTCATTTCCCAGCCTTTGAGGGCTGTAAAAACCAGTTTCACAAATGGTGGTGTGTTCGTTCAAGTATCAGTCCATGGAAAGATCTAGTGCTTTGGCAGAGTTTGTACAAGTTCAGCCTGGTTGCTACAGAAACTCATCCCTTTATAGCAGCACACTGCTGCTTTGTTAAAAGGGTAGTGCATCTCTGCACAGACTTGGGTGACACAGGAGGCCCCAGGCGTAAAGTTGGTGCTGACAGGAATGTAGATAGCTTCTGGGGTGGCCTGGGCAGTGCAGTTTGTCCACATAGATGATTAGGGGTGGGGGCAAGGGGGGTGCTGTTGACCACCTCTGTCCAGGGGTTGCTGCCCTTGGGATAGCGAGAGCTTCTGAGACGCAGCCCTGAATGTTGCTGCATGGGTTGTAAAACAAAAAAACCCACACCCGTGTGGGGTAGTGGAGTCTGAAACAACAGCTGCATCAGCACAGCTCACTCAAGTTTCTACATCTAATTTTCGTAAGACTTAGCGTGCAGGCCTGCATGTGGGCCCAAACGCAGGCACTTAGGGTCTGCTTGCAGTCAGGCTGTGGTAGCTTTATTAAGCCTTCCTCTGCTCCAGCACATGGTCCTATGGGCTTCCCCTAATGAACCAGGGAATACCGCGCACTTGGTATCTGTCCTCCTTTCGTTGTCAGCCGAAACCTTGAAGGAGGAGGGAGAAATGAAAGTTATTAGTGTGCAGTGGCCTGGACAGGTGCCTCAGCTGTGCACTTAGGCTCTTACAGCTGCTAGCAGACTATGGGGTACTGATTCCATGTTATGGGTTCTTTAATGTAAAGAGCACACTTAAAGGAGGTGACATCCATGCTGAACGATTCTGCTGCTAACAACCACAACACCCGGGGCTTGGTGCACAGTGGTGCTGCAGAACAAGGGCTGTCGCACACGGAGGCGGCTGCTCTGTGTGGATGTCCCAGCCCCACCTGATCTGCTGTAGCCATCTCCAGTGCTCTCTTGGCCAGCTTCCTGCCAGGCTGTCTTGGCAGAGGCACGGATGTCTCTGCAGCGCTCTGGCAGGCAGGCGAGCAGCGTTTGCACAAGCCTGTGGCAGGCTCTGCACCTCGCAGGTTGGGTGGTGGGGCCGAGTGGATGGTGGTGGTGGTAGGAGGTTCATTGTCAAGGGTGGAGGGGCTTTTGGTTTCAGGAGTGAGACTCCTTTGAAGGTGCTCCAGTGACCTCCCTGCTCGCAGAGGGTGTAGCTGGTATCAGGTGGCCCGCTGACTGCAGTGCATCGTGCTGGAGATCCTGCCTGCCGCAGAGGCCTGGGAAGAGCAGTAGGGAGGATCTAATCCTGGGCCGTGCCCTGGGTTTGGGGTGATCTGCACCCAGTGGATGTTTGTGACAACTTGTGGTAACAGCTGCTGGAACATGGCACCCAATGCTGTCTGGCCTGTTTCCTCACTTCTCACTCCTGGTATTCCCCTCGGTATGTGAGAGGGGATTAGGGCATAAACACCAACTCAAATACAGCTGTGCTGCTTCTACAGAGGAGCCTGCAGAGAGTCTAGGGCTGTATAGCTGGGGGTGTTGTGGTCCTGAGACTGTGTTCTCCCTCTCAATCCCACCCTCCCTTCCCAAGTGTACAGCAGCTGGGTCTGCTCCTGTGCTCCTTGGCCTGGGCTGCTGTTACTGAGCTCTCTGCTCCGAGAGCTGTGGGGATGGCGTACGCTGGCTGGAGAAGTGAAATGCTGGTATCCATGCACAGCTGTTGTATTGCTTCAGCCTGCCCACACCTCCCACGTCTGCAGAGCCTCATCTTTTTTTTTTCCTTCGTAAGGACCCTGGAGTGGCAACGTGGAGCTCCTTGGGAAGGGAGAGCTTATTGTTCAGGAGCATCTTCTGAAAGGCTGTGAAACGCTCCTCTCTGGGTGGCAGAGGATTGCTCCTCTGTCTGAAAGCTGTATGGATCTGAGGAGTCAGAGGATACTGATGCTTCCAGGTGGCCTAGCTGTGCTGTGGTGGAAAGAGGGATGGCATGGAGAGGATGCTGCTGTGTCTGGGCGCTCCTCATGCCCAGTGCTGAGGCCTGGGAGGCTGCAGCTGGCCTAGCCCCAAGGGCTGGGGTCTCCATCAGGGTATCCTGAGAGAGGTGAGGCTGCATCAGTGCTGGGCTGTCTCTAGGGGCTGGGGAGGGATGGTGCTGCCAAGCAGAGCTGTTGTGACGCTGGCGCCCCAGCGTTTGGAAGGTTCCAGCAGTGACTCAGCTATACAGACCCACGGGGAGGTGTCTGGAAGGGTGAAAATGCAAAAAACCTAACAATCAGGCTAAAAATATTGCTGATGTGGTCCCCTGCAGTGCCTGTGCTTGAGTACTGATGAGCTGGGACCTCCTCTCCTGTCTGCGTAGTCCCTGCCAGCGCAGAGCTTTCAGCCTGGGAAGGACCTTTGGCTGCAAACCCTTCTGGTGTCACCTTGCACTCCCAGGGCGGTGTCACCATGCAGCTTGGTGCAGTGGGATCAGGTGCCCGCTGGCCAGGGCTGTGCCAGGGGAGGCCAGAGAGTAGTGGGGCTGGTTTGTATACTCCGATCATGCCTATGCCCCCCTTCCCAAAGGGCTGCTGCACCCCTTGCACCCAGACAAGATTATTTGTAATGCGTTTTCCTTCTGGGTCCAGCACTGTAACACACTGAGGATGTGTGCTTAGCCCTTGAGAGTGTGCCAGATGTGCTGCCAGTCCCTGAAGCTGGTGTCCGGAGAGAGCCTCTCCGGGAGGCAGCTGCTGCAGGCTCTAGCTGCCTGCATTTATTGGCTGTAGGATTGAACTGCTGTCTCATAGCAGGAAAGGCATCTCAAACCCACTGCTGCCACTAGATCTGTCAGGCTGGAAATACTTCAGCAAGTCCCAGAAACCTGCTCTGTGGCCTAGGGAGGGGCTTTTGCAGGAAACTGGCCTTGAACGCTTCCAGTCCTGCCATCCCCAGCTATATTTCTTGAGGCAGCATTTCCCTTTCTTTAAAGTAGCCTCATAGTAGGCAGTCGCTTGCATCAAGACCTTTAAGTTCATGCCTCCACGGAGGCAAAGAGGGGTTAAGAGGCAGTGAAATGGAACTGCCCTTGAACGTATCCTTTACCTTCACTGCCCTGTTCTTCAAGAAGCACAAGCAAATGGGGTCTTGATCCAATTTTTGCCTGGAGAACGGGTGACAGCGGTACACAAGCAGATCTGTGTGCAGATTTTGGGTCTCCCTGGCTGGTTTTTAGCCTGTGTGCTAGCTGCTTGGTCTGGCTGGTCTGTCTTGCCCTACATTGGGAGGCTGAGGCTAACCCTATGTGGGACAGGCAGACTTGCCCACTGGGAAATCATCCTAAAACCAGTCTGTTAACGCTAAGTTTGCGATGCTGACCTGCAAGGGCGTTTTCAGAAGGATCAGCTCTTTGGAGAGGATGTTGGCCTCTCTAGGTGAGCCCAGCCTAAGCAGGTGAGCTGTTTCTGATGGTGTCAGATGGACCACCTTGCTGTATCTGCCTCTCTGTGGTGTGTGACCCCAAAGCTGCTGGTGCAGCAACAAATTGGAGCTTTGGCTTGGATCTGCTCTTGAGGCTGCAGCTTCAGCCTCATCCGTGCCCTCTCCGGGCTGGCTGCTGCTGTCTCATTCTCTAGCCTGCAAGGTTACAGCTCTGGTGCTGGGGAAACAGCTTGTGGTAGAGAAGCGCTGCTGGATCTTTCCAGCCCTTGGTTCTCCTGCTTCCCAGAGCATGGCAACTTCTTTCTGCAGTAAGCTCGAACATGCTGATTATCTGTAGTTGCTTAAAATCTGTTAGGCTAGAACTGCAGGCAATCCGTTGTGCATAGCCTGGCAGATAGCCGAGGCCTCTGTGGTGAGTACGAATCAATCCAAAGTCTTGAAGGCAAACCCCTGTTTTCCGAAGGATGAAAGAAAAGACCTGTTGCACAGAAGGAAGCACGGTTGTTGTCGTGGACTCCTAGCCTTTCTTCTTGATAACAGCAGGAGGGACTATTTTCAGACTGTCCTCAGGAAATGCTGTGTATGTGGTGGTGAGCACCTGAGAATCCCCCCAAGTGAGAGTTGCTAATCGGTTTGGGAGTGGTTGTTGCTAACAAGTACAACACAGCAATTGCTGGCCTGCCTTGAGTAGTTGTTTGAGTGTTCAGCTGCAGAGCTTGAGGTAGACCTTAGAGGGGCAGAAGATTTGGGTGAGGGAAGTCCCCTGGATGTCTGTTCTCCCTGGCTGTTTAATTTGCTTCTAGACTAATGTGTGCGGCAGCACAGTGCTAAGTGCCAGCTTCATGGGTGCTTTCCCTTGTGCCCCTCTGTGTCCAGGTCTCTCCCTGCTCTTCTACTTAATGTCTTTTGGACAAGTGGCTTCAGGAGACAGTTGCTGTCTAGGTGTCCCTTCAACTCCTGCATAGTCTTGCTTGGCTGCATGAAAATCCTTCTCCTTGTGCTAGAGGAGGGTTTCAGAGGCTCGTTCTGATAGGCGAGCTTAGCATCTGGACTGTAGGTTGTTACCACAGTATTCAAGAAGGATTTTTGTTCCGCTCTCTAGTGAAAGGGGAGCTTCATGTCCAGGGATTGAGCACTTCACCCTGAGTGAGACTTGCTTCATCTGAGTTCACCTGCGGCCTCAGTCAGATTTAAGCCCAGGTCTGCCTAGAAAACTCATAAAAGGTTCCTTCATACTGCTGATGTTATGGCTATTTGTGCTGGAGCAAGGAGGCCAGACCACCTCTTGCTGGCCTCAGTTCGGCACCCAATTTGGGTAAATGGCTAACCAAGGATGTGGTGGTGGGGATCCTGAATCCCTGTGTTCTCAGTGTTCTTCATGGCCTTGAAAGACAGACAGGCTTTCCCAGCAGCTGGTCCTTCTGGAGCAGCCTGCCCACTACTGTTCAGGGCTTAGTAGTGGAAACACAAACATGGTGGTGGTGCCATCTGTGTGGAGGTTAATTATAATAATGCTGTAAGGGAGCAGAACTGGAAGCTGACTTGACTCATGCGGTCTCCTGCATGGTGGTTGTACTTCAGGACTACCTGAGATGGCTTTACTAAAAGCTTGCCCTATGCCATCTTAGCTCCTGTAGGGCTCTTCTAAGGACATGCTTGGTGTGGATGCTTAATGGGCACTTGTTTCTTGAGCATGTTTCAGTAAATGCTGCTCACACTCTGCGGGCTGATTTCTCAACTGCTGGCCAGAGCCAGCGGTGCTGTGGAATAGAAAGCAAGGAGCACTTAATAGCTGCAGACTGCTTGTGTGGCAGCAGTATTTGATCCTTAACAGAATAAAATATGTATCAAATAAGTAAAACAAGTATCAAAACTCTGAGTTTGCAATTGGTTCCTAATGGAAGTTGCTCTTAATCCACCTCTTAAAGTTTCCATTTGAGCAGCTTTTCCTAAACAGGTTTATTTTTATTTGCGCTGATGCTGTAAAATAGAAGATGCAAATAGATGAGTAACTGGAACAGGAACCTAACCAGCATCTCTGCTTGTATCCAGCTAGCACCGAAGTGGGTCAGGGCAGCCTCCAGTCTTGTGCTGGGGACTGCTTGCAGGAGCAGGCACGCACCACCCAACCCCCTTCCCCCTTGACTTCTGTCAGGGAATGATGTTTTATTGCAGCCTCTGGAGCAACCCTGAGGGGCTCTTGCTGCTGCCTATGTGCTCTCTGGAGGTAATGGTGAACAAATGCAGGTACAAGGGAGGCACAGCCTTCTCAAGCGCCGAGTCCTGTTGGAGGTGTGATGATGAAAACGCTCCAGCACTGGCAGATCTCCGTCCTTCATAGATGTGCTGCCTGGTGATGCTGGTGTGTACAAATAAATCAGGCTTGTGGAGCTTGCCTATAAGCTTTTTGATTCAAGTTGTAGTCTGGAGTGCATGCCTCTCGGCTAGCTCCTGAAGTGACCCTTAACAAGCATGTTCCCTTCTGAGGAGGGCATCGGAGCTCCTGTTTGGTGGCTCTCAGCTGCCCAAGGCAACTTGTAGCTTAGTCTGTCTTTCCTGTTGCAATTGATATTGGAGGTGGCGGCAGGGTGGTTTAAGTGTGTCCAAGCTCTGGCCTGGGGTGAGGTTTGTCCCCAAAATTGTGCCAGGGAAATGAGAGGTGGGGGAGATAGGTTTTCCTCCAGCCCATGCACTGCTAGATGTCTAAGCAGAAGATGGGATGCTTGCTTGCTGGGCAGAGCAGACATGAAGGCCTTTTCCTGCTGTATCTTCATCAGTGGTGATGTGGTAGCTCTCCAGAAGAGGCCCTGAGTGTGTTTTTGGCCCAGTGCCTTCATGACAAGCTCCACAGTGTGTGCAGGTCTGCACTCTTCCACCTGGAGCTGGGTAAAGGAACTGCCTGGGCTTCCACATGGCTTTTTGGAGCTGCTCTCCTAGTGTGCTGGGGCTGCTTGTAGCAAAGGTAGCCATGATGCCCACTCCTCCCCTTCCCCACCTCTGGGTTTACCTGCTCCTGCCTTAGACTTGAGTTTGTCCCTGGTGCTGTGTTGTGCATGGGCACAGCGTGCTGCTCTGATAACCAGGCTGTGTAGCATGGTGTTTTGGGGTGACCTGTCATTGTGGTGACTCTAGGGGCAAGGCCAGTGAGCCAGCAGAGAGCGTTTGGCCTGTTTGTACAGCTGAAATCCCTCTAGCTGACTTCTCATGCAGTGACTACGTGTGGGACAGCTCTAAGAGGGCATCTTAGACCCTCTGGTGCTCTTGACAGGTTATCTTTTTAGAGCGATAGGGTAATGCAAGTTGGAAGGGACCTCTTGAGGTTATCTAGTCCACCCTCCTGCTCAAAGCAGGATAGAAAAGCCACTAGAGGATAGGAAAGCTGCTTGGAGGCTGGCAAAAGTAACACAGCCCAAGGTGGTGGTGGTGGGAGCTGAAGAAACTAACTCATGGGCTGCCTCAGTGTTCCCAGAACAAGGCCTGTTTAAATGGGCACGTCCACTGAGCTGGCTCTGAAATGATCCGCTTCTGAAAGGTGTCCTGGTCCTTGAGCTGTCACAGCACAGACGCTGTGCAGGACCACTGCGGGGCTGAATTAACAGCCTCCCAGAGGGTGCGGGCTGAGGGCAGGGGCACAGGGCAGGGCATCTCCAGCCAGTGCCGCATCTTCCATCTCAACACCTTGTGTCCACATCTCCAGGCTCGCTCGCCTTGTGCATGGTCCCTTAGGCGCTGGCAAAACAGCTGAATCACAGGTGGTGTCTGTGCTACTGCCAGCTCAGAGGCTGCTCTCACACACAGCAGCCACCACCATCCGTTTGAGACGGCCACAGAGAAATGCCCCACTTCCCTCCTTGCCCCTCTGGCTGCTTTTCTTTCCAAGAGCACAGGGGGAAGGAAGGGTGAAACAAACCCCTGAAGCTGTGATGCTGTACCTGAGGCGTGCAGACCTCTGGAAGGTAACTGCAAACCTGCAGGCATCACTGGTGGTGCTGGGTGTGCCAACCTAGTGATGGGGTATGTGGCTTTATGCCAGCTGAATGCCTTAGTGAGGCTTGCGTGCCATTTATCAAGTAAGATTGCTTTTGGGACTAAAGCTTGTCTTTTTTTTCGTAAGTTGTTTTTCCTTCACTGCAGCCTGCTGCCTTGCCCAAAGGAGTATGGCCAGTGTTCTCCCCAGTCCTGCTCTAAAGAACATACCTTCTAAAGGTGGTATCCTGATGGACTCGACACCCCACAAACTGCGACGCAGCTGAGCGGTGAAAATGAGTCAGTCTCATCCTTGTTAGCACGTAAAGTAACACATGCTGCAGAGTTTGCACCCTGGACGTTGCAGCAGATAATTGAGAGGAGTTTGGTACTTAAATATAGAAGTGTTTGTTCTTGAGGCTTGCGAAGCTGAAGCTTGTTGTGCAGAATTTGACCTGAATATGTTGGCTTTTAAATCTCTCCGGGACTGATACATGTTAAACCCTGCTGTATTTCAATGTTCTGATCTTTTTAAAGACAAACACAGTTGTGGCAGTCTGCTTAGTGAATGCAATTACCTGCGCACTTCCAATCCTGAGTTGTGTTTTAACTGTCTTTACCGATTTTGTATTTACCTTGGGCATCTGTTTTCCCTTCCCAGAAACATAGGAGTAAATTCCCTGCCACAAGAAGCAGCGAGTCTTGTTGTCAGCCAGGTCCCACTCTGTCTCGGTGCGGGAGGAGGACCGGTGCTCTCAAATGTTAATACAATAAGCTGCTCTGTGTTCCTAGTTCTGCTGCTGCTTCCATTTTTCAGGGCACGCCGGGGAAGTGAGTTACCACGTTGGTGCCAGAACCAAGAATAGACCTCAGGTGTCCTGACTCTAATTCTGTGGTTGAGCTGTGGGATCATGCTGCCTTTTTTTTATTCCCCTGCCCCCTTGTTAGCAAACCAGAAATAGCTGCCCGAATATCCTCAGTTCTTCTTTGCCCCAAATGAAGAATCTGTCAGGCCAGAGGTTCCTCTTTAGTAGTTCAGGAACAAAAAGGCCTGTGCTGTAGTTCCTATTTAGGTGGTGGTTACTGCTGGTTTGATCACATCTTCGGTTGGGAGTTGCTGTTCTTCAACAGTGGCAGTTGGTTCAAGATGATAGATGCTTCTGTTGTGATGTACCACTCTGGAGAGGGTGCATACATCTGACTTTGGGTGGCTTTTCTCATAACAACAGTGACTTCTCTCTCCAATCAAGTAATGGGAGTATAATAAAATCGGGAGGACTTGAGCTGGATGAGACTTCTGGAAGTATCCAGCCTGCTGCTCAGATGAGCTGTGAGGGCCTCTCTGATGGAGATCCCTTCCACCTCTCTGGGCCCTGTCCCATGGCTGCTCTACTTAAGAGGAAGAATTTTTTGTGCCACTTCTCTTACTGCAGCTTTTCCCTGTTTCTTTGTCCATCTGTAAGAGCCTGGCTGTTTCTCGTAGCTCCCTGTTAAGGAGTGAATAGAGGGGGAGAATCCAATGTCTGCCTTCCCTGTGCCAAGCAAAGCCTGTTTCCCGTACAGCGTGCTGCAGCCCCACAATTGTCATCGCAGCTTCTGCTGGCCTTGGTTCTGTTGGTCTCCCCTGTGCTCCCTGTGATGTGGCTGCAGGCATGCTGGCTCCTCGCAGGCAGTGTGAGGTCCCACGGCTGCAGGCGTGAAGTGCTAAAACTTCACTTAAGATTAGTCTGGAGTATTGATCACCCCTTCCTCTGCGGTGAGCGGGTTGTGTTTTTAAGCAGCTCGGTGCTTGTGTGTGATGGAGGGGGAAAACTCACTCTGGCAGCCTGTCTGGCTTTGTCTCTGCCGTAACTACAGAGACATTAACTGTAGCTGTAGGAGGTGGTTAAGGTGCCCGTTTGCCTTTCAGACATGCAAATGTTTCTCTTGCCATGAAGTTGCTTGGTGTCTGTAGGAGGTGCTGCTTTTTGGCTGACTAAAACATTCAGCCTGCTCCCACCCCACCAGGGTAGAGTCTGGCTGGGCGGTAAAAACTGCAGACGAGCTGTTTTTCTGGAACTGCAGCAGGCTATTGTTTGGGACATCAGCCTTTTTTTTTTCTTTACAAGCTTATTTGCCGAATGACAAAAGAAACTGCACTGTGTTCAGACTCCAGGGCCTCGGTCATGCTGCTTCCTTCCTTTGCCACCCTGCCCCAAATGTGCATACGGTTCTGCAGCCTTTGGGCATGGCAGGTGTTGCGAGTGGAAGCAGAAGCACGGTGGCACTGAAACCCATCTCTTCTGCCCTGCTTCTCTTGGTAAGAGCTTTCCTATTGATGTCTTCACCCCTGCCTCTGCAAGGAGATCAGGGCAGACTTCCAGTGTAAGTAGTAAGTTGGTGGATGAAGGGGAGGTCTTGACAATCTGCCATCTCTCCTGTGCTGAGTAATTTCCCGACTGACAAACTTCTATCTCCTCTCAGGAGATTGAAATGTCCCTCTGTCTAACCTTGTTGTTGGTGCCAGCCAGCAAAAGTGACCCTCTGAAGGCCTCTGCATCGTAGACCTGCTCAGGCAAGTCCTGGTCCCTTCTAAACAGGCTATTTTTTCCAGCCCTGCAGTGACCTTTTAAAGGCTGGAGCACATCTTCGGAGCATGACTTCAAAAAGTGTGTGCATGTGCTCATCTAGCACTTGGTGCCACTACCAAATGCGGTGTCGAACTGCCTGTGCATTAAGTATGCAGGTGCCAGACATCACTGGTAATATAAGAATCTGGGGCCTGGCATGCTGTTCTGCTCAGCAGGAGTTTCTTGTGTGCACGCACGCAGTTAGGTGTGCCTTCAGGCTTGTGAAGAGGCTGTGGTGTGTTTCACCCTATGGCAAATGGTGTTTTCCTCTATGGGGAAGCTTCCAGTGATGTTCTTAGTGTGGGGAAAGATGTTGAGCAGAAGGACCTGGATGGCTGTAAGGTGAGAGGGTTGTGGGTTTTTTTTTTTTTGCTCTGGGCAAGACTTGGTTTCCAGATAACTTGACTAAAACTGACACACCAAGGAGTGAAGAGCATCAGCACTGCTCTGCGAATGTGCTGTCAGCTTGTTCTGCTGGGTGGTCTCCTGCAGACCCAAGCTAAAGCAGAAGTACTTTTTCAGAGGGCAGCTTAATGGTGGCAGAACTTCTTGTCAGCTCACGCTGTCAGGAATAAATTCAGTGGATGCTCTGTGTGTAGTATTCTGCTTATCTTAAGGTCTTATTCAAGGCATTAAAGTGTCATTTGTCATCGGCGTAGTGGTAAGGTGGCTTATTTACCCAGAGCCCTTCCCTGAGCTACCAGCATTGGTAAGCCCGGCTCCTTAGGGCTCATCTTTACACCCATCTCTTGTAAAATGGGCTTGGTCAAAGCTACCAGGAAGGTCTAATTGTTAAATGGCTGTAAATTATAGTATGCAGGGAAGAAAGTTGTATGCTTCAAGGTCCTGAGCAGGTGCTGAAAAGCTTAAATTGCGAGTCTAGCCAGCACATGGAAGAATAAAAGCTGTTCTGAGGCTGGTTGGGTTGGGCGTCTTGCTGTTGGGGCACCTTTCCCAAGGTGTGTGCTGTGAACCACAGCTTGTGCTGGTGGAGTGATCTGTCTGAGATTGGGTAAGTTCACATTAAATGTAGTAGCTCAGTAGTTGGTAACTGGATTTAAAAGATGATTTGGGGTCTACAGGACAGAGTTGGCATGAAGAGTTGAAACTAGTCACCCTCTTGGGTGTGATAGGTCTGAGATGCTTGCGTGTGCTCCCCACAGTATCTTTAGGGCCCCCAGGATGATGCAGGAATTTGGAGGATGTATTGCAGCAGCATTGTCCTGATAGCTTTTACTAGGGAAAGCTCAACTAAGGAGGGGGAGTGGTTCGTAAAATGCTCGTTCTCTAGAGAGTGACCTGAGCGCCTGCGATCTGGAAGAGTGCCATGCTGGTATCGAGACTGCTCCACAGAGCTCTTAAATCTGTCAGTGCTTGGCTGACATGCTCAAAGATGGAGCATGCTGGCTCCGAATCCAGTCATTAAAGCTGCAGCAGTGAGTCAAAAGTCAGAGCTGAGTTTCTATTAAAAGGTATGTTTTTTTGCTGTCCCCTGCAAAGGAGCGTTGGCATGTGCCTCTCTTGCAGCTCCAAGCAGAGGCATGAAGAGTTCCAGAAGCTCTCTGCAAACTGCCGTGCTCTGGACAGCAGGGCTGCTGTGTATGAGCAGATGAATGGGAATCACGTTGGCCCTTCTGTTAAAATTTCCCCCATAGATGTGTGAAATACTTAGTTGTTTGCTCTTAGATTTTTTTTTTTAGTCTGAGTAGTTTACCTGACATTTGCTGCTTCACTTTGAGATCTTCAGGGATGCTCTTGACAAACAGAAATTGCTGATGCATCTTGCATGTGCACTGGAAATGTTTTGGGTTTTTTTTTCTCTTCTGCGAGCTGTTTGCTTGTGAGGGGAGACAAGGCCAACTTTCCCTGGAAGAACTGTGGTTTTATTGAGTGGCCCCAATGACTTTGTGGGCTTTTTTTTAGGTGGGCAGCTCTTGTGCCCCATCCCCCAGGAGGGGATTCAGTGGGTTAAGGCAGGGAGTTAAAGCAGGATGCCTTTGGGTTGGGGCGGTGAGAAATAAGAGCTGATCTCTTATGCTGATGTTTCCTAGGCTACCTGCAAAGGCTGGCTTCAGGGGACACAACCTGATTGCTAGGCAAGTGCGGGAGGAGGAAAGGCCAAGCATAGCTTGCAGCTTTTCCTCCTGATGTCCCTGTGAGTGGGTGTAGGTACCAAGTGAAGCTGAGTCAGACCCACTGGGGTGATGTGGGGTCTCCCACGAGCTCAGTGTAGCCCGCAGAGCGCATAACTGGGCGCTGCGTGTGCAGACCTGTCAAAGCTTCTGGAGTGGATGAAATCCATCTGTGTTAACAGCAGGATGTCAGCGCTTCCAGGACAAGAGGTTAGGAGTGAGTCAGTTGTAGCCGGCAGGATTTTGTTTGGTGGTAGGTGTTGAAGCTCAGGTGCCTAGACAGTAGGTCCCTTGAAAGGCCAGTAATCCTGCTAGTTGAATGCACTCATACTGGCCTTACTGGTTTTCTAGCTGTGGTGAGAGCTAAGCGATCCCAGGAGCAAATGTGTAAGCAGTGGCTGTAGCAAGCCAGAGTGGTGGCAGAGATGAGGGTGAAATCAATGGGGCAGAGCAGTTGGACTCTGTAACACCTTTGGGGGCTCCCGATGAGCCTCTGAACCCTTGGTGATGCATCCCAAATGGAGTTCTGGTCCCCCATCTCTGATAACCAGGAGATGAGGTACAGGATGGCATTGCCTGGTAGCAATCTGCATGGTATTTGCTGCTCCAGGTCTCTAGGAATGCTGCGCACACGGGGTCAGTGCAGGGCTGCTCGCTGCCCGGCATTACAAACCCACCCTGCTCGATGGCTGAGGAGGAGGGAGGGCATCAGCACTGGAGTGTTTGTCGGTGGTGAAGCTTGGGCCGTGGGATCAGCTGCTTTGCTTTGACTCTTGTACTGTTTAGTGACTAATCAGATTTTTGAGCCTGTTTAACAAATTCAGCTGTCTCCCTTGAACAATACACTGGCTGTATTTTTAAACACATCACGTGGCTTCAGAGAAGTCGGCAAACCAGCGTAGTGCGGCTTGCCTGGGCTGCGAGATGCTCTGCCCTGCTCTGTGCTGTGACTAGGAGGGAGCAGTCTCCTCCCTGACTCAAGTCGTCTGCGGCAGCTTTCCCTCGCTACCCGCTGCTGCTAGTGGGGCTGCTGCTGCTCCTGGAGCTCTGCCCAGGGTAAGTACTGCTGGGCCAGTGAGGTTTTTGTGTGGCTGTGGGGTTGGGTGTAAGCACAGGTGCTGCTGTCAGGGAGAGCCAAGCAGATATTCAGAGGGCAGGAGGTCCCTTTCCCAAGTGCAGTCAGAGGTGAGTTCATAGTCCTGTGCCGCAGCCAAAATGGATCTGCGCCTCTGTTGGGGAAACTCACAGGGATAAGGCTCTGCAGGTGTGGGGAGATGCTGTGACTGTTGCTGATGGCTCCTGCAGACCACCTCTGCCTCAGGTTGAGGTGGATGCTTCAAGTAAAGGACCTACCTGTACCCGTCTGGGGTTTCTGTTGGTGTTTTGAGTTATCTCACACTAGAGTGAGAGGCTAGAGGTGCCAGCTCCCTGGCAGGTATGCTGCTGGGTAACACTGCTTGGGACAGGTATATCCCAGCATCTTGCTTTGGCCACACTTGGCAGCTTTCTCTGGTGCTGGCACCGAGTTGGTGCTGGTGTCTGACCACGGTGCACTTCTTTGTAGTAACATTTTTCTACACACCTGGTTTGGGCAGTGTTTTGGACTGTTAATCCTCTCCCGTACAAGAGCTACCTGAAAATCTGGGTTAAAAACCTTGTGGTCCTAGCTGGTTGAGATCAGGTGGGGCTGGAGGATATCAAGTGGATCCCAAACTTGCTTTGCTGAAAACTGAAAGCTTCAGGGCAAGCTGCCTTGTTTTGCAGCCTCTGAATAATTAAAACCATTTCTGAATGCTTTGCTCTTTTCATTTGGTTTGGGGACACATTCAGCTTGCTGAGACTTGCTCCTTTTGAATAGAGCTGGCTGGTGTCGTGCCCCCATAGGATGCCGGGTGGCCGAGCCTGCCCTGTGTTCCCTCTCCTTCTGGGTGGCAGCTGGCCCTGCACCACTGACCTACAGAGCAGGACAGGGCTTTCATGACCCCCTCGGTGGCCTGGTGCTCCGCTCGGGGGCAGCGGCTCTATTTGTAGGGAGGAATTTGCTTGCCTTGATTCTCCTCAGTGGGAGGAGAACCTGCCGCTGTGCGAGAGAAGCGGTCTGGCACATACTCGTCTGTCGGCTCTTGGGCAAAGGCCTGACCAGACAGGCTTGTTGTGAACGCGTACCGGGGACGGTGCTCGCCGCTGACTGCGAAGCGTCTCCTTTGTCAGCAGGCCAGGCTGGCACATAGCTGGGTGCCCGTAGCCAGCTCCTGTCAGGGCTGACGTGTGCGGTGTCCCACCTCCGAGCCTGCAGATGCCTGCTAATGGGCCAGGCCTCTTTCTTCTCAGCCTGGCCGTTGGTGTATGCAGCAAATGCTGGCTGTGGGCCCAGCCTGCGCCCCCCATCGCTAAAACTGCGTGGGTAGCTGCCCCCCACCCCGGGTCCTGGCTTTCTCCAGCACAGGCAGCAAGAAATGCCAGAGTAAGGGCATGGATCTGTCTGGAGCATCTCAGGCCCATAACTGGGACATGGGGGCTCCAGTTCTGCTCCCAGGTCAGGTGGGATCTCCTGGCTGATCTCAGCCTTGGGAAGAGTAACCCACCCTTGTGTTTGTCAGCCACACCAGGCTGCTGCTGCTGGCTCCAGCTGTGCAGCGCTGCGCTGCAACCAATGGCAAAGAGCGTGCAGCCTTTCCAGAGTGGTGCAGAGGGTTGGTGTCTGCCAGACGTGCCACCTCCTGGATGAGCTGTTTGTGGGCTGGTGGGAGCCCAGTACCTTCCTGGGCCTCTGCCACGAGAGCCAGGAGGGAAGGAGGTGTGTCATGCTGCAGCACTGACAGGCTCTTTCTCTGTTGCAGTTCTCAGCATGCTGAGTAACCCTCTTGGGAACGTCCTGGGGAAGCCCCCGCTGGGTTTCCTGCCTCTTGACCCCATTGGTTCAGACCTCTCAGAAAAGTTTTCCACACCGACGCTGAGGAACTCCCGCCTGGATTCCCGTTCCCTCCTGGACTCCCGCTCCAGCAGCCCCTCGGACTCAGATACCAGTGGGTTCAGCTCTGGCTCTGACCACCTCTCAGACTTGATTGTAAGTTTGGGTCCTGCACGCACTCTGTGGTTCCTGGTGTCTTGCTGCGTTTCAGGGGAGCATGGGAGAGCTGTGGGGGGCTGCAAGCTGCAGCCCTGCCTGCTCAGGAAGGGAAGGGAGCGCTGGAGGGATCTGTGATGCCCACACTGACACAGCGAGGTTCTGCAGCCCAGGGTTTGGAAGAAGGGCTGCTCATGCAGTCCTCCTTCAGCACAGGCTAGCACTATCCTCTTTTGGTTTTTTTTTTCCTAAGTAACCTTTTGGCTTTGTGCTTGCAGCCTTAATGGGTTAAAGTAACTCCTGGAGGGGTGTGAGTGCTTGAGGTGGTGTGCGGCAGAAGGGTGTCTGCTCTGATACCAACAGGGAGGTGTTCGATCAGCACAGCTGTCTCAGGGCTTCTCAGGAGCTCCTGTCTCTGCCTTTCGTTGCCCTTCCCATTTGCTGACTGCACTTCTCCATCTCAGGGCTGTTTCTTCTAGAGCAAACTGGGTCTAGCCTGCTCCTGTTCCCTAAAGCATAGCTAAATTTGGAAGCCAGCAAGCGAGGCGAGTGTCTGTCTTGCTGACCCAGTCTGTGCCGCTGGGTCTGTGTTGCAGCATGAGCAGCAGCTCTGGGTGCCAGCAGGGCAGCCTGGCTCCAGCCAGCTCTGCGGGCACTGCTGCATGGCTCCTCTGCAGGACCTGAGGCTAAAGCCGAGGCCGAGCTGCTCTTTGCTCTGCCATGGTGTTGACCCCCATGTTGAGGTGGGCATGAAGGACACAGTTGGCTTGATGTGGAGTTGATTTTCCTATGATCCATCTTCGAGAATCAGGATCTCAAGCAGGGGCGCTGTAAGCGGCTGCAGCACCCCAGGCTCTGATGATGGCAGGCAGCGCGGGGTGGCAGGGCTTTGTGCTGGCCTTGTTTGTGAAGGTCAGGTCTTCCCCAGCACGGCCTCGGTGTGGGTGGCTGTGCCGCAGCGGCACGCGGCTGGATCCGCAGAGCGGCTGGCACTCTAAGCTGCGCAGTGTCTTGCATCCCTGCTGTTCTGTTAATCCGTGCTTTTACTCATTCCGCCCTGAGAGAGGCACATTAAACCTGTGAGCAGTGGGGTCTGCAGCCAGCTGGGCCTGCACCCTGGTCGGGCAGGCCTGGGAGCTGGTCTGCGGAGGGCGAGAGCCAGCTGGCTGCCTGCGGAGTTCATGGGTGCTGTTGGCAAGCCCTGCCTGCTGCAGGCAGGGCCCAAAGCAAAACATGAGGCTCTTCCTGGGGTGGCTGATGCTCCCTGGGGGCAGCAGCTGTCCTTGAGGCTCTGCAGGTGAGGGGTAGCTGTTGGCTTTGTGGTCTGCAATGTGCCTTCTGCTTAACGGTACTCACTGCTGGTAACTTGGTTTGAGTTTGGTGGGAAATGGCTGTAGGGGCAGGCCTTTCCCATGGAAACCGTGGTCCCATCAGGCTGCTGGGACAGGTGAGGTGGCTGCTTTCCTGCCTCTGCCAGACCTCAGAGGGTCTTGGGAGAAGAGGGGATCACCAAGAGTCCCTTCTGCTGTGGGTGAGGGCAGGGCCCCAGGGTGATGCATGACCTCCAGTATTATGTGCTCCTACTTGGAAGCTGGGTTTTAATGTGGACTTTCTCTTGCAGTCAAGCCTCCGCATCTCCCCACCTCTGCCCTTCCTGCCCCTCAGTGGGGTGTCAAGAGACCCCCTAAAGATGGGAGTGGCATCCCGGCTGGATCAAGATCAAGCTGCCCTGGCTGCAGTCACTTCCTCCCCAGCCAGTGCATCGAAAAGATGGCCTGGAGCATCTGCGTGGCCTTCCTGGGATCTCCTGGACTCTCCAGAAGACCCCTTCAGTATCGAAAGAGAAGCCAGGCTTCACAGGCAAGCAGCAGGTAAGCTGGGTGGGTGGGTCTCAGCAGGCTTCAGTGCGTGGTGGTGGTCCTGTGCTTCTGGGAGGGCGTGCAGGTGGGCTCTGTGCAGATAATGTGGCTGGACATGAGTTTGCAGCAGATGAGACCTTTCTCCATGCACGGGTCTGACTCTGGGTCTGCCTCCTGGCAGAAAACCAGGCAGGATGTGCGGGCAGCTGCCTGTCTGTCGCTGCTGCGGCTCTGCTGAACCTGTAGCTGTGGAATACTGGGATTTGCTTGGAGACCGGGAAGTGAATGATCCTGTACTGAGTGTTGCTTGTGCTTGTCCCAGCTGTGAATGAAGCAACCTGCACCTGGAGCGGGCAGCTGCCTCCCCGAAACTACAAGAACCCCATCTACTCCTGCAAAGTGTTCCTGGGAGGAGTCCCGTGGGACATTACGGAAGGTGAGCAGCCCCTGGCCCTGCACTGAGGCCTTGGATTTTTGACATCAGGAGGGTGTAGGGTGGAGCTTTTTGGGGGGATGCTGACTTCTCTCCTTCTCTCTGTAGCTGGACTGATCAACACCTTCCGTGTTTTTGGCTCACTGAGTGTGGAGTGGCCTGGTAAGGATGGCAAACACCCACGCTGCCCTCCCAAAGGTAATATGCCTAAAGGTAATAGCGACATGGTAGGGTTACTTTTTTCCCATGCTATGTTACAGCACGGATGCTGGGATGGTACGGCTGCATGCTGGTGACTGGATGGTACAGAGCACCCTAGGGTAAATTTCCTGCTCTCACATGGGTCAGCACCAGGGTTGCACAGCACTGTCATCTCAAACCTGGCGTCCCCACCTGTCCCTAGGAGGGCTGGGCAGGAGCATGGGGTGGGGGAGAAACAGCTCTCTGGTGCTTCTGGAGCCCCACGTGGGGCTGTTTTGCTGTGGGCAATAGCCGCTAGTCCCCACTGCCAGTGCCAGCACCCAAAGCACGCACACCCTTGGCATAAAGCGCACACAGTGAATCCCAAAGTATGTCTGCAGTAAGCTGGCAGGCCGTGGGGACTGGTGAGCCGAGCAGCCCCTGGGGCATAATCCTGTCTGAAGTAGCTGGGCTGATGCGTTGTGTAAGCAGTAACAAGTTACGGGGTAAGGAGTGACTAGTTTGTGTGGTGCCTAATGTGAGGTACAGAGTGCAGGCACTGATGGAAGTGACTTGAAAACCCCAAACTTAGATTTCTGGGCCAAGACATCCTAAACATAAAGCAAAGCCTGTTTTCCTGCAGACCACACTGTGACCAGGTGGGTGGTGCCAACTTGTCATGTCTAGATGTGGCTTTGTGCGTAGGTGACAGTGGCCCACGGGGCACTGGATGTGGGTAAACCTGTCCCCGGTGGCTGGGGACACAGCTGAGTGCTGTGCTGAGTTTGGGCTCGTTCCCAGCTTGGCCAGGCTCTGTACATCACAGGTGGATCTCATGTACAGTCTGCTGGGACAGGCGCTGCAAATCTCTGCCCTCCCCTAGAATGGCTTGGGGACAGCAAGGGAGATGCAGTGCAGATACTTTGGGTGGCATCTGAGAGTGACTTTTGGGGGTGTCTGCAAACTGGGATGATCTGGTTCTCCTCCGCTACAATTCTAACTGTTTCTCTCCTTTCGCCTCTAAAGGATATGTCTACCTGGTGTTTGAGTCGGAGAAATCTGTGCGTTCTCTGCTCCAGGCGTGCTCCCAGGACCTGCTGAGCCCTGATGGGCTCAGTGAATACTACTTCAAGATGTCCAGCCGCAGGATGCGCTGCAAAGAGGTGAGCAGACCCATGAGAGCAGCCCTACAGATGGCAGCAGGGGATGTTGTTGTGATCCTTGGAGGCAAAGGTGTGCAGAGTGTTAACTCTGCTCCAGGAAAGCAGGGCTTGAAGTAGAGCAGCAGAAGTCAAACTGGCTCTTGGCCACATTTAACTGATGTGTTCCTGCAGTAGGGCTGGATGCAAGCAAGGAGGGAAGTGTCAGATTGGCGTTTGTGTCCTTTGCAACAGCTTCTGTCAGGAATTGTGACCTGGAGCTCCTGGATCTGTGGGAGACCCTGACTTCCTGAAGCTGAGCTGCTTCAGTTACCTGGAATGGAGCGCGGGAACGGGAATTTTGCTGCTTCGTTCANCTTTATTAGATCTTGTCTGCTTGCAGAACGAATGGCTTTCATGCTCACCACAGGCAGATGCTTTGGATCCACAGCTGTAACTGCAGCTGCTCCCCAGCACAGCCTTGGCTGGCTGACCTGAGCTCTGGAGGTGGAGGTGCTGAGCCTCTTGGAGGCTCAGGCTGGCCTTCCAGTAAAGGAGGACATTAGCTATAGATCAGGTACAACCGTGTGAGTTTGGAGTTAAAGAATTGAGATTCAGCTCTTATCTAGACAGGTGCAAACTAATTGCACTCCAGACAGCTCTCCTGGTGTCTGGCTTTTGGCAGCACTCTCACGCATGGTGATTTAGCTCTGGCAGAAGTTTCTCCTCTTTGGAGCCCTGTATCGGCTGTCTAGCAGATGGAAGCTCCTGTCGAAATTGGCAGTGGGTGGGTTGTTTCGTCGATCTCCTCCAATAACGGGCTTCTGTGCAGGGAGGCATCTGACTGCGCTGTAAACATAGGTGCTGGCAGTAGGTAAAATCCACTCGTGCACGGATTGTTTCCTGGCTGCCAGCCCTGAGGGACCAGTGTTTCGGATTCCAGTTTGGCTGGAAGCAGAGCAGCGTGGCAGTTGGTTTTGTTCCCTTGAACAGGCCTGTGGGCTCTCCTGTGGTGTCCAGAGCAAGGCTGGAGCTCCAGAGCGGTAGAGCCTCAGACGTGGACCCTGAGTGGCATCAACAAAGCCACACTTGCAGGTTGGGGGTAAAAGCTGAGGATCTGGGATGGCTTCTGTCAGCCAAGGACGCTGTGGAGACAGCACAGCCTGTGGCTTTGCAGGCCCTTGGCTGACCAGACCTGCTTGTGTGTGGTTTCAGGTGCAGGTGATCCCATGGGTGCTGGCAGACAGCAACTTTGTGCGCAGTCCGTCGCAGCGGCTTGATCCCAGCAAGACAGTGTTCGTGGGGGCTCTGCACGGGATGCTGAACGCAGAGGCCCTGGCAGCCATCATGTATGACCTGTTTGGAGGGGTGGTCTATGCTGGTATCGACACGGACAAGCACAAGTATCCCATTGGTAAGTGTCACCCGCAGAATGCTCTGAGGAAGGAGGCTGCAGCAGTGCCTCTGGCTTGGTCCCTCAGTGGGGAAGACTGCCCGGGGCACCCTGGGGAGGGCTGGCGGAGCCGATGTGCCTGGGAACTGGAAGGTCCTAGATAATTCCAGAGCAGCTCGAGGTTTTTAATATCTCTGTAGGCATTGCTGAAGGGTTTTGTGCCCTTGTTCAGGGCTGTTAATGGTCATTAGGTGCTGCTTCAGCTACTCTTCCATCCCCAGAGCTGAGGTGGCTGTGGGTCTTACCCCGGCTCCTGCTGCCTGTCAGGGCAAATGCGGGCCTGCTGGCTGCTGGCCCTTCCTGCTGGAGAGGGGCCAGCTGTTGAGCAGCAGGAACAGGGCAGGGCTGTGGGCAGGGTCCTGTCCCCACTCTCCTGGTTTGGTTCCCCTTCAGGGTGCTGTTGCTTTGGGTTTCTAAGGCAGCTGGTAGCACAAGTGGAGAGGCTTCCCAGGGTCTCTTGGCTGGGTCTACTGGAGGATGGCATGTCCACTTCTGCTCAGGGCATCGATCTGCCTAGGGTCAGAGGTGCTGGGGATGAGTGTGACTCTTGGACGGCACTCCTCTCCTTTTGATGGGGCTGAAACCGCAAACTGCTGCAGGCAGGAAGGAGGCTCAACTGCTTCTTTTCCTCATGAGGAGGGCTGCTGCCCCAAAACATGACCTCTGGGTCAGGTAGACCCACTGTGCTCTTGCAGGTGGAAAGGATGAAGCCTGTGAGATTCCACCTCCCAGACGAGGCTGTGTTTCAGAGGGGCAGGTCATGCCCTGCTGAGATGGTCTCTGAAATGGGAGTTGAGCACTTGCCACTCATGTCACAGGAGCTGAAACATGTCATGACAGTGTCCCCTGTACCTTCCTGGTGGTGTCATGGGACAGCACTGAGGTTACTTGTCTGTATGGAAGAACTCTACAGCTGAGCATGAGGTCCAGCTTTCCAGGCTCAGGCTGCAGTAAGTCACATACTTAAGAAGGGACCCGGAATTTCCTGTGTGTTGCCAGGCAGGAACAACGTCAGAGTTTGGTAGTGCAGAGCTGTCTGCTGCTGGTCACTGTCCTTGGACAGCTTTTCTGGTCAAGGCTTGGTGCCCAAGGCCTGGGTTTAGGACATGCTTGTGTTGCTAACGTGGCTTTGGGGTGACAATCCTAAAGGGATTTAAGTATGAGACTCTAAGCAAATTCTTAGTATGACCATAGATGAAGTTTTGCACACCAAACTGTCCCATGCTGGTGTTGTCCTAGAGCATGACCTTAAAACCTCCTGTGACTTCATGCAGAGCCTGGGTTGCTCTGGCCCCCAGCAGCAGACTGGTACTTCCACCTTTGGAAGTTGTCTTGGAAGAGTTACAGTGGCGTGAACTCAATTTTAATAACTAAACTCTATCCTAATTTTGTTTCATGTTGATTGAAGCATCTCCTGTGCTTGCTTGGCTGCTGCCCCTGGCTTGACAGAAGGCTCCTCAAGGGAAGACCACCGTGTATAACCTGCCTCCTGCCCAATTGTCTTGAGTAGAAGGTGGTGCTGCTGGAGGCATGTAGTGCAAGAAATCAGTGTCTGATTGTAGTTTTGAGGAGCTGCCTCTGAGACCAGCTGATCTGGGTCGGCAGAGAAAGCCGTTGCCTGGACAGCTTTTGAGGATTCCCACTAAGAGGTGGAATTGACCCTTTTAGAAGAGGAAGGGTCCCCCTGAGTGCAGCCGCAATCCTTTTAGACAGCGTAACCCCGACCTCCAGCCTGTGTCCTGCGTGATGCTACAGGCGGGGAGTTAGAAATGGGTTCTGGGTAATGCTTTGCGCTGTGGCTGTCAGTGGTGAGCTGAGCTCCAGCAATCTGCCGGCATGCAGGGCGGTCTTGTGAGAGCCAAATCTCCCCTGTACACCGCGAGGGGAAAAACTCGTAGGTAAGCACAGATGTGTTTTCCTGGAGCTTAACAAAACTTGGCTGGAATCGAGTGGTGCAGGAACGCTGCTGACTGGCAATGAAGCTGCAAAATGCGAGGCTCTGGGATGAGTGGGAGGCTCAAAAATAAAAGCTGCTGAGCTGTCTCGGCACCGGCTTATTTCAGGTGCGGGCGTGGAGCCTGCTGCTGCGCTGCCCTCAGAGCAGTGCCCTGGCAGCCTCCCTCCATCTGCCCAGCCGCTGCCGGTTCTCCTGGGAGCGCTGCCGCCTGTAAGCTCACGTCTTAACCAGCCTGGAGGTGTCCGTGGAAAAGCCTTTCTGCTCTCAGCTGCCTGCTGTGCTTTTGTTACTGCCTGGGGAAGGAGGCAGGCAGAGCTGCAAGGCCTTGGATACGATCTCTCTGCAAAAGCTGCTTCCCTGCCAGCGCTGGGGACTCGCTCTCCGCCTTCCCTGGTTCCTGCTGTAGGTGCCGGCTGGCTCTAACACTTGTGGTCTGGCTTCTTCCAGGGTCTGGCCGTGTCACCTTTAACAACCAGCGCAGCTATCTGAAGGCAGTCACCGCTGCGTTTGTGGAGATCAAAACTACCAAGTTTACTAAAAAGGTGAGTGGAGCTGATGGGGTGGCCTGGGGAGTTGAATCCGTGTGTGATGGGTGGTAGTGCCAGGAGCACCGTGGCTTGTGTAGCCTGCCCCGTATCCCTGTGGAAGCAGAGGGCAGTGGTGAACTCCTGCTCTGCCAGCTGGGTGCTGCTGATGGATTTGGGGTGCATCAGTGCTGGTGGGGCTGTCCAGGGAGCGGGCAGTTGCCCCCAGCACCGCTGCATGCCCATTGCCTGCTTCTCCTGCAGGTTCAGATCGACCCGTACCTGGAGGACTCCATGTGCCAAGTCTGCAGCACCCAGCCCGGCCCTTTCTTCTGCAGAGACCAGGTAAGGCTTTCTCCTGACGGCTGTGCTCGGCTCCTGGCTGCTGCACTCGGGAATTCCTCAAGGAGGAGCAGGCTCAGCAGCGTTTGCTGTAGTGTCTGGGGTCGCCCGTTGTTGTCCCTTGCCCAGTGGGGAGGATGAAGTGTTCCTGTGAGAGCATCGGGTGAGCCCTTGTTTTGGAGGAGGTGCAGCTCTCCTGAGGGGAGCTCCGGTGTGGGCCAGGACCAGAATGGCGCGGCTCCATCGGTGCCGAGGCTTGCCGTGGGCAGCGGTGCGCTGCGGGGAGGCTGCCGCTCAGCGAGCTGTGACAAGCTGGAAGGGCCGTTGCCCTGCAGTTGGTCCTGGGGCTGCCCGAAACACAGGGGACTCTGGCTGACCTCCGCTCGCTGTGGGCGAAGGAAGCTCGGCCAGGNGCTCGCTGTGCGCGAAGGAAGCTCGGCCAGGGTCTGGCAGCTTCCTGCAGTGTCTGGATGGGAGATGAGCAGCAGGGCACTCCGCTGGGAGTGATGATGCCGGCAGCGCCTGGCTGCTGCCCCTGGCCCTGCCCAGGTGTTGGGCAGAGGTGCTGCTGCCCTCGGCAGGGCTGCTTCTAGCCAGTGCCCACATCCTGATTTATTTTTTTTATTTAAAAAGATAAACCTTTTTAAAAGTGGCCACGCTGGAAGCTCAGCACAACGCATCCTCTGGCAGCATTGCCGGAATTCCCTCCCTCCCTCTTCAAAGATCCGCTGTGCTGGCCTGGGCGGCAAAACCCAGGGAGGGAGGGCGTGGATGCTGCTTTGCCGGCAGTCCTGTGTCCGTTTTGCCTCGCCTGGAAAAACCCCTGCCCCACGGCGTTGCCCCTCTGCTCTCCCCGCAGATCTGCTTCAAGTACTTCTGTCGCTCCTGCTGGCACTGGCAGCACTCCATGGAGGTCCTGCGTCACCACCGCCCGCTGATGCGCAACCAGAAGAACAGAGACTCGAGCTAAAGCGGCCGCCGAGGCTCCGGGGGGGGGCTGCCGCAGGCGCAGGAGAAAAGTCCTTTTGTCAACCTGCCAAGTTGGGAGAGCGCACGAGTGTGCCTGCTGGTGCCAGACCCAGGCTGGGAACGCGCTTCCTGAGGACTAATGGGGAGAAACAAAA
>RSEF01000010.1:646609-670345 GCA_003993805.1 Himantopus leucocephalus | reverse complement strand
AAACCATTCTGCGATTCTAAAAGTGCCCGGTGGCCGCTTGTTACAAAGTCACTCCTCACCCAGCTCCACTCGCCCGGGGCTGGACCCACCTGGACTTTGGTAGCCCGGGGCCAGCGCTGGGCACCGCCCCCAGCCAGCCCCTGCTGGCCGCGGTGCCGGCGGGCGCTGGGACCCGGGGGAGCGCCGGGACCCGCCAAGCCCCGCCCCTCCCGCCGCCGCCGCCGCCGCAGTCCTCCGCGCCGCCAGGGGGCGCTGTGTGCGCCGCGGGCTCCCGGCGGCCCCGCGCGCCTCCCGCCATCCTTTGCTCTCTTTCCGCGGCCGCCGCCGACATGGTGGGTCCCGTCCGCCGCCATCCGCCGCCATCCGCCGGCGGGGCCGCTCCGCCCGCGGCGCTGAGCGGCTGCGGGGAGCGGGGAGGAGCGGGGGGAGGCGCGGGGAAGGGGGGGAGCGGGGGCTGGGATGAGGGCCGGCCGGCCTGAGGGGCCGCGGGCCGGGGGAGGCCGGGCCCGGGGAGCCGGCGGGGCCTGACCGGTGTTTGCCGCTCCCTCCCCCCCCCCGCCCAGGGACGCGTCCGAACGAAGACGGTGAAGAAGGCCGCCCGGGTGATCATCGAGAAGTACTACACCCGCCTGGGGAACGACTTCCACACCAACAAGCGGGTGTGCGAGGAGATCGCCATCATCCCCAGCAAGAAGCTGCGCAACAAGATCGCGGGGTGAGGGGCGGACACGGGGGGGGCGGACACGGGTGGGGTGGGGGGACAGGCGGGTGGGAGCGGCCACTGCCACCTGCATTCGAAAGTGATCGCGGCCTCGGCCGTGGCCCGGTCATCGATAGTGCAGGGAGAGGAACGCCGAGAGCTTTCCCGTGTTTGGGGGGGACCGTCCCCTCCCTCCCAAACCCTGTTGCTGTCGGACACTTCGCCGTCCCTGACGCGCCCCGGAGGTGGTGGGACATCACCAGGGATTGGTGGTGGGACATCACCAGGGATTGGTGGTGGTGGGACATTGCCAGGGATTGGTGGTGGTGGGACAACAGTGGGCTTGGTGATAGGACTTTGCTGGGGTGGGTGGTGGGACTCTTGGTGGGGACTCTTCTCCTCAGCCGCCTGCGATTTTGGGAGCGTGAGGGTGGGGAAGGGAGAGTTGGGCTGTGGGAGCGTGGGGAAGCACTGGATGGTCCTGTGTGTCCCCCGCAGGTATGTCACCCACCTGATGAAGCGTATTCAGAGGGGACCCGTCCGAGGCATCTCCATCAAACTGCAGGAGGAGGAGAGGGAGAGGAGGGACAACTACGTCCCCGAGGTGAGGCTCTGGCTGCGCTCGAGTGCCTGCTTCCGTGTCCATCCTGCCTCGAGGCATCTTCCGTATCAGCGGCCCCAAATTTCTTTGAAACAAAACCTCAGCCGGGAGGAGCTGAGGAGGGTTTGGGTCACGGAGGACTGAGGCAGATTTTGGCAGTGCATCGGGGCGCTCCCTCCACAACCGCTGCCTGGGGTGGGAGGAGGAGCTGACTTCGTGCATTTCGGCTCTGCTGCAGGTCGGATTTTCCTCCTCGATTTTCCTAAGTTAAAATGAGGGGGGAAAAAAAAAGCAGCTCGATGGGATGCAGGAGGATATTTCAGAGTGGCTTAAAACCTGCTGTACAGCAGATGTCGCTGAAGAGAGGGAAGGGGTGAAGCCACCTCTCCTCGAACCTGCATTCGCAAGGGGTTGAGGTCTCACCCCTGACCTCCCTGGAGCTGGTGGTGCAGGGAGAGGAGGTCCAAAAGCGTTCCCCGTGTTGGATGGGTTCGATCCCATCCCTCCCAAACCCTGTAGCCTTCAGGCACGGTGTGTCCCACCCCTCTTCTACGCTTTTGGTAGAGCTGCTGGTTTCTGTGCTGTCACCTCAGCTCTCCGAAATCGTCGGTGCTGGGGTTTGGTTATTTTAGCGATGATCTGGGAGGAACAAGTAGGATGTCCCAGAAGCCTCGGCAGTGCAGTAAGGTGGGTTGGCGCTGTCCCCCCCCTACCTGGAGATCTGCCTCGGGAGTGCCCTCCCTGCTTTGCCGCCTTGGTTTCGTAGTCCAGGGTGAGGTGACACAGCTCCCCACGAGGGACCAGGGCTCAGTTTCACTCCCTCGCTCCCGACAGCTAGAAATGAGGCGTGAAACTCTGGCAGATCTTCTCACACGTGCCTCAGCGCCCCAGGTTTTAGGTGTCAGCACAGTGCTGACCTGCACAGCTGGTCTCGGCGGCTTGGAGGAATCGAATGGGGAGGAGATTGTCCGTGTGTTTTACATAGTGACCTTCCAGTTGAGTTTTGAAGGCGGGATAAGGTGGTGCTGGTGGGAGAGGTCACCCCTGCAGTGACGCTGAGCAAGGAAGGAGCATGTGTGCTGTAGCTGTCGGTGCAGCATTAGCTGAACGGGCATCATTCAGGGTTTCTTCCGAAAACGCTGGTGTGATGAAGCCTCTCGGGGAAGGAAGCGTGTGGAGATGGAGGTTTGGGGTCCGGAGAGGGTTGGAGGAGGTTGCTCTGGGTTTAAAGAGCAGGAGACCTCAGGTCCTGGAGTGAGACAGCCCGGGCAGTCACTTGGCATTGCTGTCTGGCACCGCGGTGGTCAGGCCTTGGGGACTTGTGTCACAGGATGAGTGCGAGTGTCAGTGGTGACCACCAGGACTGGTGCGGTTGTGGACTTGACGCCGTCTCCTCTTGGCAGCCTTGGCGTGGAGCTGGTTAGGCCTCAGATTTCTAAAGTCTTGCCATAAAACAGGCTCTTCTCCCTCTGCGAGGCATCTCTGCTGCCCGGTGGCCTCTCGCGGTGTTTTGGCAGGAGATCTGGACTCCATCAGGAGCCTCCTGGCTTGTTCTGTTGCCGGAGCCGTTCCCCACAACGGGCAGAGAGATCTCGTTTGTGTGGAAACAAGATCTGGGCAGCACTGGTTGGGGGGCACTGGGGGAAGGATCCGATGCCTTCCAGCAGTCCCCTTGCGGTGGGATGGGAGTGAAGTGGGTGTGTGGGGACACCCCGGTGGCTGCGGGGCCTCGTCAAACTGGGTCTGTCTCTCCCCAGGTCTCTGCCCTCGACCAGGAGATCATCGAAGTGGACCCGGACACCAAGGAAATGCTGAAGCTCCTGGTGAGTGGCCCCGGCTGTCCCCCTGCCTGGGGTAACCCTGCCAGGCTGGTGGCATGTCCCCGGCAGCGCTCCCGCTGCCCTGAGGGGCTTGATGGTCTTGGCTGAAGGCTTCGACGCTCTGGTCACGTGGTGGGTGCTGATGCGAGTGTCCCCTCCTCGGCTCTCACTGGGTGGAGGTGAACGTGGGTTTGCCACCAAAAAGACCAGATTCCCCCCCACCAATGAGCTGATCTCCATAGCTGGGTGGTCGTCTCCCCTTCTTTTTGGGGAAGGGTGAATCCACCCTTCATGCTACCACAGCACCTTCACACTTCCCGCTCCTCCCAGGGGGAATCCACCTCCGCCCTCGGCAGGGTCGGGCGTGGATGGTGGGCAGGGCGGTGTGACCCACCCCAATCCCGTGTTGTTTTCCAGGACTTCGGCAGCCTGTCCAACCTGCAGGTGACGCAGCCCACGGTGGGGATGAACTTCAAAACGCCCCGAGGAGCGCTCTGAGTCGGTCGCTGTATGTCACTTTTCCAATAAACGTGGGGAAACCATCTCAGCCTGCCTGGTCTTTGGAAGCCTGCTTCCCCCCGGGATGAGGAGGGAGGGCTGGTTCCTCAGGGTGCCACATCCCAAATAAAGGTGTCCAGGGCTTCAGAGGGTGAGGAGGACTCGACACCTTCACGTTTGCTGGCATCTATTTGGGTTCTTCCCTGGCTCTTTGGGGTGTGAGGTGCAAAGCTGTTACTTTACAGGCTCTCCTGCGGTACGCAGCCAGGAGAGGACAACGATGGTGGCTCCTTGGAGCTTGCCAGAGCTCCTCACCCTCGCCGCCTCCCGGTTTTGCCTGTGCCAGAATAAAAGTTGCTTTTTATAACTGCGCTGGTCGCTTTTAAGTGCTTAAATGAAAGGAAAAAGCCTCATCAATGGTTTTCTTTGTATGAGGAGAGTGAAGTGGGCTGAGCAGAGTGCTGTGTCTGGGGGTGGAAGCTCCCCTGTGGAGGTGGACCCTGGTGAGGCTTCTGCTGTCCTTCCCCCAGTGAGACGCTCCATCCAACGATTTCCCCAGGCTGCAACAGGCATGGAAGAGTTTTGGGGTTCACCCCCCAAAACTCCCGTCCTGCTGTGCAGAGCAGAGGCTCTGCTTGGAGGCAGAGGAGACCTACAGGTCTCCCTCCGCCTCGGCTGTCGGCAGCACCCAGCGCCTTGACCTGCGGGCAGGGCTCCCAGGTGAGGGTCCCGGGGTTTTTCCTGGGGGAAGTCTGGGTGCGCTCAACACCGCTGCAAACCCACGGAGGTCCCCGCGTGGCCGGGAGATGACGGCCTGGTGCTGGCTCCCACCGGTGAGTGTGTACCACGGGTGGGTGCGGCTGTGCCGTGGCGTGACCTCCCTGTGTCCCGCCAAGGAAAACTCCTGTTTGCAGCCACATCTTAAACCCCCCGGGGTACAAATCAAAAGACAAAAGGATTTGCATTTTGGGGAGAAATGTCTATATTTGGAATTTCTTTTAAACAGTTACTTAGAGAAGAAATTGTTTACAGCGAGTGTAGCCAGGTATTTAAATACACATTGAAGGTGCTGAGCTGCAGTCAGGATAAGCCAAGCAGGGATAATTTATAAATCCCCCGCGTACCGCGGAGACTTAACTCAGAATCTGTGGCTCGATACCACCAATCTCTGCGCTATTTAACTTAAAACAGGGGGAGAAGGCAGACTGACGGTTAAAATAACCATCGACCTGCAGAAGGGAGCGAGCAAGGGCGCAGCTGAACATCAAACTACGGAGCTGAATTTCCAAACGTGACCAACAGCTCACTGGCAGCGAAGCTTTTGATGCGAACCGCCACCCGTTACTTACAATTTTCTCTTCATGCGAGCCTTCACGTCAGCGTAAACGTTAATTTCGTTCTGAACCCAATACACCGAGTAGCCCGAGGTGCCAGGAATGAAATCATGGAGCTCTCCGACATATTNGGGAATGAAATCACGGAGCTCACCGACATACTTCTTCATGTCGCGAGCAGAGGTGTAGCCTTCAAAGGGAAAGCGTGCGTCTCACCGGGGGAGCTTCCCCTCTGACACAACGAGGGTGATGGAAAACGCAGAGCGCGGAGGGGAAGGGAGCAATCCCGGTTGCACCCTCAGCCTTTCCGCTGCTGTAAGCGCCGGGAGGAAGCGAGGAACGCACAGGGCATCCCTGCTTCATCCGCAGTTGTTTTCAGGTGTATTTTCCACTCCTTAAAAAATCTACCGACGCTGAACGTTACCTGTGACCATGTTATTCAGCGGGTATTCCTGGAGGGCGCGGTATGGAAATTCCCTCTGGGCTCTGGAGCCTGTTTCTTCTTCGCTGCTGTATCAGGGGCAGGGAAAAATCTGTGCGTTATTCCCTGTGTGTTGGGGATCTCTCGAAATCAGGGGGGGCGGTGTGTCCAAATCCTACTGCCAAGGGCAGAAAAATACCTTTCAGCCAGGTCTAGCACATCCTCCTCCACTTCTTCCTCACAGCTTTTTTTCTCCACCTCTGGTTCATCCGTCAGATTTTGATGGGGCTGCAAGTATCAACACAGAGTTGAGTTAAAATTGCGCCCTGGGTACCCTGCAAAATGCTAGAGACCAAGTCCGAGAGAGTGGTATTTTTAGGACTTGTGATTTCAGGCCAAATTTAGAATACAATTTTAAATCCAATCACATTTTCGCTTCAAAAGTACTGAGAAGTTGCTTTGAGAAGAGAGCTGGCAACGTCTCGGAGCAACACGGGGAAGGAGAACGCTGCACGGAAGGGCTGAGCTCAGACCTTGGCGATCGGCATTCCCGGAAGGACATGCCGGGAAGACTGGACATCTGTCTGAGTGAGGGAGGAAATCCCTCCTGCGCATCCCGCACTCAATCCCATGCTGTCCCTCCCCTGGGATGTCACCCTGGGAGAGACACACAGCGCAGCAAGCACAAGAATATTTGATCTCGTATTTGGGCTGAGGGTCTGGGATGAAACCCAGGCTCCCTGAAATTCATATAACCGATTTTTTTTTTTAAGCTACGCCTCCTGTAGGATGTATTTCTCATCTTACCTGTTCTGCAAGGGAATCGTCCGCCTGCTCCCAAATAAAACTACCGATTTGCCTTCTGATTTCTGCCACGAACGAAAAAATAAATGACTGTGAGAGCATCGAATAACGAGACCGGGTGGCAGTCACTGCACTCGGCAGCCCTGGCAGGAGCTCACTGCACAGCGCTACTCACTAACCCAATATAAAAGATGGAGCTTTAGTTCCTCTCCCCCTGTGGAGGAAGAATCGCTCCCAGCAGAAGGAAATTCCCTTAGAGCAGAAGTAACTTGAGGTTCTGGTTTGCACCCCCAAAAGCCTGCGCTCACAAGGGAGAAAACCCTGATATTTTGGAGGTTTGTTTTTTTTTTTTTTGTCCCCTCACCTTCTTGCAGGCAGGCGGGTGGCAGGACAAAGTGGCCCAGAACCACCGGCGGCTTCGCGGCCGCGCCGGTGCTCGCCCACGCAGAGAGGTAACGGGAGTGAAAGACGGTAGCTCTGCCCTCCAAGTAATCGAGGCTCTCGTGTATTCTGGAAGAGAAAAAGACAGCCGGTTTCCAAAGGTAAACCTGGAAAAAAAAAAAAAAAAAACGTTTAGAGGGCTATTGTCATTAAAACTGACCTGCTCTGATATTTTTGCCAAAAGCACCTATTTTTCTATAATTTTCTAACTATGAGACTCTACCAGCAACATCCCATTACGGTCCCAGCTGCCAGCACCTCCTGAGAGCAGCCTGGAGGAAGGACACCGGGGACCAGGTAAACACATATTTTTAAGGACTCTGCTCTCGAGATGAGACCGGATCTTCAGGGAGGGGGGCGGAAAATGGGATTTTTATTTATTTATTCTTAACCCCGCTGGTCCCTGCTCAGGCTCACGGCGGGGATGAGCGAGGAAGGGTGGGTGGAGGATGCTCAAGCACTCACCGTCCTCCTTAGAGGGGAATTAAATATTGTTTGCTGGGTTCAGGGGTATGGATAATTATTGTATTTTCCCCAAGAAATAATCTGAATATATACATTGAATGTATATATTATATATATAATTCCCCCTGGGGGAGCAACGCAATACCGGCAGAATGCTGCGGTNCTATAATTATATATAATTCCCCCTGGGGGAGCAACGCAATACCGGCAAAATGCTGTGGCGGAAGGAAGGTCATTACTCCGGGTTTCTTGGGATTCCCCTCCCACAGCTGGAGCGGGTGGCTGAAGGATGACAAAAATCTAAGCCGGTTTTAAGCAATCGTGCGTTAAAAGGAGCTGCTTAGCCCAGGCTGGCAAAGCCTGCTGCAGAGCATTGCGAGAAAACATTGCGGTTTCCTTTCACATAAATATATTTACATGATATTGAATATATATAAATACTCACTGGCTGGAGGAAGACCCTGAATAGCCTTTCCTTATCTTTGTACAAACATTCTTGAGCTCTCTGATTTTTGGTATTAAGCAAGCAGAAGGATAATAGCAATTCAGCCCTTTTCCAGCCATTTTTACCCCCGCGCTCGCTTTCAGCGTTAACTCGCGCTGACTGTTTTGCACCTGGTTCCTTGGGGATGGTGTCGCCTCTATTTTAGTTTTCCAGTAGATCAATTCAAAAGTGGCGAGAAAACCAGCGCAATTAGTTTAATTTACATCGGAGTTAAGGCAGCCTAACATGTGGATGGTTTTTGCAGCCGTTCTGTTTTGTCTAGGTATGGTTTAGCACGGGTGTGAGTTTTCCGACCCCACTTTAAAAACACCACCCTGACTTTTCAAGGATGTCGGCAGCCATTAAATAGTTTACGTTAAATACATTAAAACCATTATCTACGCCTTCATCGATCTTTCGCTCTTTACAGACATCATGTGGAGAGGGCTCAACACGAGAGTGAAGTGGTGCCACAGGCATCTCCCAAGCAAGGAGGGTGCTGCCGGCATGTGGGTGACACGGGTCGGGGGGACACAGCCCACCTGCGGGTGTCCGGGTGGGCGGCATCGCTGCTGAAGAGGTAGTCGGCATCCTGCCGGTGAGCGAGCACCCCGCCGCTGGCCACTGCAGGGGCAAGAGTGGGTGAGGAGGAAGGTGGACACCCCAACGGGTCCCCACCTCGGGGTGGCACGGGATGGGGACAGCTGTCCTGGGCTGGTTATGTGGCAGCAGAGCCAGGCCCTGAAGTGGGAGCTGTGATGGGCGCCCCCCAAGGCTGTGGGTCTCTCCCTGCCCCATGGGGGGCTCTCCCCACCCCATGGGGGGCTCTCTTGGCCTTTTCTTCAGTGTGGGGACACCGTGCCCTGCCCCGGCGCTGAGGGACCTGCCAAACCCATGCTGTGCCCCAGGGAGGGGTGGCGGGGCCATGTCCCCACTGCTCTGCCCTACGGAAGGGTGAGGGGACCATGGTCCCATTGCTCTGCCCCACTGAGGGGTGACAGGGCCGTGTCCCCGCTGAGGGCTGACAGGCCCATTCCACCATTGGCCCAGCCCCACCGAGGCCGTGTGCCAGCTCCGTGCCCCGGTGGCTCATCCCCGGGGCACCGCCGGGACCCCCTCAGCCCCGGGACCCCCTCACCCCACAGCTCCCGCGGGCCCGGGCTAACGCTCTGCGAGAACCAGGCGCGGCGGCCGCCGAACATCGCTGCGGCGGGAGGAGGAGGAGCCCTGAGGGGCGGTGGCGGCGGGAGGAGGAGGAGCCCTGAGGGGCGGTGGCGGCGGGAGGAGGAGGAGCCCTGAGGGGCGGTGGGCGCTGAGGGGCGGCGGTGGCGGGAAGACCCTGAGGGGCGGTGGGAGGCGGCTGAGGGGCGGCGCCGTGGCCGTGGTCCTTCCCAGGGCTGGCCGCTGTCCCCCCTTATCCCCCGCCATGTCGGTCAGGCACCGGCAGGTGAAGCCGTACAGGTTTCCGAGCGGCCCCGATGAGGGCTCCCGGCCCTCGCTGGCACCTGTCTGCCTTTGGCTGAGCACCCCAAAATGGCTGCGGGCGACCCACACCCACGCCAGGAGTGGGGCTGCCCCGGGGCGTGTGGACGTTCAGCCTCCTCTGGAAACCTTCCACAGCTCTGACCAACTTGTGTCACCCCTGGAAAGGGGACGGGATGAACTGAAGGAACAGAGGAGACAGCGGCTGTGGCTGTGGCCAGAAGGCAGATGGGCTCGGACCTCTCCACTCCTGCTGTCGCCCTGCACCATCTCCTGAATCTCTTCCAGCTTCCGCAGAAAGGTGAGGCAAAAGCCTTCACACTATGGCCTCCTTCACTGCCCAGTCCCAACCCCTTCCCTCTGTTCCTCTGGAGGGGAACACACTCCCCTGGAGATGCTCTGTATCCATTTTCTCTGTAGATGGTGGTAGAAGAGGATGCAGTGAGAAGACAACAGTGCCTCCTTGCCTAGATTTCATGCCATCTGCTGGATCGGAGCCCGGAGCTGCCCACTGGACCTCAATCCCCTTCAGACAGTGCGTGCTTTGTGCTGCGGAGGGAACAAACCACCCTGCGTGTGTGTGATCACCAAACCTGGTGAATACGGGCCAAGTCCAGCCCAGCGGAACATGCAGGTGAGAGACAGCCACACAAGGGCTCAATCTGGTCTCCTCCACGCTCGGGTTTTCTGCACATCCCAGGAGGAAGATTGACCAGTGCACATACCTATAAGCAAAGCTTAGGTATATGCCCCAAAAGTTCAAGTTAGGTGTCAGCAGTACTGAAAAATGATACAGAAACCCCATATCTTTGATTCTTACTCATTTTTAATCAAGTTTTTACACAAGCTGAAGAATTATTTCTGCTTGCACACACCTTCCCACAAAGGGCTTGGTAACGCTGTCATATTAAAGGAGAAAAAGGTAAGGAGAGGTGTTAGACCACATTTAACTGCTGTGTGGTGCAGGTAAGCCCAGCTTAATTGAGGTGAAATGGGCCAATCTGGGTCAAGCAGCCGGGGCTGGCCTGGGGCTGCGCAGCCTTACTCTTGCAGACACCGCATGAATGTTTTGGCGAAAACACACTGTGGATATCTGCCTTTACCCACCTCACTGTGGTTTGCTTGCTGGAGATTTGCTTGCTGGAGAGAGAGCAGATGGCAAATGCACGCCCACAGAGCTGGAGCTGTGGCAGCAGACCCAGGACTGGATGCGGTGGCGCTCTTTTGCTTGGTTCCACTTTTCTTGGAGGATGTCTGTATTCAGCTGCGTGTCTTGAATGATTTTCCCCTCCTCTTGCACCCATTCCTTCAGCTTTTCTCCCTACTACACTGGAACTGGTGAAGCTTTAAAAACTCCAGAGAGATGCGACTTTGAAGAAATTGGTCTTCAAAAAAGTTCTCCTAAGTTGTTCTCCTAAAAATATGCATATTTGGTTGACTCAGGAAATAGTTTGCTTGCAGCAAAATTGCTTGTATTTCATAAAGTGCAAATGAGGCTTTTTTCCTGTTTCAAACTTGCCAAGACATCCCTCAACAACGCCATCTCCTGGGAACTTTCGCTGAAAAGCCAGTAGCTCCATCCTGGGTACCTTTGGACCTTCCCCAAGGATGCCTGATAAAACAGATGAGTTTTTTCTAGACATGGTCCTGAAATTCAGATGTTAATCAAAATTAGCCAGCCTCTGGGATTGGCATGCATTTTTCTCCCCTGGAGGGGGGATTTTCGAGTAAGCCACCAAAATATTTCCTAAGTAACACCACAAAAAGCCCACAGATGCAATCAGGGCAAAGGCTTGCCCGGTGTGGGAAGATGTTGATGCAAGTTTCCTTTGGAGATGCAGTCATCTCACATTGCCTGTGCCACAGCATGTTCAGCTTCTGCAGTTGACTGCACTCATGTCCTAATTAGGATGAAATTTTCCTGTTGGTGTGATGCACCCAGCTGTTACTCTCTGATGTTCTTGACAACAGTAAAGGTGAAGCCGAGGTGGTGGTAGGCACTTTGTGATCCAGAGGAGGAAGCCAGCACGTGGTCCATGACTCAAAGCCACCTCAGGCTTTCACAGCAGGCTGTGCTGCTCTGCTGGGGTCTCTGGAGGAGAAGCCCAAACGTTTTCCTCCCTCCCAGACCATCTTCTACCACGGAAGGACCTCTGTCGGGGCTGGTGCAGTCCCTGGCTGGTCTCCAGAGCATGGCTGGCCTTGCAGGCTGAGCTGGTGAGTCCTGCCATCCCACGCTGGGTGACATGTGTTTTGCCTGATCACCCAGCTGTGACATCCCCACCTCTCCTGGTTTGACTGCTCCTCTGGTGAGCACAAAGGGATCCCTATAACCACTCCCTTCACCCCAGCAACCTCCGACCCGGGTGTTGGAACTACGGCAGTTTGGATTTTCCTACTCCTTAACAGAAAATGTGGTTATAATGGAAAAAGTTATGAGACAAGCCAAGATCCCTCAAAATCTCGAGTGGGTGGTCTGCAACACCAGTCAGCAAATCTTAACATACCCCAAGAAGAGACGTGCAGTGGATCACACCCACCGGGTTGCCAGGAATCCCTGTTCGCATACATGAGATCTGCATTGCTGAGATACTCCTCGATCCAACCGTCACCAAGTGATCATACTGACTTCTTCCTCAAATAAAGCAGGCTGCCAGATTGTACCAAGCGGCACTATTTTTGGGTAGTGCCATCAAACCCCCGAGGGATGGCAGAACACCAGCCTCCAACAAGTCTTCTCCATACAGTCAGCCACTTGTGGAAGAGAAAACCAGAAATGAAAGTCGCCGACAGACACGTCTGCTTCCCCTTGGCCCACCTTTACCCCACGCACCCCCAAGAAGCATCAGCTGGAGTTCTCCCCCTTGAAGGGAACACCACATTCTGCCCATGACTCCTTTTCCTCTTGCCCAGCTTTAGGACACTTGCCCAGTGGCGCCAAGGTCACTTTGTCCCCCCCCTTTTTTTTTTTAAACCTTGTGCCTTTCTTTCAAAGCCACGCAGGAGCCTGTGGCCAGGCAGATCCCACATAAACCAGTTAAACCTTTAATTTTTTTTATTTTTTTTTAATGGAAAAGTGTTCCTGCACCTTCTCAGCAGGATAAAAAAGTGCAACTGAGCACAGTGCCACCACCCTCCAGATCCACCCACAACCCAGCAGCCATTGGAGCCCATGAAATCAGCTTGGGTTGTCATACAACTCTGAAGAAACATTTTAAGGACCCCACTGAAGTCCCCCATTTTTATTTAGACAAAAATCCCATACAATTCAGAGCACTGAAGAGGTACAATTGTTTTTTAATCAGTAACATGGTCGTTTATAGCTAAGTGCTCAAAAAAAGTGCCTAGTTTGCAGACTGCTTTGGCTAAATGGTATTTTACTGATAAGCTTTGTTAAAAAAGGAATTCTGCAATGAAGATGATTGCTCTTCACCATATCCACAAGTAAGATGTGAAGGACAGAAGCTCAAGAGAATTTTGACTTGCAAGACCTGCATGGAGGAGAAGAGATTGACATCAGTCATTCTGTTCACACCTTTAATTGTACTTATTTTAAGAAAAAAAAAAAGTGTTTTCCACAAGGGAACTCCAACTGCAGAGTTGGAGACTCCAGACTCTAGCGAAGTCACCAATGTCCCACCTCCAACCAAGCTCGGCATCCCTTGCCATCAGTGACCTTCACGCCAACATCCCACCAAAGCTGCTGCGACGTGGGCACAGCACACCCCAGACCCCGCCCTGGAGCCAGGTTTCCATCCCTGCTGCCCAAAAGTTGGTGAAAAACCAGAAGAGCAGCTGTATATAATTTTTCAGAGCTCCATTACCTAGAAGTGTCCATATTGTATCAAATCACGGGTCTCTACCTCAGCATCCTGTCTCAAGCAGCAGTTAAAAGCTAACGTTTTTGAGCGCTTATGGTGTCCCTTTTAAATATCCTTCCAATCCAACCATTTCTGGCTCTGGGGGATCTCTGGAGCCTTTCCCCAGCCCCCAGTATCACACCTCAGCTTTTCTGCTACAAATTAAGAGCGCATCTTCTTCTGTCGTCCCCCACCAGAAAGATGGTCAACTGACTTGCATTTTCTCTTGCCCCTGGAAGCCTAACACCCCTCCTAGACCATGCTGCTCTACAGCAAGGAAGGGCTGGGGACCTTTAGAGGGAAGAGCAGCATTACACAGCGAGAAGTGAAGGACTCGGCTCCATCTTCCCATGAAGAAACGCCCAAGGCAGTTTTTCCAATTTACAAAGTTCGTTTGACTCACGATCCTGTCTCAATCCAAAAGCCATCAATAATTGGACCATTTTCTGATACAACGTGGAGAGCGTTTCAAGTGAGGTTTTGCCAAGGCTTGTCCTGGGTCCAGTTAATAATTATCCAGCCTCTTCGGGGTACATAACTAAGATCTTTCAACCACCATTGCAACTACGTCAGCTTGGCAACATATCTTCGGTTTTCTTTTCCCTATCACAGGTTAAACTAGTATTTACCTGATTACTAAATCCAGATCAGTTATGACCAGATAGTTGGGAAGAACCTGGAGCCCTCAGACTGTGAGACACCAATGAATAAAACCAAGACTGCTTCTGGCCTGGCAGCAAGGCACCGATTTGTGCCTCGTATATCCCACACTGCCGAGCAGACACACCGCCTGCCGCAGGGTTAACCAGCCTGCCTCCCACCCCATCACAGGGACTTCCGGATCTGGCAACTTCCTCCACACCAGACAATAGCACCGCTGAGTCTGGAGAAGCACTAGAGGACCTGCGACAACTCTTGAGTGATATCTGGCAAACGTGCCAAAGGCGTGTGGGGAAGTTTTACTCCAAGAGGCTCCTTTCTTTTGAGGAAAGGAGACTCCTGTAGGCAAGGTATGGCTGAGAACTGGCCAGAATAGTGGGCAGAAAGAGCACCGGAACAGCCCCGCTCCCAATCAGCAGCAACACTATTTTTTTTTTCTGGGTGGTTGCTTTTGTTCCTCAACTCCACAAGCTGCACACTTCCCCCCTACAGAAAGCAGTCCACATTCCCCTTATCAGGGCAGCATGGAATATCAGCGAAACTCACCGTGGTTATCCCAGACACAGCTTAGAAGTCCGCCTCTGCAAGAAAGAAGGGTAAAACATCAGGTTTTGGGGCAAACAGCCCTTCCTCACCACGAGCCCACCCCTGCTGGAAACAGCCCCAGGGAGCTGCCCTTGCTTGGCTGTGTGCTTGCTGCAGCAGGCTGGGTCACCACGATCGGTCCCCGCCGCTATAGCCTTCATTATATTCACCACATATAAAGCCAAAAAACCACTGCGTGACCCACCTCTTTGTAAACAAGTTCACCTAGAAAGAGATCAGTGCTCCACCAAGAGCTGTCAGACACAGCGTAACCAAACACCTACAAGACCTTCAAAATCCACCCCATTATAGCACCCTGAGAAGGGGAATAGAGACACTGCGGATATAAATTAACAAGCTCTGGCTTCTGCACACGAAAGGAGGGCAAAGCTTGATGAGGAAGGCACACCATACCCCATTGGAACACCTGCGGCTCCCGGAAGGTGGAATGGGCCACTTTGCAAGCGTAGACGTCGCCCTTCCTGGGGGTGAACGGCACGTACACCAGACGCTGGAAATACCACTTGTCGTTGAAGGACATGTCCGCGTACTTGATGTCGCTCATAGGCTCCCCGTTCTTCAGGATGGAGATGTCGATCTTGGGAGGGTGGAAACCACTCACGAAGCAGTTGAGGACGTTCTCCTCTCCCGACACGGCACGTTTGCGGGAGTACACCTCCACCTTCGGCGCCTCTGGAGACGGGGTGGAGGGGAGGAAGGAGACTGTGAGAAGCCTCGGAGAAGTCAGCGGCCACCCACCCACCCACCCGGACACGGTAACCGGTACCGGGCCCCCCACAGCCCCCCCGGGCACTCACCATCCGCCTCCCCCAGGCCGACCAGGGCCACCAGTAGCACCAGGACCGCCACCTTCACTGCGGGCTCCATGGCCGCTCAGCTGCTGCTCTGCCTTCACTAATGGCCCGCCCCGCTCGCCCGCCGCCTTTTATAGCCTCTGCCGCGAGCGGCCAATCGCCGTGTGGAACTGCATCGCGTCATCAGTCTCCAGGCAGAGAGGGAGCCGAGAGGTTATGCGAGCCCGCCCGCTGCGAGTAGCGGCGCTTTCGGTTTCGCTTTCGGCTTGAGGCAACGCCCGGGGTTCGGCGGGCCCGGAGCCGCCCCGGTGGGCCCGCCCACGCGTGGGGCCGCCGCCGTGGCTGTCCCAGGGGCTTTCCCGCCCTCGGCCTTCCCCTCCGGGGATGGAGGCCTCAAAAGCGTGAGGCAGTACGGACCCCACCCACCGCTCCTCTGGGCCTTGAGCTGGACGCCTGCGGTCAGGAACCCATGCCGGGAGCAGCAGCTACAAGGTGCTCACTTGGCTTCTGCTCCTTACCAAAAGTGGGGTGAAAACTGCCTCTCGTGGAGGATTTTGCAGCTAGAGCCAGTGTTATGCCAACAGCTGACGCTGGTGCAGCCCGGCCGCCTTCCTTCCTGAACCTCAGCTTGCTTTCTTTCGAAGCCTGTGCACAGGCATTTCAGTCTGATGGCTGCGGGATGGATTGGCGCTGCCGTTCGAGTGCAGCACGGACTCCCCGACGTCAAACACGTGAACCCAAGGGTCAAAGAACCAGGTTTTCTGGTGCCTCCTCCAGAAAAACTGTGAGCACCGTAGCCCAGCTAGGCCGGGTGCGCCTCCAAGCGGCCCTGTAATGCTGCTTGGAGGAGACACCCACAGCACCTTTGAATAGCAGTATTGAGAAAGCCAAGGTTAAAAAAGGAAAATGAAGCAGTATTAAAGACCATGTAGATATTTTATACACCAAGGAACTTGTCTGCTTGTGGTCCTACAGGTCACGTACTGGTTATCTTTAGTCACCGTTTCAGACTGGGAAACAGATGCACGTGGATTGTCTTTCACCCAGCTGGGCAAGGATTAAAATGTTAAAAAAAGAGGAAAGAAAGTCACTACTAGCGGGAAGAAAACAGCAGTACCGTGGAGCTGCTCCAACACCGAGGCCCTGTAAGACTCTCCGTCTTAACACACCCCGTGTAAAGACCTAAATTAAATCAATAAAGCACATACAGAGAACATCCCCCACCCACAGGCTGCAGGTAAATTGGCAGAGACTGAGCAAAGAAAAAAACCCACAAATACTCCTTCCCGGTCCCACTAGACCCGGTCCTGGCCGAGCTCCAGCTGGCTTTGCCGGCGGCCGCCCAGCTGCCCTTGAGTGGTTTTTTCCTCCTCCCCACTGTGAGATAAGGGGACGCAGCTGTGGCCGGAGCCTTATTGGGGATCTCGGGGGCTCTCACAGAAATAAACGGTGACTGCTGCGTGGGTGCGGGAACTCAGCCCAACTCTGCCCTCTGGGTGAGCCATCCCCTTGGCTCGGGGAGGATTAATTACACAAATTTGCAGGACGTGGATCCTTTTGTGGTGCTCTGCCCCTCAGGACGGGAATCCCTGGAGATGACTCTGCCGTAGCCAGCAACACCCAGCAAATTTTCCCCGGTAAAGAGAAGCTGAACCACGAGATTCTTCCACGTGATGTCACTAGAAGACCGCGCTGATTTGGTTAGAACAGCCAAATCTTCCTCTTTGAGGCCACTTCTGCTTTTGTTAGAGGAGAGAAATATTTGCGGAGCGGGTGAGGTCTGACACTGAGGTTTGAGCTGCCACACATCCCCGAGTCACGCTTACAACTGGACCAACTGCCTCCCGCTGGATTTCCGTGACTGCTTGGGGGAGAGGATATCGCTTGGGAAAACGCCGTGACTGTCAGGGAGAGACGAGATCAGTGTAAAAAGCCGGGCTGGGGGATTGCTGTGCCCCGTAGGACGCGGGGGTTTGCAGTTTTACACCTCTGTTTTCCCCCCACCAGCTCCATCCTCATCCCTCTCCAGGCACCGCGGGGGCGGGGCTTAGCCGAAGGGGGCGGAGCGAAGAGACTGCGCAGGCGCGGCGTGCAGCTGGGCGCCGCCATGCTGTACGGCAAGCGGCGGTCTGTAAAAGGCGGCGGCGGGGGCAGCCCGGCCCCGTAGAGGGACGCGGGCGGGCGGGCGGCGCCGCGGCATGGCGGAGGGTGGCGAGCCGGTTGTGAGTGACCGCCCTGCTCCGCCTTGGCGTGCTGGCCCGTCTCCGGGGCCGCCTCCTGTCCCGCTGCCCCGGGTCACGCCCCCCCCCCCCGTCCCCGAGCCGCTTCTCCCGGTGCTGACTCTCCCGGGAGCGGTCGGTACCGGAGAAGACACCGTCCCGGAGGTGCTAGTGTGGTGCCCTTCTCTGCCTTGTGCTCGGGTGCTGTTCGTGCCCTAGTAGCGGCGTGTTCACTCTGAAGCCTAATGGTGTCCCTCAGCGCTAGCCGCGCTGGTGCTGTTCCTGCACTGGCCACCGTCGCCTCTGGGTGGCCACAGCCCTGGTCCCAGTGGACTCCTACCCTGCACTGAGCCAGTGGGTCCTGCCCTCGCTGGCAGTGCCGGTGACTCCTACTTTTCCCTTTCCAGCTGTGGAGCAGCCGTGAGCCCTGGGGGCTGCCTGGGACTGCTGGCGGTGTTGGGGGGAGGTTGGGTGCCCCACACTTGGGGGCAGGTTAGGGTTACCCCTCCCCTGCCTGTCTCCCTTAGTGGGAACCCTGATGCTTTCTACTCCAGATCCTCGAGGACTACCTGCTGGTGGAAGATGCACCTCTGCTGGAGGAGATGGCTGAGGAGGATGAAGAGCTCGACCTGTACAATGAAATGACTTTTGGGTTAGGTAAGATCTCAGGGGAGCCCCAGGGTCGGGGCCACCATCCAGCACCCAACAGGGTGAAGAGGATGGAGGTGGGGGGTGAGGAAGGTCTCCTGCCTGGTGAGGAGTTGAGTTGGGAGCAGGGACCCTGGTGGGCACTGCCCAGGCTCTCACCCACCCTGACATGCTCTCCTTCCGCTCTCCAAGACCGAGACTCCACTGAGGAGGACACCGCAAAACCCCTGATGCCTCTGGAGATGAGCCCTGAGCTGGCCGAAGCAGTGGCAGAAGAGACCGAGGCTGGGGAGGAACTGGAGCCTGGAACGGCTGAACCAGAGGAGCTGGGAGAGCCCCAGGAAGAAGGTGGGATGGAGCTGGAGGTCGAGCAGGTTGGCTCTGAGTTGGAGGAAGAGGAGGAGGAGGAGGAGCTGGGGACTGAGGACCAGGAGGAAGACCAGGAGCCCTGCGAGGAGCCCAATGATCTGGGAGACCCAGCAGTGATGAGAGCTGTGCAGAGCAAACCCACGCTGGAGGTGACACGTCAGTGGGGAGGAAGGGGACCTTCCTGTGGGTCCTGCCCCACTGAGGGCACCAGGGGGTGGCTTGGTCCCTGCCTGAGGGAGGGAGACCTGCTGTGCAGAGGCTGAGTACGTGCTGTTTGCCCACAGAGCCAGGACTCAGCAGTGCTGGACAGCAGGATTGGTGCTTGCTGGGCAGAGTTCAGCAAAGAGGACATGGTAAAAATGTCGTCCCCCCCCCGCCATCTGGTGACAGGGCTGAGTGGCCTCCACGGTGTCCCTTGCCTCTCTCCTCTTCTCCTCCTCCTCCTTGCTGACCATCTCCCCATCTTCTAGCTGGCGATGGATCCTGCAGTGTGGGGCTCCTGCTCTGGCAGCATCCCACCCCACCACATGCTGGAGGTGGGTACTCCCAGTTAGGACCTTGGGGACTGGCCAAGGGCTCCCTCGTACCCTGGGTCAAGGGTAATGCAAGCGTGTGGAGCGCCCGGGGGACCTCCAAAGCCTTGTCACGTGCCAAGGCTGTGGGTGGAGGTGCCCACCCTAAGCAGATCCTGGGTTTGAAGGCTCTGCTGAGCCTTCTAAGTTTCAGCCTTGAAACTGTTGAGTTTGGGGGGACTGGGACCCCCATGCTGGGTGTCCCCTGTGGGTCCCCTGCTATTGCACACCACCAGGGTGGGAGCCTGGCTGGTGCCTGGTCCAGCTGAGCAGCAACCAAAGGTTTTGGTGAGCTGCTCAATGCTGGGGGAGCTAAATTGATCCCAGCTGGGCCCCGTTCCCATCTCCTGCTGCCTCCTCCCCACAGGATAAAGCCATCCTCCAGGTCCTGGAGAGGCCCCCGCCATCCACCAACGTGGCCCTTGACTTCCTTGGCTCCCCCATGCAGCGGGGCTACGGGGGCTCTCCCCGGCTCAAGCGCCCCAACTTAAGGCTTATGTCCCCCAAGTCCTTCCCCCAGCGCTTTCTCCAGCAGGTAATGGGTTTTGGGGGGCTCTTGCATCCCCTCTTTCTCTGCCCTCCCCTCCCCAGAGGTGCAGCCTCGAGGACAGTCTTGTCCCAGCGACACCTCCCCGTCTCCTGCCCTGCAGCAGTCGCCTCTGATGCCTCCCTCACCATGCTCTCCTCGGCCCTTCGCACCGACTCGCAGACCCTCTCCGCTCTTCTCTTCCAACCAGGTAACACAGCAGGTTGCAAGCCACTGCCGTGTCCCCTCCGAGGTGGCCCTGCAGTGGCAGGGGATGGGGATGGTGCCTTCCCAAAGCTCAGCTGTCCAGGGCAGACTTTGCAGCTCTGTCTAATCCTGAGCACCCATCTCCGGCGTCTTGCCAACAGGGAAAGTGGAGCCACCGATGTAGCCCTTGCTTCATAAATCTATTTGTCCTGATGTCCCCATGGGACCTACACCAGGCATGGAGTTGTGCTTGGTGTCATGCTGTGGCACTAGTGATAGACCTAGGGCACGCAATCCCTGGTGACACCTGGGTCCCCTTGCCTTGATCAGCTGTAATGGCAGGATCCCTGGGGGGTATTTCCTCACCACGGTGCCCCATGCGGCCCCTCCATGCAGGGACAGGGTGGGGTGCCACCTGCGAGTATGGGAGCCAGAAGCCAGCATGGAGCTGGGAGACCTCTCCAGGACCCTCAGAGGATGCTTATCTCTCCCTCTCCAGACCGCAGGGTATGTGTCTTCTACCCCTTTCCAGCCTGTGTCACCCAACATCAGCAGCCCACCGCGGCCTCTCGCCATGCACTTTGGTCCCATGTCTCCTTCTTTGGACCCCACTCTCTTCTTCAGTCCATCAGCCAGCGGCCAGCTGAACCTCAGGTAGCAGGATGGAGAGTGGGGTGCCTGGGTGGGACTGGAGGGAGCCCTGCAAAACAGCTTGGGGGGGGTGTCCCCACTCTGGGGATGGCTCTAGTGTGGGCGCAAAGTCCCCAACCCCTGTCTGGTCTCCCTTGCAGCGCGCCCAGCCATATGACCCAGCTGCACCCCCAGCACCAGCGGATCCTGACCCAGCGGCAGCAGCAAGGCAGGCAGGCACAGAGGTACGGGTGTCCCCAGGGAGCTGCAGGGTGATGGATGGGGAGGCTCTGGGCAGTCATAGCAGGTTGCGATCTTCTCCTGCACCAGCATCTCCCCCAAGAAGTTGTGGTCTCCTAAAGTGGACCCTTATGCTGGGCTGATGACCTCCAAGGAGAAGGACTGGGTCGTCAAGGTGGAGATGATCCAGCTGCAGAGCGAGAACATGGATGATGACTACTACTACCAGGTGAGCTCCTGCCAGCAGTGCTAGTGGCTCAACCTGGTCCTCAGAGGCTTCATCTCTTTGGGAGCCAGAAGGAGCCTGGGCTTGTGGTGCCTCCCCTCCTGGCTACGCCTGTCGGCTGTTACAGATGTACTACCACCGGCTGGAGCACAAACAGGCAGAGGAGGAGCTCCTCGGTGGGCGCAACAAGCAGGACCCCCCCAAGCTGGTCACGCCGTTCATCCAAAAAGTAGAGACGTATGACTCTGGTGAGGAGCTGGGCTGGGTGGCGGGGGCAGATGAGGGGATGGGTTGTGGCACGTGGTCTCACCGTATCCCATCTCTCTTCTAGTGGTGCGCATCGCGGGCTCGCTGGGCCAGGTGGCAGTGTCCACCTGCTACAGCCCTCGCCGGGCCATTGATGCTGTGCACCATGCCCTCGTGGAGGAGGTAGGTGAGGGGAAGCTGGGCTGGTGGGTGCCCTGGATGCCTGGGGATGCAGCTCTAAGCTTTCCCCAGGCCCTGGAGCAGCTTTAGCAGGACCTTTAGGAGCTGCTGCAACCGAGCATGAGTGCTGCCCCGGCTCGGAGTGCTGCTCCAAGCTGTGGAACAGAGCAGGTGCTGCCTCAGCGGTGGCAGCTTGTCCCCTGCCAAGGGTGGGATGGGGCTCTGGGCAATCGGAGCTGGCCGTGGCCTCCCCGTAGGATTGCTTTGTAGCCTGAAGCTGCCTCTGATCCCCAGGGAGCAGCTGGCCCAGAGCTCTGCCGGCGGTGGTGTCTGGTGCTGGCTGTAACTGTTGTGCCTTCCTTTCTCCCCTCCTGAAGGCTGCGGGGAGCCACCGGCTTCGGGCGCTGCACAGGATCGAGAAGGTGAGCAAGCCGCAGTTTGGGGCAGGGTGGGATAGTGCAGACACTCGGTTTTCATCCAAGGAGTTCTGTGAGGGGACGTCTACTTAGGCAGTGGCCCTGGATAACCAGTTGGTAGAAGATGCTCCAAGCTTCCCCCTTACCCTATGCTGTTTCACCAGCTTTTCCTGCGGCTGCTGGAAGTGGAGGAGACGCAGCGGAAGATGTCCCTGGCCCCGGAGGAGGAGCAGCCCTGCTGTGAGGAGCAGAAAAGCCAAGAAGTGGAGCGTATCTACCAAGTCTTGAAGATCAGAGCTTGCAGAAGCGAAGAGTGAGTTTGTGCTGTGGGGAGAAGGGAGTAGGTGGCACCTCCTGGTCCTCACGGGGTTCAGATGGTCACAGATGAGTAGTTCTGGGTGATGGCGAGGGTTGGATCCTGTCCTCTGTGTGTCACCGTGACCTGTGCTGACCCTGCCTATGAGTCTCGTCCTCCACTGCAGCTGATGCTGGTCCTTCTGGATGGACAGAGATGCTACAGGTCCCTCAGGATCTGTGCCAATGGAGCCTTCGTCCCCAGGGAGGCAGAGGATGAATTCCTGCAACTCCTGTGTGTGCGGAAGGGCAAGAAGCTCACGGCCCGACTGCTGCCCCACCTGACCAGGGAGCAAGCAGAGAAGATCCTGCTGACCATCACCCACCACCTGCCCTTCCTCATGAAGAAGGACGTCTTAGATGAGGCGAGCACCTCCAGTCAGGGCAGGGGCATCCCGGGCTGCCTCCTTACCCTGTCTGCTCTTGCTAGGGGGGGGACCCTGGGCAATGGGGGGGGGCATTTTGCTGGGTCCCAGCACAGCCAGGCAGCTGGTGGGGTTGACATGAGACAGGAGCCTCTTTCCTTCCTCGAGGAGGAGGAGAAAAGTCTCCAGGAGGGGTTAAAGCAGTCCTGGTGGCAGTCTACCCTGAGGGGATGCAGTGTTGGCTTTTGTCTCCCCCAGGTGTTGGGATGGGGCTCAGGGATGGGGCTGCAGCTGTGATGGGTCAAACAGTCTCATCCCTGTTCTCCTCTCTGCCCTGCCCAGTCTCTCTCCCTGCTCTACAGCCCTTTGAATGAAGTGGTGGGTGGGATGACCTTCAGCAAACTCATCGAGGTCCTGCAGAAGATGACCAGGCCTCTGCCTGAGTCCCCTGAGCTCCCCCTCACCATGGCCTTGAAGAACCAGGTAGGTGGCCCCAAGAAAGGCAGAGCCGTGTGGAGTCCCTGGGGAGCCACCACTGCCAGCTGCCCGTGACGCTCCTCCTGGTGCTTCCCCACAGTTTGGCATCTCCTTGCTCTACTCCCTGCTGAGCCACGGTGAGAGGCTGCTGTCCTCTGACGTGCCGCTGGAGCCACGCAGCGGGGACTTCGAGATGTGGTGAGGAGATGGTGTGAGCACTGGGGTTGGGGTTTGCTGGCTGGTGGGATGCTCACCCCTTGCATTGATGCCCTCAGGACAGACACAGTGTTCCTGGTTGCCCGGGAGCTGTCACAAGTGCCCAAAACCTCGCTGGTGGAGCCTCTCTTCTTGCCCAGCAACCTTCTCTCATTGTTCTGCCGCTACCTGGACAAGCAGACCATCCACCACCTGGAAGCCAAGATGGAGTGAGTACTGCACGGCGTGGCTCCCTGCCTCTCCTGGGGATCCCCTGGGAGAAGAACAGCAGATGGCATTGAGAGCTCGCTGCTTCTGTCCCCTTGGGGACCACCCCGTTTGGACACAAGTCTCCAAACCTCCACCGGGCTGAGCTGATCCTTGTGGCTACTTTGGGGCAGGTTGGCATCAGCTGCCGGCAACGCGAGGGTGACAACCTGACACTCCAACCTCGTCCTTTCCCCGCAGGTGCTCCCCGCTGCCGTCGGAGGCTGCCATGCCGTGCTGAGCCCCGGGAGCCGGGAAACGGGAGCTGGTGCCAGCGGTGCGGGGAACGGGCAGGGCCCGATGCCCTGACTTTGAGTTTCGAAGCGAACACTTACCCTGATGCGGGGCACTCTGGGTGAACCGGGCACTGGCGGGGCCGGCGCTCAAGGGCTGATGCTGACCTGCCCTGGTGCCTGGGAGTGCGGCACGGGGAGGCGGGTAACTTATTTTGGCCTCGCACCCAGCAGCGGTGAGTGCCGGATCACGGCGGGTGTGGAGGCAGGGTCTGCACAGGGGTGCTGGGAGCACCTGGGGGTGAGTGACTTTGTGTACAGCACTTGAAATAAAATAAAAAGGTGATTAACAAGCTCCTCTGGCTCCTGTGGGCAGCTTCTGCTGTAAGCACAGGG
>RSEF01000010.1:632009-646509 GCA_003993805.1 Himantopus leucocephalus | reverse complement strand
ATGCTCAGATGGGAGCGGGGAGGGGATCAGAGGACCCATGTGGCTGGGGACAGAGGGGAATTGAGCCCCTGGGGTGAGGAATGGGCTGGAAGAGCATCTGTGGTGGGGAGAGCCTGCCCTGAGGGGAAAGGAAAGATCTGGGTGCACATGGGAAAGGATATGGGGCATCTTAAACACATGTTGGGTGGGTAATAAAGCACCTCTCCTCTCTGCTGAGTTCTCAAAGACTAATTAGTCTAAAAGCTTGCAGATGTGGTTGTGGTGAGGTGCCTTGAAGCATCTTTCTTGAGTGATTTTTTAACTGACTGTGACTACCACAAGCTGACCCTCCTTTCTGCATCGAGGGCTGAGTGGGTGCCCAGGTGCGATGTCTGGTCCCACTGTAGAAATCTCTGCGGCTCCTGCCTGGCTATATGGGGGGATTTCCCCTACTCCTGTGGGCCATCTGAGCCTAGGCCACCTCTGTCCATCCGGAAGTCTAAATCTGACACCCAAAGCCTGCTGTATATTCAAAAGAGGTTTGCACTAGAAAGCTGTCTCATCCTCAGACTGGTAGCTGTCACGTGCCCGAGGTCCAACCCCAAGTAGATGAGAGCAGATGAAGCTATTTCCTTAAACTCACATCCTCCAGAGGTTAAACCAAGGCCCAATGAGAATTTGCAGAAAATAAGGGTGTGAGTGGTTGGGTGGGGTTGCTCTCTGCTGCTTATCAAGACACCTCACGTAGCTTCTGAAACACACTTCAGAGGAGCAACTGAGATGCCTGAAAACAGCTGTATGGAGACAAGGGATGCTGCAGATATGATGCAGGACCTAGGGGGGACTCCTGTCCTTTGTGTTAGAGGTGGGGTGTAGGGTGTCAATCATCTAAAAAGGGTGTGAGGTCCAGCTGGGAAGAGCTCCAGGTCATTCCAGCAGCTGCTTTTGTCATCCTGATGCCTCTCCTGCTCATCTTGGTGTCCTACAGCCTCAGCCTTTTCCCTGCCCTCAAAATCAAATTTGCCAGAAAGCGGGTTCAAAGCTGCCTCTGATTGCTCCTCATGCTTTATTGTTGGATGGTTGTTCTTTGGGACAGCTATGTTAATCCCTACACATCCCTAGCCATCCACTGCTATGTTACTTCAAAAGAGTGACACTGGCAGGTTGTCATCGGCATAAAAACCATCGTTTCAAACCCACCAAGACGATCTGGGAGGATACATGCATGGAGACCCACCTGCAAGCAAAAGGAGGGACCTTGCTGCTACAAACCCTAGAGACAATTTCAGGCAGAAGGGAACTAGCAGCTGCTCACAGATTTGTAGGAAGAGAGGAGGACACCAGCGAGTCCTTCAAGATAAGGATAAGCCGTGTTATGTTTTCTGTTTGCTACGGAGCAGAGCGCAGACCCAGCGTGAGTCATCCCCGCTTGAGAGCCAGCGGGGATGGAGGAGGAAGGTACGACACGGTTGCAATCACATAAGAAACCAAATGCTCCAACATAGGAGGGTTGGAGGTTTCTACTGGACTTCACTGCTTCATTGCAGGAAACAGCTGAGACAAAAGAAGGAAAATCCGTCTCTTAGTTACTCTCCCACAACCCAGGGACCTGCACCACACAGCAGATCCCCTCGGCACTTCCCACCTGGAGAACGAGACCCTCTCCCTGGGGCACAACCTGGTGAATGAATTCAGCTGAGGGGTGCCCAGCAGGTCAGGGACCCTGCCTGATTTATCCACACCGGCGTCTTCTCCCTTAGTGCAAAGCCGATGGAAGTCCAGGGTCTCTCGCCTGGCTCCTCCTGGCACTGTCCTGAAAGAACCACCAGCCCCATGAGGTGGTGGTGACCCATCACTATGAGCGAGCGATGAGACCAAGGGTGGTCACTGTCTCAGGAATATGAGGCTCATTGTGGGATGTCTTGGGGGTATGGGACACATACTGGGATGCTGGGAAGGGTATTTTGGCCTTGCACAAGCCTTATTACTGGATGTTTAGGGGAGGAATCAAAGGTGGGAAGAAGGAGGGATCGAGGTGGTTTGTGGCGGTGTCACCTCTCTTGGGCTGCTCCTGAAAACCCTCGAACTGAACAGGGGGCCATCCCGGTGAGGGTGTGAAGGGGACGGTGGCTGTCCTGGTTGAGGTGTTGAGGGCACTGTGGCCATCTTGGTCAGGGTGCTGAGGGTGACCATGGCTGTCTCGGGGTTCAGGTATCCTCAGGGTGGCTGGGGGACGGAGAGGACTGTGGCCATCTTGGTTGGGACATCAAAGGCACTATGGCATCTGAGTCAGGGCATCAAGGGGTTGGTGGCCATGGGGATGACCGTGGCCATATCAGTTGGGGCATTGACAGGACCATGGCCATCTTGATTGGGGTGTCGAGCATACCATGGCCATCTTGGTTGGTGCGTTGAGGGGACCACAACCATCTCAGTTGCGCTGGTGAGGGGAATATGGCTGGTTGGATCATTGGGAGGACCGCGGTCATCTCAGTTGAGTTGTTGAGGGGACCACGGCCATCTTGGCTGGGGCTCTGAGGAGACCACAGCCACCTCAGTTGAGGCATCGAGGGGACCATAGCTGGCTGGGACACTGAGGGGACCACGGCCATCTTGGCTGGGGCTCTGAGGAGACCACAGCCACCTCAATTGAGGCACTGAGGGGACGCCCGTGGGGGACACCCGCCCTCGCTGCCATCAGTCCCCTCAGGCCCGGGCTCGCCCAACGCCCCCCCCCCGGGGGCNGGGCCCCTCCCCGCCTCCCGCCGAGCTCGTGGCCGTTTCCATAGGGACGGAGGGACGCCTGCCCGCGGAGGCAAACGGCGGCGCTCATTGGCTTCCCCTGGCGGGTAGGGGGCGGGGCAGGCGGAGGCACCGCCCAATCCGAAGGCCGCCCGCCCCTCCGGCCCCGCCCCGGCGGGTTAAGGCGGCGGCGGCGGTTTCCGGCGCGGCTGTCGCAGGCGGAAGCGGCGGCGGCGGCAGCGCGGACATGGCGTCGGGCGGCGCCTGCGGCTCCCGCTCCCCCTCCCCCGCCGAGCGCCTCCCCCCGCCCTTCCCCGAGCCCCACGGCGGCGACAGCGACGCGCCGGGGGGGGCCGACAGCGACACGGAGGGCGAGGACATCTTCACCGGCACCGTGAGTACGGGCCGCGGGCGGGGAGGGGGATAGAGCCCCGGGGGTAGGCCCGGCCCGGGGCGGCTGTGAGGGGGGAGCCGCGGGGCCTGGCCCAGCGGTGCCTGCAGATGGGCCCTTCTCTGAGGTGCCTGCAGGTAGCGGCGTGGCACCCTCCGGGTTTGGTTGAAAAAGGGAGGAAACCCCCCCAAAATAAAACTTGGGGGGGGGGGGGGGTTTTTTCNGGGGGGGGGGGGGATTTCTCTGGGCTCTTGTTCCTGCAGGGAGCCCGGCATCTCCTCCCTCCCTGAGAGCACCTCGAGCACCGAGGGTGGCTGTGGAGGGGGGCGCAGTGGGGGCCGGGCAGGTGCCCAGGGGTCCCCCCTTTGGCTATGGGACTGTGCAGTGGCTTGTGCCGGGCCGGTTTCTGTTCCCCTGTGGTTATAACCTGTCAATTCTTGCAGAACCTGAGCGTGTTGAAGGAGCCCGTCAGTGTGAAGATGTCTCTGTGTGGCTCAGGCGTGGGGTTGGGGGCAGCTGCCTCCTTCTCCATCCTTTCCCCCTGCCCAGATCAGGGTCAGAGTAACTCGTGAGGGGGCCACTTCATTGCTTTGAAACGTGGTGGCAGCCGCAGCTCAGCGTCTTTGTGAGACTTCACGGGGGAAAAGCCCCCCTGTCTTCCTTCCCCCAGCATCAGCTTTTGTCCCTTCAAACATCCTGACGTGGTGCTGCCTGCCTTCAGTTTGGCAATGGGGGATGAAGCCCTTTGTGCAGTGGGGCGAGATGATAAGAGGCATCTGATGTCCCCCGCTCATGGTGAGGAAGGTCACCAACGCTTTGGTGACCTCCTTTGTCTTATACCAGCACAACTGGCTGCAGGAGGAAGTCCAGGAAGGTTTGGCGGTACTTGTTCAGCAAACCGGGTCATTGTGGTGCCGTGCAAATTCCCTGCTGAAGGTGGAGTTGTGAATGGTGAAGTGTTTCAGCAACTTTTCGCGCTTACAATATTTTCCTGTGCGTGAATCCCTGGTTGTTGAAGGCTGTTGGTGTTAGCTCTTGCCAGTTTGGCCAGCTGCGCTGCCATTTGCTCCAGACAGGGACCAGCAGACAGGAGGGGAATTAAAACGCTGGCTGGTACTTCCCCAGGCTGAATCCCTCCCCGGCCAGCTGCTGGCCTCAGGTTCTCGGGCTCAGTGTCTGCACCGAGCCAGGATCTGTGCTAGAGGGACTGCTCCTCCAGCAGTCTGGTTGCTTGAACGCTGCAGGTTCTAGGGTTGATTTCCTAAGCTCTGCGAGCTGAGGCTGGTCACGTTGTCCCCTGCGAGGGCTGACACCGTGGCCTCTGCCTGCCTCACCCAGGCTTTTTCCAGCCTGCTTGCTCCTGCCGGCAGGGCAGGAGGAGTTGGTGTCTCTGGCAGAAAACTCTCCAGAAACCTTCTCCTGTCTGCAGCTTCCCAGCCCTGATGTTTTCCCTGGGCTGGGCTTAAGGAGGCCTCAAGGAGGACACCATGGCCGTGAACATGGGAACCTGCCTGCTACAGAGAATGGAGCTGGCCTGGCCGGGCTTCTTCTGTCACTGGCACAAAGCTGGAGCTGCCTCTGCCCTGCTTCTGGTGGAGCTCCTGGCCTGCTGCTGCCTGGTGTCCTTGAGCCGTGCTTGCTCAGCAGCAGGCTGTGTTCTGCTGGTGGCTTAGCAGTGGGGACAAGACAGATTTGGGGAGATGTGGGTGGATTCCGCCCTGCGTGAGCTTGTGAGGATGAAACTCTCGCATTGGTCTGGGCAAAACAGAGCAGCGGAGTCGTATGTTTTGAAAATAACATGGGAAAGTGCAACCCTGGCCTTCCAAGGAAGGTGCTGGTACCTCTGGTTGGCACTAGGGCACCGTCATGGTCTTGAGCTTCTCTGGACCTTTCTTCTTTGACAAACTGGAAGATGTAGTAGGTGGCTTGTTGCTTTGTGGTAGAGGCAGCCTCCCAAAACAGACGAGTGCCAACTGCTTTGGGCTTTCATGCAAATAAAGCGGCCCTTCACCGAAACTGGAGTCTGTTAATAAGCTAAAGCAGCTTATCAGGTGCTTAGTGTTGTTGTTGAAGCAACTGTCATAACTAATACTTGGCTCTTCTGTGCGACCCGGTGGCTTTGTTTGTCTCTCTGCCCTTGAGCGTTAGAAAAACACTTTCTGTGAAGCAGGGGAGGCAGATCCGCTCGCCTGGCGGTGTTCAGGTGGCTTGACAGTGCTTAGCCATAACACAGCGGCCAGCAAAGAAGCAGTTGGGTCAGACACAAATACAACCAGAGCTGGACCTCATCCATCTGTTGACAAAAGTTGCGCTGCTGCATGACCGCAGTTCTCTCTAGGGATGCCCTTGAGTGCTATCTCCTCTGACCAGAGGTCTGGTTCCCCGTGGTAGGTGTCGGGCTTGCACCGGGGGACCTAAGGAGCTTCTGCCTGCATGCGTGGTGGTCGGGGTGTGCTAAATCAGGCCCCTGAGATGGCGGGTGTTGTGTCATGGGCTGCAAAAGAGGCCGTGGCTCTTCTGTAGTAGCAGATAGAGAAGTAGGAACAGGGCGTGGTACTTTCAGTCGTAGCGACTAAATCAAATTGAGAACCCAGTTGCAGTAGAAAAGCAGATAGTCCTTTTCTGCATTTGAAAGCTGGGAGACTCATCAGGGAAACTTCAGAGCCCACCTTACCTTGTCCATGTAGAGGGGTTTCTTTACCAGCTTGAAGAGCTCCTGCAGAAGCAGAGGATCTGAATGAGACCTTCTACAAATTTCCCTGACATAATACCCTCACTGTGGTGTTAGCAGCCCTCTTGTTGGCTCGGCTGCTGGCTGGAGAAGGTCCCTGTGGTGGTTGCACTCTTGTTGGCTTGGCCACCAGCTGGAGGACCATCTGGAGGACCCTGCGGGGGTCTGGGTGTGATGTTTGGCGTGGGTCTCTCTGCTCCCCGCTTTCTGTCACTAGCAAATGTAGCTCCTGCCTATAACTGTTCTGATCCAGGCTGGGAGCAGTCCCAGCTTTCTCCTCCAGCAAAACATCCTAAAATACAGGAGGGCTTGCCATTAAATGGCGCTGGTGTTTTAGGTATCCAAAGACTGGGGCCCACCTCAAAGAGGAGCTGCGTTAGCACCGCTTTACTCCTTCAGGAGCAGTGGGAACTGATGATGTTTCCTTGCTGAAGAAAGCGCCAAGGCGCCTGTCGGTTCGGAGTCGCTGCTAATAGTGCTCCATTTACTGGCCGTCAAAGACCTGTTCTGTTCTCTGCTAAGTCGTTAAAGAATAGCGCTTGCTGTCCGGTCCTTGCTTGGAATAACTTGTACTTGCTTGTCTGCCTGCAAAATGAGGGATGATTCGTGATGCCTGCTGCAGGAAGGCAGAAACAGCTCTGCCTTCTGGTGTGGTGGACTGGTTGGCATATAAGTTCTCAGGTGGGCTTTCACCTTGTCCCCAAGCCTGCTCCCAGTAGCTGGGACGGTTTCCGCCAGCGGAGCTGCGTGCCCAAGGAGCTGTTTGCTGTGGCAGGATGAGGTGTGTGTTGTAAGTCCCGGCCCTGGGGCTCAGGGCTGGCTTGTCCCAGCTGAGCCATTCATGGGGAGCACGAACTTTGGGTCGCAACGAGCAGTGTGCAAGACTGTGCCAGCATCGCTTTGCAAAACACAGAGAGCCATGCCCAGCTTTAGTCCAGCTATGACTGCCTTGTCTCTGCTGCGAGGGGTCTTGTAGGAGGGGGCGGTGCGGCTCCATGAATCCGGCTCCCAGCACTGCAGGGGCAGTGGAGTCCGTGAACTCCTCTGGCACCACTTGGAACTGAGCTGCTGCATTGAAGCATGGCCCGGCTGCTTCACGCTGGCCCTAACGAGCCCTCTGGGGAAGGGCAGCTCGGCTCGTGGTGGTGGTTGAACTGCTAGCACAAGTTAAGCTGCTGACAAGGCTCCCGTGATCCCTGGCGTCCTGCCTTCGGGCGAGCAAATTGCCGTGGGTCTCTGCCACCAGCAGCAACAGCTTGGCTTTCCCAAGGGATCTCTTGTTGGCAGCATGCTCGGATCACTACGGTTAAGTGCAGGAGGCTCCCTAGTGCTGCCCACCTGCCTTCATGCGGTGTTAGTGCTGATGTGCAAGTCGCTACCTGGAAGTGGCGTGGCTCTGTGTGTGTTATGGGTGTTGTGAACAGGAGTGCTTGCGTGTACTTGACTGCCTACCCTACTGCTCCCAACACCTGTAGTCCCCAGTTGGGGACTGGGGCTGTGACACTTGGCCTGTGGGCTGGCACGTCCCAGTGACCTGCTAGCTGCCCCTGTTCTGCTAAAGATCAGGGCTGAAACTGGCTGTGAAGTTCTGCATGATACTTGGTGTACTTAACGGCTCAGATGCCACGGTACAGCCTTGCTGGCAGAGCTCGTAGTGCCCAAGGGTGGGTGGAAGGGATGCACTCTGTGATGTCCCCTGGGCACTGAGCTCGCAGGAGATTCGTAGTAGTGACCCTGTGTGGCAGCAGCTAGGAATGCGAGCTGTTACGTTCCACAGTGTCAATGACCTCTTGTTTATGTGGTTTTAATCCTCTTACAGAGCAAGCCCACGCCACCGAAAAGGGAATCTCTCCTCCCTGTGAGCAGCACCTCCAAAGAAAACGGGGTTCGTGTAGAGCAAGATGATCAGGACTTATTTGCAGGTCAGTCTGTATCTACTGGGTGTTTACTGAGGCTTTCTGAACTCTAAGCCTGGAGTGATCTGCTTTATATCCATGACCGATGTGTCCTGCTTATTCTGAACTATCACAGGTCCTTATCTCAAACTCGTGTTCCAGTCTGCTCTGGAAGCACAAAGCTCTGGTGGTGTTTTCGGGAACGCCAAAGTAGCCTCCTCCAGGTCTCTAGCATAATCATGCAGCAGGACTAATTGTTTGCAAGCTGAAGAGGATTAAAATGGGGTTTGCTTTAGTCTTGTTTCCTTAAACTGTAAGGTGGCGAGTGTCTTCTCAGAGTTAAGGCTTTTGTTCTCTACCTTCTGTTCCCTCCGTGCAGGGGGAGGAAGCATCTCTAGTAGAGATGTGGCTGTTCCCAAGGAACAGGAAACACAACACCCCTCAGCAGGGGAAAACGAGGAAGATCAGACCTTCCTCAGCCCTGGCATGGTGGCACACCTCTGGCAGAGGTATCTGAGAGTCAGTTATGGAGACACCTGCTAACTGATGGAAGTTTTTACTTCCTCTGGGTGAAATGTACTGGGAAGGAGCCTACCTTCCAGGCCAGCCTACGTGCTGTGTAAAAAATCCAGCTCGGCTTTAGCTGTTGTAGTGTGCGGCTCCTCTAGCACACAGCAAGGCGGTGATGCCTGGCTCCTTCTAGAATAAGAAGTTCATTGGATTAACTTAATGTTCTCCAGCAGGATTGATCAAATGCTCTTACTGCAGTGAAGATGCATTAAATCATGCTCTTCCCAATGCTTGCAGGTGTCCTCCCTATGGATTTTTTTTTTTTTTTGCTAATTAAGACTATTGTTACTCTCTAGATCCCATGAACCTCTCAAAGAATGTTGAAATTGCCTTTCCAGAAACCCAAGGTAGAGAGGCTGACCCTTGCAAACTTCTCTTGACAGATGCCACTGTAGAGTTGTCTCTAGACAGCACGCAAAACAACCAGAAGAAGGAACTGGCCAAAGCATCCAATCCTGCCCCCTCATTAGAAGTAGCTGCAAGCTCCTCTTCTAGAAACCCTCCGAAGAGCTATGAGGAGGTGAGAACTGCTCTTAGCTTTCCAACTTGCCCTGCTGGTTTCAAACTGTAATCGGCAGGAACTTGTCTGTTTACTTAGTTGTAAACATGCATCTTAAATGATGCAATTAATGTCATTGCCGTATGGGATGCCCTGGCTCGTATCTCAGGCCAGTATCAGTCTGGGACTGATAAGGCTGAAGTGGGGTTCAGGTCAGCCTGACAGCATTCTTGCTCGTGTGGTGGTGCAGACTGCTTCCAAAACTGAAACAGCAAGCGGCCGATCTGGTCCTGAGGGTCCGAGCTCTGACTCGGAGCTCTAGCACGCTGTGTTGCTGCAGATGGATGGGGCAAGCGGTGTAGCTGCTCTTGTCCGTGTTGTTGAAAGAAATGGTCTCCTGGCTCACGTGAGAGCGCAGGGTCCTCAAGCGGAGCTTGTATTCTGGTTGCCAAGCCCAGTTAATCAGGTGAGACTTGGCCTAAGTCTGGGTTTTCCCCTTAGAGAGACTGAAACTGTTTTGGAGACAAGGAAAGTGTGCCTTTTCTACCCCAAACACCCCTGAGGTCATGAGGACGGACCCTGCAGTGCCATTGGGAGTAGCGTCTCAGGTTGGCTTCAGACTGGCTTAAGTGAATGGGCGATGCAGAACAAGGCCAGGGCGCTGAGCTGGTCAGCGAACCGATAAGCTGTCACCTTTTGGTTCATACACCAAAGGCCGTTTGAGGCCAATCTCTGGTCTGCTTTGCTCAGTCCTTTAATACCATTTCACTAACGAGGCGCTACAATGCTTGCTAAGCAAGTGTGAAGCCTCTGTGGTCTGTCAGAGGCGGTACTGCTGGTATAGCTGCCCACTGGCCTTTAGCAAAGCAAGGTGTGATGGAAAGACCCGTTCAGACTGGGTCTGCCAGTTGCTATCCTGGCTCTCCATCCCCGTGTATTTTACGCTCTTTCAGATGAGAACCGAAATCATGATGTAAAAGAGCCCAAAGGGAACTATCTTAAGCAGAGCTGAGGCTGGACTCTGCAGTTTCGCCTTGGGGCTGAGCAGTTTGTACGTGGGTCTGTGTGGGTAGCAGTGTTGTGAAGACAAATCCAGTTTAGGATCCTCGGAACATGTAGCCTGGACACAAGCGAGAAGCTCGAGGGCTTTATACAATGGCCTTGGCCAGACTGAAGTGCCAAAGATGCCTTGGCAGTGTGACAAGTATGGGACTTTGTGTTTTGGGGTGTTTTGAAGCTTGGCTTTCTAGTTTTAACTTGCTGTCCTCGTGTGCTTTTACTCCAAACAGCTGGAAGAGGAGGAACAGGAAGACAAATTTGAGCTGACTGTAGGAGTGAGTGACCCAGAGAAAGTTGGTGAGTTGACATCCCGTCCTGCTGCACGGTGACGCGCAGTCAGACAAGCTAGGCTTGGCCGTAGGACTGAATGCAGCCATTGCCTCCACGTGCCACAGCTCCGGCTTTCGAGCTGTCTCTGCAAGCGCAAACTTGATCCCGGCGTAACTTCTCCAAGACTTCGTCCAACATCTAGAAGAAACGGAGCTATGCAAAGCAAAATGATTAGGTCACAAACGAGCGAGGCAGAAGCAGGTTTTGAAAAGCCAAGGACCTCAAAGGCGGGGAGCCAGGAGCGGGTTTTTTAGGAGGGCGAAACGTGATGCTTGCAGTAGCAGAGCTTGGTGTCTGGAGCTGTGGTGACCAGCTTCACTTGACCTCCAGGCAGCACTGTCCTGTGTGCAGCTGGCAAGGGGGAGGCAAAACTGCTTTAACCTAAATCTAAGTGTATTATTCCGTGCTCTGGCACCTCCCCTAGCAGCTGCGCTCACCAGGGAAGCAGCTCTGGCTTCAAACTGAGAAGCAAGAGGGTTTCTCCCTGTTGAAAGGAGGGGTCAGAGGAACTTGGCCAGCTACGAGGCAGCCCCTGGGGTGCAGAGGACCCAGGGTAACATCTGATCCCAGCCAGCGGAGCAGCCTCACGAGTGGCAGCTTGTTCTCGCTCCGTGGCTTGTGATCTCCGGAGCTGGGAGGTGCACTGAGGAGGTGTATTAGGTGTAGCGTCAGACCTCTGAGGATGCCCTTCGGTTGAACTACCAGGTGAACAAGGGGATTTCTGTGTTAACTGGAGAAAACTGCCTGTGATGTTTCGGAATGCAACCACATGCAGCCAGGGGCTGTCTGACTTGCATCCTCTGAATAGACCGCTTCATGCGCTGTACAGCCACCGAATTGTTGCATGCTGAGCAGATGCATGGAGTCAGCCCAAATGCTGTCGGTGTAACAAGCGGCCGATTGTCAGCGTTGGCTGCCTTAGGAAGTAAAAGGAGGGCTAAGCGGTCAGGTCGGGGGAAATGCCCGATGGGCAGGAGTCCAGGGTCTCGCGGTGAGATGCTGCCTGTGGTTCTGCGCGAAGGTTTGGGGCACTGTCAGGCCGAAGATCAGAACCACTGAGGCAGGCAAAGGCCGGGAGATTGCAGGAACCTTGTGCTTTGCGTTCAGGTGATAGTGGAAAGCGCTGATCTTGTGATACTGATGCCTTGTTTCTGTTTTCTGTAGGAGATGGCATGAACGCGTATGTAGCCTACAAAGTGTCAACACAGGTATGTCTTAACTCGTCACTCCTGAGATGGGGGTGCCATTATAGATAGAACAAGAGGTAACGGGCACAAACTTGAACATAGGAAGCTCCATCTTAACATGAGGAGGGACTTCTTTCCTTTGAGGGTGGCAGAGCACTGGCACAGGCTGCCCAGAGAGGTGGGGGAGTCTCCCACTCTGGAGCCATTCCAAACCCGCCTGGACGCCGTCCTGTGCAACTGCTGGAGGTGACCCTGCTCTGGCAGGGGGGTTGGACTGGGTGAGCTCCAGAAGTCCCTTCCAACCCTGACCATTCTGTGATTCTGTGATTATTTTTCCATGCTTGAAGGCAGCTGGAATGTCTGTTCTTAACCAAGCCAGTGGTGACCTAAATAGACAGGAGGCCTGAATGCCTTGTTACATGGATTCAGGAGTTATAATCCACCCCTACAGATCAAAGGATGAGCCTAGCTGAGAAATAGGTTTTGAACCTGTTTTGAAAGGAGGCGGTCTCTTTCTTTTTTTTTTTTTTTTTTTGNGGACTGTTGCTAATGGTTCTGTGCCGATGGTCGCGTCAGATTAAGCTGACCTGAACTGGGCTCTTGCTGAAGAGCGGCTGCTGTAGCTAGTTTCATGTCAGGACCTGCTCTCCTGGCTTAGTCGCAAGAAATGGAGCCTCCTGCAGCTGCTGCCCTGCTTGGAGCTTCGGGGTGCTGCTCTGAGCTCTGCAAAGAGTTGTTCCTAGCTGTCTGTACGGCGGCTGCTGGACTACAGGCACCCTGTGGGCCGAAGCTGATGGTGTGTGAAGGGGACTAGGGGACTTGTTAGCCTCCGCTCCTGCTCTGCAAACACAGTCAAAAGCCACTGGTGGTCCCTGTAGTCATAAGGTGATAAAGCCTGACCTGACAGCGGTCCCTTTTCCTGTGGGGAGCAGGGATGATGGGATTAGGCAATGGGCAGGGCTTACCAAGCAGCATGCGGCCACGGTAACGGCCGCTCTGTTATTTAGTGGCATTAGTACTGCTGCTGGGTCCAAGGAGACCTGTTAGGAGGTAAGTTGCTGAAAACCTAGGCCCGAGCTTGCTCTGTTCAGCCGTGCCTGTTTCTCCGAGCTTGCAGAGCTCAAGCTGTCCTACTTCATCCCCAGAAGTGACAGCAGGTAGAGCGAGCAAGGCTTTGTGCGCGCAGGGGCAAGCTGCCCCGGGTGAGTCTGACGTGAGTCTCATCTCTTCCCCCCAGACGAGCATGCCCATGTTCAGGAGCAAGCAGTTTTCAGTGAAAAGGAGGTTCAGTGACTTTCTGGGTCTCTATGAGAAGTTGTCGGAGAAGCACGCCCAAAATGGGTTCATCGTTCCTCCGCCACCCGAGAAGAGTCTCATAGGTGAGTGGTGGAGGTGCAGAGCACTAGAGCTGGTCCTTCTGATGGCGATCTTTGCAGCTGAAGGATGGGCCTGCCTGCGGTCTCAAAGCTGAGAGGGAAGCTGCAGAGCTTGCCATGGGAAGTGGGTGTGGAAAACAATCTGGGTTCCATGGCACAGGCAAAACTCTGGTTCCGTACTTGGAGCTCTGGGCTTAAAACCTTGTTGGAATTCGCAGATGCCTCCGCATCTGCTTGATGTAGAGTAAAACCTCATCCTCTGTGCTGTCGCTGAATTGCTTTTCGCTTGAGTCCAAACCTGTAACCCTTCTTTCTAGTCTTGCCTGGCATTGCTCTGCCTCTTTTCTGGCTGTCGACTTCTGCTAGATGTTGGGCATAAGCAGATTTTAAATTTCCAGGTAGCCCTTGCTCATGCAAGGTCTAATTCCTCTTGTAAAATGCCTCTCCTGCCTTCACCCTGATAGCCTGTATTTTGTAACAGACCATGCTACCTTGTGTGTTGAGTTTGAAGCAGCTCGTTAATTGTGTCTTCCTTCTACGCTAGGAATGACCAAAGTGAAAGTTGGGAAAGAAGACTCCTCCTCTGCAGAGTTCCTAGAAAAGAGACGGGCTGCTCTAGAGAGGTACAGACCCCAACAGCTATCCCCTCGTGCCTGAACCAAGCAAGGGACCTCTGAAAGGTCAGACTGGCTGCGCTCTCCTCCCTACGTGAGAAAAGCCGTCTGCTTCTAGGTTTACAGCAAACCTGGAGGCTGCTGAAGAGTTGTAACTGCAGAGAGTTGCTTTGACGCTGTGAAACAATCTCAAAAAAGCTTCAAAAGCCTCCGCTGCTGTTTGGTGCAAATCTGGCCAAACTCCCCTGACAAGGCAGGGAGAAAACTGAGCTGTCTCAGGCGCCCAAAAACAGGGACATTAAGTAATTGTACAAACAGTGCAGATCAGGTGAGAAACACTCGGTCTCTGTGTAACTTGCACCCGAACTACACAGCCACAGGTGGCCTTTGCTCCGCCACCTCTGTTGACTGTGGTAGTTGGCACTGGGGTGCTGATCTTTCCCCCTCTAGCTTCAGCTGTTAAAAGTGGCATCGTTAAAGATGTAACGCTAAATTTTGATCACTTGACGTATCGAGTAACTCTCTTGCCATAGCAGGTATTAATCGAGTGGTCTGGCAGGTCTGGTCTTGCAGGTTAGTCTCACTGAAGTCCACGGGGAGGTAGGACTCCTGGTGGGTGGATGAGAACAGCTTGTTGGGCCTGACTTCTAGCTACCGAACTGCCATTTCGGAGTAAATAACAAGCACGTTGCAGTTGACCTGCGCACGCTGCAGCTCGCTGTGGTGGCTCGGAGCCAGGTTTGCTACAGCCGAAGAAACTCTTGGTGCGTTCCTCTCCACAGGTACCTACGGAGAGTGGTGAGCCATCCAACGATGCTGCAGGACCCCGACGTCAGGGAGTTCTTGGAAAAGGAGGAGGTCAGTAGCATGGAATAACGTAGCTACAAGTACCTTGGAAGTACAGAAGGAAACAGTACACAAGCAGTTAATGAAACATCATGCTTCAAAGCTCAGCAAGAAGCAGGAGAACACTGTAAGAGCTCTTAACCAGCAATGACGAAAACAGGACTCTCTTCTGTGTGTCAGTGCTTGTCTAAGCACTGTACAATCATAACGAGCTCTGGCCTGGCTTGCTTACATCATGGTGGGGGCACACGTTGAGAGCACGAGTCACCTTTGTTCTCTGA
>RSEF01000010.1:601660-631909 GCA_003993805.1 Himantopus leucocephalus | reverse complement strand
CTTGGCGGTGACCTTGGGTCCCTTCTTGCGCTCGTCGGCCCGCGAGGCGGCGGGCAGCAGGAGCAGGAGGGCAGCGCCCAGCGCCGCCGCCGCCAACAGCACCTTCATCCTCCGCCGCTCGCAGCCCGGCCACAGCGCCCGCCGCGCCGCCTGCATCCGGCCCCGCCCCCCGCGCCCCCCCCGCCCCCGCCGCGCAGTGGTACGCTCCCGCCGCGCGCCCCGCCCGCCCGCCCTGCTCCAGCCGCCCGGGCGCGACCAACTGCCCCGGGGAGAAAGGGGGGGAGTGGGGGGGGTGGCACCTTCCGGCCGGGAGGGGGCGGCGCCGGCGGGAGCGGTCGGGCGGCTGCCACGTTGCCCCTCGCTCGGCAGCCGCGGCGCGGCCAATCAGGAGCGGGGCGGGGCGGTGATTGATTGGCGGACGCGGAGGAGGAGGCGGGGGCGAGGGGGCGAGGGGGCGGGGGGCCGCGAGGGTGGTGCCGGCCAATGGGAGCGGGCGGCGGCCTGTGAGGGGCGGGCGCGCGGTGCGGCCGTTGGGGGCGCTGAGGGGGCGCTGAGGGGGCGCGCGCCGGCGGCGGGAAGCAGCGGAGAGCAGCGGAGGAAGGGGTCCGCGGCGGCGGTGGTGGGGTGTTTATGTCCCCGGCGGTAAAACGGCGACAACCCAGGCGGAGGGGGAGCGTTAAAGGGACACAGTAAATGACAGGCCGGCGCCCCCAGGGCCCTTCGCCGCGCCGGGCCCGGCTGCGGCAGAGTGCGGCCTTGCCCTTGGTGCACACCCCCCCCCCGCGCCCTTGCAAAGATGGAGCCTTGTTCTGAGGGGAGAGGGGCCCCTGGGACTTCCCCGCCGCCACTCTGCTTTCCTGGACAAGACTGAAGAGCGGGTGAGGTGGTGTGATAAAGCTAAGGAAACGAGCGAGAATGGTCTTCATCTGAGGGGCCCACATTTCTCTTAAATACCGTATCTGGCCAGGCTGAAAGCTCACAGAAGTGTTAGCAGTATGGCAGGTGCTGATCGCAGCATCGTCTACATTGGAAGGGACCTTTACGATCCTCAAGTCCAACCATCAACCTAAACACTGCCAAACCCACCACTAAACCATGTCCCTCAGCACCACGTCTACACATCTTTTAAACACCTCCAGGGATGGCGACTCCACCACTTCCCTGGGCAGCCTGTTCCAATGCCTGACAACCCTTTCAGTGAAGAAATTTCTCCTAATATCCAATCTAAACCTCCCCTGGTGCAACTTGAGGTCGTTTCCTCTTGTCCTATCACTTGTTCCTTGGGAGAAGAGACCGACCCCCCCTCGCTACACCCTCCTTTCAGGGGGCTGTAGAGAGTGATAAGGTCTCCTCTCAGCGTTCTCTTCTCCAGGCTGAACACCCCCAGTTCCTTCAGCCGCTTCTCATAAGTTCTCCAGACACCTCACCAGCTTCATTGCCCTTCTCTGGACACGCTCCAGCACCTCAATGTCTTTCTTGCAGTGAGAGGCCCAAAACTGAACACCGTATGTCTAGTTTAGCACAGTCGTTGACAAACACCGGAGTTAGTTGAATACATGGGCATTACTGGGTTTTTTTTTTTTTATGTCTGCTCAAATAGATGTGGGTCAGTGTTAATCGCCTAATGTAGAAACCTTTAAAGGAACTGCCTGGTGGAGCTGCATGTTTCCAAGGGCCGGGGAAAGAAAGGTTGAGGTTTGTCTTCCTTCTCAGAGCACGAGTGTCCCAAGACTAATTTTTGGGAACTGGAAATGAAAGTTCATGCTAAAAATACTACATTTAAGGCTGGGAAACGGAAGGAGAAAAAGTATCCCAGCAAAGAGCCCAGTGTGAAGCAGTTTTAAAGAGTGGGAATTGCGCTGCGGCTGCTCTCCCTGCCTAGATACCCTGAAAGCTGTTTTGAGAAGATGCTGTGCTTGGCTAATAGGTGGCATCTCTTTTAATGCTTGTCTCTGCACTGAGAATAAATAAGCAGCAGCTATTTGCATGCTGGAAAACCTCGCGATCCTGGCTGTTGATTCCACCAAAGTGGCACAGTGCTTCTTTCTATGCACGAGAAGTGGACAGAGGCGCAGAGGGAGGTGGCACTTGAGGCAGCAATGGTTTGGCCTGGGTCATTGCCACCTTCCTCCACAGACATGGCTGCCAGCATGGCGTGTGCCCAGGGATTCGGCTGGAGACGAAGCCCCTCGCTGTCCCCTGGCCAGCAGACAGGCGCACGCAGTGCCCTTCCACTTGGGGAAGGCATGCTTGAAGCGTACAGCAGCAGCTGGGGATGCTCTTCCAGAGACACACGGACCACGCGACAGCAGATTTTGGGGTGGTTCACTTCTTCGTGTTCCAGGTAACTAATGGTTTAGCCCATTCTGCTACCCAGGATGCTTGAAGTGGGAACGTGCAGGCACAGGCAGAAATCAGTGCCACCATGCCTTGGCCAAGCTCTGTAGGGCTGAACCGTCCACGGCTATAAAGCACAAAGCAGCGAGAAGGTTCTCTAAGTTCCCACACCATGTATCATCCCCTCGAGGCTCCGAGCTCAGAGGAGAGGAGGGCTACCAGCAGAGCCCAACAGAAGTAAAGGAAAAGAGAATACAAGCAGTGTTGTCAGGAAGAGGTAATAAATACGTCTATTCATGGAGAACAATGCAGCAGTGCAATGTTTTATTGAAAAAAAAAATAATAATCATCTCACTTGATACCTCAGAAGACTGCATCGCAACGTTGGTGGGCCACACCGTGGGAGAACTACATCGAGGAGGCCAGCGCAGTGCCGGGTGCCCCCTGCCGCGCCCTCCCCTCGCGCCCCTGGGGTCTCCCAGCTGCTAACAACTTCTCGGGAGGAGAGTTTGCCCAGGTAGGCTTAATGCCCTGCTTCCTACCACTGCATGGCTGGCTCAGTCTGGCTTGTGTCTCCTAGTCACTTCCGAGCTCCCTGGGGACAGCGGTTTCCTCAAGCACAGGACTTGCTGTTAACCTGCTTTATTTTCCTTTTTTTTTCTTTAAAAAAAACCAACCCACCCCACATTTTTGCCCTTTTGAAGAGTCCAACGTACGATTATAGTGCAAGAGGGCTTGGTACAAGTGAGCATTACCAGCATGCCGTGGGGGGACAGTCCTCCCCTACAAACACATCATCGTAGGATTAAAAGAACATCGTATCTCCAGAGAGAAGCGGTAGTGGGTCACTGTGAAATAGCTTTCAAACCAACCCACTTAAAAACAAGGAAAGTTTCTAAACAATCAAATACATTCACTTAAAAAAACCCCAAAAACAAAAAACAAAAACAAAAACAAAACCCATTTAAGAACAAAAACTGTTGAGATGGCCCCTTTTCCCCCCCGCCCTCCCTCACCCTGCAAACACTTACATATGCTGCAACTACAAGCTGCTCCTTGACCGGAGGCAGCGAGGAATGACCAAACACGGCAGGAGATGCAGAAGGAATCGAGTTCTGGTGACAGGCACTTAGTGGGGCTTAGGAGGGCAGCAACAGAAGTGTCTCAGGGCCCGGCTCCATCTGCAGCGGGCAGGACTGCTCCCCGGGGAGCGCCTGTGCCCCTTTCCCCCCCTCCCAAGACGCCAAACTATGGTTTCCTACAGCAGAGAGGGGAACGCCTGTACCAGAGACACCGGGCTTCTGGGGGCCACTGGCAGCGGAGGAGTTCGGAAAGAGACGGGTGGAATGCAGCCATGGTCCCCATCCTTCCTGTGGCAGGAGGGGACGAGAGGGCGAAGCGCCCTGGCACGTGCCTGCGGGAGGTGAGCAGTCCCCTTCCGGCTCCAGCCCACAGCACAGCTTGAGGAAAGCGCTTTGCAGAACGAGAAAGGGGGTGCACGCATCTCCTGGTGGGCATGCAAAGAGCTCCGCACCTCCGAGCCACGCTCATCAGGATAAGGCATGGAAAGAACGCAGCGGAGAATGGCAAAGAGATGCCCTACGGGCATCCTGGCAAGGAAGTGAGGCTTTTCCGCCCTGGCACCGCACCAGCGTCTGCCTGCTGTAGGGATGCATGAAGAGCAAGCCCAGAAGCTCCTTGCCCAGGATGATCTCCTGCCCCCTAAGCCCACTTCTACCCAGCCAGGGGAACTGAACCTCTCATGAGTGCTGCTCCATGACCTCCAAGCTACGCAGATCGTCATTAAAAAAATAAAAGATAATGAGATCTAGTCTCTCCCTTTCCTCCCTTCATGCTGTCTGGGGCTTTTGGGGTGAGCCAGGCCCGAGTTTATGACAAGCGAAGTCCCTCAAGTGAACAGTCCCAGCCTGGTCGGGTGTCACATGTGGAAAGACAAAGTACAAGGAACCTATTCACACCTCCCCAAAAGCTGCTCGAGTTCTCCCAGAGCCCTGCCACGTTTGCGGTAACCCCCGGGCAGCCTCAGCCTCCTTCAAGTCTGGAAACGCTGCAGCAGGATGCAGGTTTGGTTTCTTTTGTTGTTTTTTTGTTTTACACATGTGCAAAGCGCCCCAAGCCCTTTGCTAGTTATTGGTTTGGCTCAAAAGCGGTGGGTGAGAACCGTGGCTTCTCCTGCAGGGTGCGATGGCGTCCCAATGTGCCCCAGACCCACGCTCGCAGAAAGGACGTGAAGGCTATTCCAGTCAAACCTATCTGACCATCTGGAGATGAAATCAGTGTTAAGGCAGTGAAGTATCCTCTCCCCTGCCGGGGAAGCTTTGCTCCTGCTAACGCTTTCTTGCAGAAGGTTCACAACCACCCTACCGGCGGGATTTGAGAAGGCTGCCCGGTTGCCCACACGAAGAAACGCCTACACTTTGGGAAACAGCTGCCTCCCAGTCACCTTAATCCAGATCTACCTCTTAAGCCAGCGCAAACTCCTCCAGCTCAGCAAAGCTGACGCCGCTCCCTCCTGCCAACGCCGAGCTACAGCCCTGCGTCTCCCGGCCGGTTGGGTCAGGCACGGTGTAGGAAACCATGGTAGGGACATTCACTGGCAGCTAGAAAGGGTGATTGAAAATTCAAGTAATGCTTTCCTCAGCGCGTGGCCCAAGGCAGGCGTTGGGAACCCCAGACTGGCACGAGGGTCGTGGGGATGTCGTCGACATCCCCACTGGAGGGCATTCTTTGCACCCCACCGTCTTCCCAGCTGAATGTCTGTCTGCGCTGGCACTGCGTGGCCACGCAGAGATCCACAGATACAATGTGCATCTGTAAATGCTAAAAATGATAAAAAGTGCAACGACGTCAGCTTCTTTAAAACAATCCACATTGCTCTGTTACCGTCAGAGGAGGGAGGTGTCAAGGGAGCCGGAAAAAAAACCTAACTGGAACAGTAGATCGCAAATTTCTCACAGCTTGCACATTACAGTGTAACTGTTCCCAAGGAGCCGAAAAGGGAACCTGTCTCTTACTGCTGCAGCAGTCAGGCCCTTCTCCCAGGCAACTCTCCTGCCCGCACCACATCCTCCTGCCCTCTTGACAGCCAATTGAGCCTACGGTATTTCTTCGCTTAATTAAGGAGGGAGGAGGATGGAGGAGCAGAGAGCGCAGGGGAGGTGGTGGGGGGAGGAAAGTGAGCAGGAACTAAGCACAGTCCTCAGGTTTGCGTGAACGATGCCTTCGCCGTAAACAACGGGAAGGAGGGTCAGCCAGCCAGCCCCCCTCCCAGGGCGACCAAGACCTGAGCCAGCCACAGTCCTGGTCCCAAAAGGAGCTTCAGGCTTGGAGTGAACGAGGGAGACCATTCAGCAGATCCACCCCAGAGTGGTTTGTTTTGGAACGTTTTCTTCTCTTTTTGGTTTAAAATGTCACTTTTTTGTTTTTTCTCTCTTCCTCCTATGCCTCCTCCTCCCCCCTAAAGAGAAGCCCCTTCCAGTGAGACAGGGCAGGAGCTGCAGGCGTGGTGGTTCCTGCAAGGCCCAGGAGGCACCGGTCACTTGTGACGCTGAGCCGTCTTCTTCCGTTTCCTCTTAAAGAAGCAGCAGCACCTGGGGCACAAAGGACAAGGCAAGTTAGCCCCGCGCTCGGCACCCCGGGAAGGTCCCCCGCCACCCTGGGCTTCCCTCTGCTCAGCCGCATGCAAGAGCACCTCCGCGTGCCCGGCCCAAGGCCCAGACAGACCTGCCGTCCTGCGGGACAGTTGGCAAGGTCGGCAGATGCTGGTGGATGGCTGACACCACCAGCCCGGACTGGTAGACGAGCGAAAAAAAGTTAGCTGCACACTGGGGAGGGGGTTCCACCACCCAAAGGCTGTGGGCGACAGTGGGGCGCAGCCCCTGAGTGCCAGGCTGTCTCCCTCCCGAGGCTCGACTAGGGCAGGAACACAAGGAGCCATCTGGGAAAGCAGTAAAACAAGGATCCAGATGCTCCGCTCCCTCTGTCCGAACCCCGCAGTGAGCGTACTGGGATGGCGAGCCCTGGCTGCTCTTCCCAGCTACAAGACACACGGTTTTCACCACCGTTCACTAAAAATACAAGTTTCAAAGAGATCGCAGCTCAGGGACCAGGTTTCTTTACTGAACCTTTCACGATAACCAGAGCTTCCACCTTGGATAAATCATTCAGTGCCAATATGCAGAACCCCTGCTTCTTCCCTCATCCAATCCAAGGGAGGTGCACAGCGCCCGGGGATTAGGGGAAGCAAGAAGGATGGATAGTGGAGGCTGAGGTGGGGAGAAAAACGCCCATCGCAGCTGAACCGTGAAGAGTGGTGGTTTCACTTGTGGGGTACACTGAAAGCAATCGCCCAGGTTTTCTAGTCCTGCTGGCTTCCTACAGAATTAATTGGCACTTAAGGCGTAGCTACCTTTCTAGCCCACTGTCAGGAATCCTCTGCACAGCAGAAAGGTGTTTGTTCTGTGTGAGTTCTGCTCCTGAGGTATATGTCTTTCTCTTTCTGCCGTTACAGCCATCTCCGGAGAAGCCCGGGTTATGCTGAAAGACTATTTTTTCAGGCTGGTGGAAGGGATGCCTGGCTAAGCAGCAAGAGTGGATGTGAGTATGCAAAGACCATTTTTTCCTACAAGCATCTTTTACCAACAGCCAGACAAAAAGCATTCAAAAAGACTGTAACAACTTCTCCAAATGATTTTCCGTTGGGTCCTTCATGGCTCTGAAATGTTGGCATCAGAGCTGGAGGAACAGATTTGTTCTCACTCGCGCCCCAGAAGGTGCTTGCCCCGACATGCACAAGCCTTACTACGTGGTGCAAAAGTGATGGGTGACCACTAACCCCCGCTGTGAGCCAAGCCTGCCACCGCAGATCATCTGCTGGGGAGACCGAAACCCCCTACAACATGGAGAGCTCAAACAGCCACATCAAGAGGAGGGCCACCTCCTACCACACGTTCCTCTGGCCTGCATGGACTAATGCCCAATGGAAGTTCAATGTCCACGATTTGTCTTTAGGTTCCTAAACAGGCCCAGTTTGGAGGTGAGCCGAGAGAAAACGCAAAGCACTTGTTCTTGCAGGAAACACAGACTTGGAGCGACCTGTGATGACTCCATCACTACCCACCTAGCCTGACATTTGTCGCGTGCAATCTGAAGCACCACCCAACCCAGGCTCCTCCGCATGGCTGACACTCTCACCGTTCCCCTGCCCAGGACTGGTCTTGCATTTTATTGTCCCGGGCCATCTGCCATCCTCTCCTGCTGTAACCTGTCACAGTATTTCTCTCCCACAGCAGCCACCTTCCTTCATGACTTGGGCAATGGTGAGTAAGGGGGGGACATTATGGGAAGAGAGGATGGAAAATGCACGAGTTATGATTTCGCATGCAGTGGATAAGGGAAGAAGAGGGCTGAGCAGCACTCGTTTCCTTGGGCACCAAATGAAGGGAGCTGACTGACTTCTGGCTTTTTTTCCTTATGACTGTCTTTTTAGGCTGTTACTCAGAGGTCCAGGGGAAGGGTTCAGGAAAGGAAGTCCTGGCAGTTCAGACAGGCAGAGGCAAAACACCAAAATAAAAGAATAAGGCAGGCCGACAATTACAGAACGTGATCTCTCTGCATGCAGACAATGCCCAAGAGAACAGCCCCAGACTACGACATACAGAGAAGCCAGAGATGCCAGAGGTATCGGAGGTAATGCCTATGGAGAGCAGGGCAGAGGCGGTCAGTCTCCCATCCAACAAGGACATTCCTCGCTGCACACGGGCTTTGTCACCTCGCTCCATAGTGAGTCCCACCCATCAGCCCTCCCTGGGACCTACAAACTCCTCATCCGAGTCTCCGCTTCGTCCTCCGCTTACTGGGTACATGGATTCCCCAGGGGGCGAGGGAGGGAGGGCACACCTCCACGGGACACCTTGAGACCAGGACACTACAGCTGAGGCTTCAAAACCCTGATAACACCCTACAAATGCCTGAGCTGGGCTTGGACCAATGCTAATCTCAACCCCTCCACCCTTTCTCTCCTGGAGAAGCCAGTTCACCTACAGCTTCGTCTGGCAGCTGCAGAGTTTTTGGAAAGGAGCCATCTCCCACCCACCCTCTCCAAGCAGAGGCTCTAGCTGGGGCTCTGTCACTAATGAGGACTCCATGGCCACGTTTTTTCTATCCTCTCTAACGATACAGGCCCTGGCCTGTGCTTCTTCAGAAGAAACTCTTCTGAGGAAGTGACTGGCCCCCTCCCCTCAATACCCAGCGCAGAGTTTTCCCTTCGTAACCGTCTGCATGAGGAATTCCTGCAAGATGCTCGGCAAGCCTGGTCCCGACTCTGCCCAACTCCATTAGACATCATCTGCCCACTGACGTAACAGTTTGGGGGAGATGGTAAGCTGAATAGAAAAGGATTAAAATCCATCTTTTGCATCCACCAGTTCAGAGGTCAGCCGAATTGCTCAGCCTAATGCGGCCGCTCAGACATAGCCCACACCCTCCCCAATATTGCATGTGGTCCTCAGCATGGTCCTAAAATCAAAACAGCTCTGGGTTGGCTTTGACTTTGTGCCTTTTTAGGGTTTAGTCGGTTTGATTTTGCCAACCCCAGTCTAGTCTGGTCCGCTCCCCCTTGCATGTGGACTGGAGAGAGGGACTCACCACAAGTTGAGCATTTTCAGGCAGCTACAGAGAGTGTAGAGAAAAAACACAGAAAGGAAGAAAGAGCAATTAGTTCACAGAGGTGGGATGAAAGCATGTCACTGCAGCCATGCAAACATGCAGTGCAGACTGGCAGACACACACCATGCCTGCCCGCCGCCCGCCCCCAGCCCTCATACCACCTCTGCCCTTGCCATGGCGCCGCTGAGAACTGCCACGTTTTCCAGGGTCTTGAGGCCTCTGGAGGCCTCTGGAGGCCTCTTTTCCATGAAGGCCCCCTGAGGTTCTTATCTGGGGCTGGGGCCACCAGGAGAGCAATCTGGTCCCTTGCAGCTCCAGCGGCAGAAAGGCCAGATCGTGGACCTACACCCGGGACCTGCCCTTCAGTGAAACCCGCAGCTGGGATCAGGAGCTCATTATCTCCAGCGTACCCCAAAGCAGAAGCATTTGCACGGCTCCTCTGCCTGCCGGGAGTGCCAGGGAAAGACCTTTCTGCTATTGCATCTCATCTTGAAACACAGAGCCCCAGCTCCAGCTCCTTCTAGCTCTTTCTGGCCCACTTTACTGCAGAACAGAACCTAAAAGTCCTTTACCCTCTGCATATATCTGAGGGGATTTGTGATCACAGATGCAAGGGAAGATGAAGCCAGCCCTCCCTGTGGCAAGAGGAACGAAACGGACTACACTTGGGAATTACAAGATACCCAAAACCTGTCAGTGCAAAGCAGCCTATGCTCTGCTTCCCAGCACCTCCAAAACCCTTTTGGGGCAACACAAACAAAGGCTGGAGGGAGACAGAACGGTTCCATGCGTCACAAGACATGGCCTGGGCAGCACGGCCCTTGCACGCTCCTTTTCACCTGTCCTGACATCTCCCTCATACACGGGTGTGGGGTCTGGACCCTGGGCTCGCGGAACAAGGCGCTGCAGACACAGGCCGAAGGTGGTCCCATCTTAAAAGCTGGCTCTTCCTTGCATTGGGTTGTTTGATCGAGGTCTGTTAAGGGTGACAATTTGCCCCACCCTTCCTAGGAGCAACCCCGAGCCACGTGCCCGGCAGGGACCCACTTCAGTTTGACCAAGACAGAGCCTGTGACGCCAAACTGGTGGTCTCTGCAGGCCACACTACCCATGTATAAGAGGAGTATTGCCCAATCCGCAAGTTGCACCTCAAGATCTCCACCACTTTGCCGTACTTGATGAGGAGCCGGCACCAAAACCAAGGCTCGCTCCTTTGGCCGGCAGCAGAAAGTGTATCTGTTGCTTGGGCACGCTGCTGCCAGGATGACGCCCAGGCCAGCTACCAGTGAGCAAGACCACGCACAAGTGCTTCCTGAGGGACAGAGGAATAGACAGCAGAAGACCTTCAGGACTACCAGCACTGGCTTCAGACTGACTTTTCCATCAACACACCTGCCAGTTTTTCTCTTCACCCTCCCACAAGCCATTCCTAACAGAGGTTCCCACAAAGGCCGAGACAAACCATGTGGGACAAGCGACACCAGCGTCATCCAGCCAAATTATAACCAGGCAGTTGGGCAACATCACACGCCGGCAAGTTGAAAGGCAGCCCTGGGGCCTATTTACCCCTTGCACGGGAAGTGTCAGAATTACGCTGTGACCTGCCAGGGTCTTGGTCTAGTTCAGAGGCAGTGAGAAGGTCCCGTGTTGAGGATCATGCAAAAGGTGACATGGTGCCAGATGCAGCACGTGTGCAAAGGAGGCCAAAATAGTCAAAGCAGCAACTTTGTACACCAGTTCTCACTCTTGACCACCAACTACAGAGGAGAGGTCAGCTCAGAGGGAGCACGCTCTTGCTCTTCCCTGCAAGCAGGAGGGCTGCTTCTGCTTTCTTTCACTCAGCTTCTGTTGGGCTGGACCAAGAGAATTCGCAGAGAGAACTACCTGTCCCTGCAAGGACCGTTCCAGATATCTGGCATCCACTTCTTGCAGCCAGAAATAAAGTGTTAAGTTTCAGACCAACAACCTCTTCACTGAGCTGTGCTCAAGCTACTCCTACACTCTCAGCACGAGAGTACAGTGTGTTCTCCTTTTGGAACAGGGGACACTCACCGGGATTCCTGAAATCAATTCACATTATTCTGGTGTTTCTGCTACTGTCTATCTTGCCGTACATGCTCTGAGTAAGAGTTACGTCCTCCAGCCATGACAAGTGTAAAAAAGAAGCAGCAGCAGCAGCAGCAGCACTGAAGGCACCATGCACAAAAGCAGCAATATGCAAGGAAAAGGGCATGGGACACGAGCATCGAGTACTTCACCACGGGTAAACATCCCCACTCGTTTCCCAGGAGGAGGATTAATGACCACACCAGTGGAAAGCCTGTTTGTAAAGCAAACGTACTTAGCTTCCTCCACCACCTCCACCTCCGCCTGCGCTGTTATTGGCGCGTTGGAGTGTGCCCCCGTCGGGTCGTCCACGTTCAGCTCCCCGTTGGTCGAGCTAACCACCTGAAATACAAACGAATGCCCCGTTAATGAAGCCCCCTTGCATGTGATGCGTCTCCACCCACCTGGAAAAGGGATGCTGCGGGAATGGGAAATCTGCGGAGTATCTTCTGTTTGCTCCTGTCTCTTTGCACCCTCCTAGCAGGCTGTCAGATTCCTTGGATGCCTTTGAATCATGTAACTGGTTTGAAGAAACCAGGTGGTTCATCCCAAGGAGAACAGCAGGCAGGAGACTGCGTCTGCGTTCACTAATTCGCACTCCTGTGCCCAGCACAGGTCGTGTCTTTAGGAGGCTACACCACTTTGGGAGGCGTAGCCACTAGTGTGAAGACTAACTGACAGCCCTATATACACACACAAACTGTATTATGTTGATTGTTTTCTCCTGACACTTTTACAGGTGAGTGACTCAGTCCTGTGGGAAGAAGTCACTCCAGAGCCTCCTTATGCAGCCAGTTTCTGGAATTATGTCCTCACCCAAAAGCTATTGATATGGTCTCTCATCTCTTTTTGCTTCACAGCTGACCTTATAGCTTACTTCAGCATCTCCATTATAAGGATCACCATCCAGATCCCCAGCTGCCAGCAGCTCTGCATTCACCAGGACAGCGCACAATTTTCTGGATAATTCATCATTGCTCTATTGCCACAACAACCGCCAAAGAAACCTGTATGGGACTGAAGTTCGGCCAGCCCTTCCACACTCCATCTGGAAGGTAGGACAGGCTCCTGTGTGTTGCTGTGAGCACCTGGAGCTGCTCCTGGCTCCAGAGCTGTAATGGTGCATGGTTCCCCTCCTGCTCCACCTCTTTGCCTTTTTATAAGGTCCCATGGTCAAGGTGCTACCCAGTATTCCTGGTGGCTCTGGATGACCTAATCACCACAGGTGAAGGGAAGGAAGCCATTGAAGCAGATGTCCCCTCACTATTAAATCCATGTTTGTTTCAAATACTTAAGTTCTATTAGCAACTGCTGTTTCTGCAGACCAAGTGCTGTGTCCGGTCTCTGCCAAGACAGGTCAGCACTCAGCTCATGTGGTTTTCAGAGCTCTCCTCAAGTGACAACCCCTTGGGTTTTCTTCACACCCACCTTCCCAGCCTCATCACACTGTGGGCCTACCCAGGTTCTCCAGACCCTCACACTTCCCACACAACTTTGCAAAACGCTAGCACTTAGTCGTGCTGTTCCCAGTGATCTTCCCACACCTTCTCCAGCTACTTGTTAAATTTCATTTTACAAAAGACTTTTGATTTTCCTCCTCTTTTTTTTTTAACGTGCCCCCACTTCATTTTGATGTGGCAAATTCAACCGCTGCCTTAAAGGAAATGGCCATTCGAACCTCCCAGGGGTTCAGCATGAGCTGGGGCATCTGCTGAGAAACAACTGAAGCATCTGCAGCCCAGCAGCCACGCACAGCAGAAGGTTTTCTGTTCTTGGCTGCAGGTAAGCAGAATTTTAATGCTTACGGTGGCACATACAGGCTTGTAAACTGCTCAGGTAGGCAATCCTCCCAGTCAAATTCAGATTAGGACTGCCTTATTGCTGCAGCTACTCTGGCAGAGCGCTGTTCGTGGGGAGACATTCATGCCGGCTTTGTGCAAGGAAACTTCCCCTTGCACAAAAAAACCAAAAAGAATAAAAGCACCTACTCTGTACTTACTGAGGGCTGAATTCATAGAATGGTTTGGGTTGGAAGGGACCTTTATAGATCATCTAGTCCACCCCCCCGCCATGAGCAGGGACATCTTTCACTAGATCAGGGTGCTCAAAGCCCCGTCCAACCTGACCTTGAACAATTCTTCAGTTTACTGTCTGCTCACGTCTGAGATCAGAGCTATACATACATTAGTTCCTCCTTATCTTTCAGTTTTTCTGCTGTTCAGTAAAATATCTTTAAATGAAAAAAGGAACATGGCCCATCAAGCCAAAAAATCCTTGAATCCAACCAAGTGTCAGGAGTAAGTAAAAATTTCAACCTAATCTGCATTTCACCTAGGGGCACCCTGCGCTTCCCGTCTCCTCAGCTCGGCTCTGTCCCACTCCAGGCACTAATCCCCATTTCACCAGAGCCAATTTTCAAAGTGATGTGTCTGACACTAGAGCCAGCTCTCGCAGGCTGCCAAAGAGTTCACCTCGCCAGCAATATTAGACAGTTCTTGTTTGATTGAACGACTCTTCCATCTTCTCTCTAGCACGTGCAGCCATCTTACTCTGGCAGTAGAGCGAGAAACTCCCTCGGCGAGCCTGACTGACAACCAGAGGCAGGTATGGTTTCATACACAGAAGCAGTCTTTTCAGGAATTTAAAAATTTAGCTGTAGTGCCACCTTTAATGCTGTCTGGCACTGTCGCGTGTCCTCTGCTCAGCCACCTTCCACAGAGCAATCACCCAGAGATCCCCCTTGCAGCCGCCATGCCCTCACACTTGTGCCGGTCTGCCACTGGATCCAAAACTAAAATGCAAATGCGCTGGGGAGCAAGAGAGCAGGGTCACCACACCCTGCGACTGCAGCGACAGTTCAGCCTGTCTCCCCTCCTTCCGGAGAGACGTGGCTGTACAGCCTACTCGCACCAGCCGTCCCCTGTGCGTTTCGCCAGCCCGACACCCCTAGAATTCTATTAATCTGCAGGAATTTGACCAGAACCTCACCTATCAAGCCTGAACTGCAACAGCTCAACTATTTACCTAACATTTCTGGGGTTTATATGCAACAGGCCTTATTTCAGCGGCCTCTTACTACGTAAGAGCATCCCCAAAGTGGGGATAAAGGGGTGCTTTATAGACCTGATAATATACACTCCTTTCTATGTTCAGTTTGACAAATCTGACTTCAAAATAGCTCTCAGAGGAAAAGCTTCGTTGAAGCGGTAACAGCAACGATGTTGGCCATCACAGCTTGGGTCCCACAAAACCGTGACTTGAGTGTTACGTACAGGACAGGACCCAACAGGCCTGTGAAATCGCTCTCCTGACTGTGATGTTACTGCAATTTGAGGAGAATTCAGGGGATTTAATACTGATTCTCGCATCAAGGCTGTACACGTCAAGAGGAAGAGGTACCTGCACTGATCCTCCATGCCGATCTGCAGCCAAATGAGATGTCAAGTACGAGGTATTCGTCTGCCGGCTTGGCTGGATCTCCCAATCCCCTCGGCGATCTGATGACGCCTGCTCACAAGTTCAGAAGCACAAGAGAAACAAAAGAGAGGGCAAAAGGTGAACGAGGGGAAGAAATAAAAGGGTGTTTGTTAGTGAGTTAGTTTCTTTGCAAAAAGCAAGGCATTTAAACTTTTAGCTGGGCTAAAATTTCTCTTTACCAAGTGCACCTCGTACTTTACTTCAGCAGTGTCTGCAGTAATCCACTGCAGGAGTGGATTCCTTCTCCTCTAGCTGCTAAACGAAGAGAAAGCTCAGATCTATTCAGGAAGTTATTTCTTTACACGGCTTCATTTCCATGGGTTTCAGCACAGAAATAAACACACTGACAGTATGTTCCAACTACGTCTGTCAGGTCACACACAGCAGAGCACTTGGCATGGCAGCAAGATCGGATACACGAGCTCAACCTCCCTAAAATACTTATTTTTTAACTCAAATTTGCAACATAAAACAAAGCCACATTTTATTTCACCAAAAGCCAGTTCCACACACTGATTCACCTGTACAGTGCAGAAGGAAACATCCACCACACCTGCTTGACGGGAGAGAGGCTTGGTGGCTTTTTGGTTTTCTGCAGAAAAGTAGATAAGAACCTTTTGCTAACAGTTTCTTCGTTATCCCCAACAGATGCAAAATTTTGGCAATTGAATTATTAGAATTTTATTTGTTTCATTAGAATAACCACTGTGCACTTGCACGTGGAGTCCTTACAGGTCGCCCAGCTTTGCTGACAACACATCCAGCATTCACCTGAGACCCAGGAGGATCTCGGTGCACCTAAACCCAACTGATCCAGCTGGAGGAACACTTCCTAAGACCGGGAAGCGTAGGACAAACTGGTAGATCTGTGCTGGCCTCAGGCCAACAGCAGAGGACGTAGTCAAGCCTGAAGTGATGGACATTTGAAAGGTGTCTCCCTGGACACCATTTAAAAATTTCAGCAAACATTTCAAAGCTGAAGCACAAATTTTAAAGAAGAGAGGGCAGAGCAGCGGAGTCCCCCCCAGCACCCACGCACCTGGCAGGAGGGATGCTGAACACAGACACCATGGACCTGGCCGTGAAACAAAGAGGCTCAAGCAAATAAACACCCGGTTCTCAGCAGTGAAGCTGAAGGAGCTAACCAACGAGTGGTGCCCAGGCCCTGCCTTTCCCCAGCACTACTTTGTGTTACTCCCTGCAGCCACCGATGATGAGCCCGAGCCCTGGTCTGAGCAAGAGAGGAGCCACTGGGCTCTGTCGCTGTACAAAAAAGAAAAAAGAAAAGAAAAAAGAAAAAGACCACCAGCAGCTGCACACAGGAGAAAGACTCAGAAACCTCTGAATAAAATTCAGCACTAACTAGTAAATTGTCACTCAACTAGAGCAGGAGCACGTGCAAAAAGAAGGAGAATAAAAAAATAAGTCTCCTGACATTTCATAAAACATTCGCTATCGTTCCCTTTGCACGTGACCTCTGACTCCCTCCCCGAGTGACCCACGGTGCCACTCCTCCTGCCAAGCAGCCACCAAATCCAGTTCATAGGCAGTATTTCCCTAGAGGTGGGCTCGTCCAGGCTCGTCCTATTAAATCTTCTTATTACATGTTCTTTCCGTCAGCCTGAGACGCTGCTTACACTTTCTGCACTTGATGACATTCAAAGGAGAAGCACTTCCCTTGGAGTATATTTTTAATGTCTGCAAGTCACGAGTGTGAACGACTGGAGAATTAAAATGTAGGTTTTAAATGCTAGTAGAAGACAGACCTCGAGTGCTGCTTCTTCCAAAGCACTATGCCATCAGGTGGCTTGGCCAGCCCGGGCGATGAAGTAGTACCATGCTACCCCAACGTTAGGAGAAGCACCCGTCTGCCCAGCAGCCTGGAAGCAGTTTCTAGGAAAGGCTCTAGTAGCCGCAAGAGCCACATTTTTCTCTTTTAGCTCTACAGTCAAGTACGTGATAAACTGATTTTGAAGTAGGCTTGAGCTGAGCCGCCCAAAAGGCAACCCAAGCAGTGACACTGAGGAAGTGATGCCCGTGAAATCTGAGAGCATCAAGTTCCTGGTTAACACTCATCACCTTCCTACCAGCTACCAAATCGCAAGACAAGACTGGCACCTGAAGCGAGAGGGGGCAGGGCTCACCCATCTTTGATAGATGGTATGTATCTTCACTTCTAGAGGAAAAGGCTACAAAAAGGAGATCACTCTCATAAGCATTTTTACTGAGAACCAAATATATAATATATATAAAAGAGAATCTGCAGTTATTATACCCGGAAACAAAAACAATGCAATTAAATCTGGAGATCAAGGCAGTCACTTGACCCAAACCCATGCCTCCAATTCACTGCTCTAGACATTTAATTTTTCTACTTTTTCCTTTAGAGAAATTGTTTGTTCAGCACTTAAAAGGAACACCCCTTGGGAGAGAGTTGTTTATGTTTTGGCGAGAAGAAACTGATTTTCCCTGCATACTGGGAATATTAAATAATTCAGCATTCTAAGTAATGGTTAGGTAAAAAAAAAAATGACAAAAGCTGCCATGCAATACAGCATCTGATAGGCTCAGAAGAACAAGGACTGAGGGCTGCCTGCATAGTATTTTGGAAATAGGACAGATTTCTTTGGGCTATGTACTATAATTTGTGAGCTAACGTGCTTGAAAATGAAGCCAGGCGTCATTGTCTGTTAAAGGAAACAAGATGCCTCATACATACACAGCATGAAGGTCTGTTGTCAAAGCGGACAACTAGAGACTGCCACCCCAAAAAAGGGGGGTTAATACATTAATCAGGCAATATATTGAAGCAGATTATTTTACTAGTACTCACAAAGCAGTCCACGCTAATCAGCATGCATAAATACAGCACTGCACACGTGCTTCAAACGATCCAGCTTCCTACAAGCAACACTTCTAACGAGGGGTATTCAGCCTGAGAGTAGCTGATGGCTTTAGACGTATTCTAGTCTACATTAGTGGCTCTATCGTTCAGAGCCCAGTTGCACGGAAGAAGGGAAGCTGAGCCCAGACAGGTTATTACATCTCACACTCGATTCTGCACCCATGAACCCCAGCTCGCGGGAGCTGAGCGGGAGCAGAGATGGCAGACAAGGAGCTAGAACGGCACACAGCGGTTAGAGGAGCAGAGCGAGCCCAGAACCACTCACTGGGAAGTAAGAGCACCAACAGCTCTAGCTAGGAGCCGGCGGTTGGAGATCTACTGAACTTCTGATCAGTTCTGTTAATACAGAAAATCCAAACTCTCAACACCAACAAAATATTACAACTAGAAAGTAAAAAACGGGGAAATTCAGAAACTGGCAGTTCATCCGGACCATGACGCCCAGCCTCCCCCGAGGGACCCTACCCTGGCAGCCCTTTCTGCTCTGCAACCCCCACGCCGTGAAGTGGACACCCTGAGAAGGATATATTGTGCGTACGTGGGACACGCACATCCCTATCGCAGCCGCGCGGTCCATGGGAAGAGGGTACCTGGGGGCAGGCTGCCATTGCCACAACTGGTGGTCTACTCCACCATCCATGTGCTATGAGTAAAAGCACCCAAAAGAACATTGTTGACCAGGTAGGTCAGGTAGTCTGAGCAGGCTGGATAGTTGACTTAAACAGCTTACTCACAAACTACACAAAAATGACCCATTCCAAATTGTACTCCACTTGGTTCACAATCCCAAGGAATTCCACTGACTGACACAGTATTTCAGCAACCCGCTCCTTTGATAAAATTCTGATAAAATTCTTTGATAAAATCACAATCTCTAAATTAAGCAGGAATTGTGCTTGCCATGACCGAGGCAAGAATCAGCCCCGGCCACCTCTAATGGCGCAGGCTTTCTGCTTCTCCAGACCAAGAGGAATTCAGAGAGGTGCCAAACAACGCGGCACTGCCGAAGCAGTCGTGAGCAACGCACCTGATTGCGAAGGGCCTGCTGCGATGGTCGATCCCTGTGGACGTGGCTGTCTCTTGTTACTGCGGACGTCCCAGAATCTACGTGAACAGATCCCACTGGAGTAGGCTGGAAAACAAGGCGTTTGTTAGCATGAAGCCAACGCTGAAGGTGGCGCTCTCTCTCTCAGCACATGCATGCACAAACCTAACTTGTCAGGCTGGCTCCTGTCAGGGAGAAGCAGGAAAACATCAAAACACTGCCCAAAGGTAGTGACAATAACCAAGGAAAATTACAGCCAGGGCTATAAAATCCCTGTGATTTGATGGACACATGATTTGATGCTGGACACCAGCACCAAACGTCTTGTATAAAAAATAATTAAAAAGATATAGTTAGGTATCTATATCAGTGTCAGATCACACCTAATGTGTCTCACATAGGATTATTACAACTGAAAATATACAGACTTGTTTTCCTCAACTCATCGTCTTGCCACTTTTAAAATCACCCTTGCACAGAAACAGGACGTGTTAAAATTAAAGCTTCATCTGCTCCATTGTCACCAAAGTCATAATCCCTGCTCACAACATCAAAATCTCCATAGCAACCACTGCAGTTGTCAGCAATAGCACGCTTGTCTTACAAGGGGCTTTTTATCAATTGCCTTTGTAATTAAACAAAAATGAGGAGAAAAATCATGATTCACAAAGGGAATGATTTCTTATGAAGACGAACTGTTTTGGGCAGAGTAAACATTGGTCATGCTAAATATACTTGGGACGGTAAATCACCGGCAACGTTACCAAGTTTAGCGCTGAAGGCATTTGATCTGGCACCAATGACAGTTCATTTACAGATGCCTTTGGCGTTGCCGGTGTGTGGTGAGTGGCCATCAGCAAGAAGGCCATCAGCAGAACGACGCAAAACACAAGCGACAGGCTGCACCACAGACACGAATCAGACAGGCAGCCAGCGGAAGAACTTTAGACTTTTCTATCACATTGCCCCATGACACATCTTTTGGCCAAGGTCTTCTTGAGTATAAATGGCTTTTGACAATAGAAATGACGCAATGAAATCACGATAAAGGTCCATCTGGTGTCATGGAACTGCTAAATAGAGCTTGGTTATTCCCACATTTCCTTGCTACATGCTATAAAGAGCTGGTTCAGCCGTCGGAGTAGGGTAAGCCCCGAGACCTTTTGAGCTCAGAACTGGTTTGCTGTTACTATTCACTGAGCATCCATCAGAGCCCTGCCTAGATCTCCCATACTTCTCGATGAGAACTTGACCATTATAGAAGTCTTCCATCACTCAGTACTGAGGTAGCAAGTATGTTCTCCTGCTTTAAGATGGATGTCTTTAGATATTGGTGTCAAATCCCATGCTTAAGCTAGAGGAAATTAAGTTTAGTCATATCCACTGCCGCAAGTGGGAAAATCAGGTTTGAATGCCCCACTAGGGCAAGCCCAAAGAGGTGGGAAGGGGCCTTCTACCCCTTAGGGGATCTTCAAGGCACTGCAAGAACCCCCTGAACACAACGTCAGGACATCTCACTATGTTGAGCCCACGTTAGCTAGAGAACAGAAGGCAATTATTTGATCCTGAGCACACTGGCATTAATTGGGATTACCAGGAACAAAGAGCGAGGTGGTGGGGAAGCAGCGCCTGGGAGGCAAGGCACTGCATCTTGCAGGGACAACTTACAATTGGCCTGCCGACCCAGTCATAGGCGTAGTCAAACGTGTAGCCTTTCTTTTCAAACAGCTCTGTGAAGATGGTTCGTAAATAATCGTAGTCTGGTCTCTCAAAGAAGTCCAGTCGCCGAACATAACGGAGGTACGTGGCCATCTCCTCTGTTGGAAAAGGGGAAAAACGCAGCAGGGTCAGTTCTGCTCACACGTGAGCTCCATCACTTACAAGCCTCTCAGATCCGACACACACATTGGAAATACGCTTTTCAATTAACTCCAACGAGGCCTTCCCAGGACACTAGGCTCAAAGTTGGTGCTCAAATGTGGACTGAGGGCCCGACTCCCCGTGCTGCAAATTGTCCAAACTCCACTAAGTTCAGCTGAGCCATGTGGATTGACAGAAGCGGAGGATATCCAACAACTCTTCACCTTCAGTGACCTAACCAATAATCTTTTGTTGCTACATGAATCTCACTCAGCTTTCCAGAGCCCTCCTGCCCTGCCCAAAGTCTAATAATAGTCTGCTTTTATTCTGAATGAGTTGTTATAAACCAAGGTCTGTGTTTTAGCATTGAGCATCATGCTGTGAGAGAATTGTCTGGGCTGCCGGTGCTACCTCTGGCTTTTCCTATGAAAAGTAGTGGGTTTTAGTAATAGTCCACCAGGCAAATCAATTCAAACATTTCTCAAGCAAAGCTGGAAGTCCCACCTCTGCTCCAGAAAGCTGCTGCTCCACCTCAAATCTCAGTTCCACAGCCAGTTTTAGTCTATACGTTTGTATAAAAACAAACACTAAAACACACTGTACAAGAAATGCCAACTCACTGAACCTGCCAACAGGATGCTCACATGTATGTCTGCTGACACAGGCATTTAAAACCGCCACAGCGATTTCATCTGGGGAAGGAAAGCGGGAAATGTTGGTGGGCAGCCTGTGGAACCCCTGAGCTCCAGCAACAACTAGGGTCTGGCTGCCCAGAGCGCTGTGCTGCCCAACGTCATTACATCAGTCACAGCCTTGAATTTTCAAACCAAGACTTCGAAGGGAAGGCTCCAACGCTAATTTACCTGGCGCACACAGAACTGAGCGCTGGTAACGCATCTCCTGCCCCTTCCTCAGCTCAGGCCTGCGCCAAGGTAGGACATTCGAGCAGAGCTCAGTACGAGGTGCGAGTCTGCACTGCACTACGAATGATACACCAGCATGGTTTTTGCCTTCAGTTGACAAAAATAAGAACAGCATCGCTTAGCGATACTTAACTCTGTGGCTTGCAGCTTGCATGTCACGTTGAGGTAAAAGAGCAAAAAGAAGGAGAAGAAAGGCAGTATCTCTGCTAGTATCTCTGAAAGGTGGAGGACCAACAGGCTTCAGGTGAGCAAGGAATAAAAATAAATTCTCTCACATCCCTTCAGCCTAGACCTGCAGGTGCGACCGAGCTCTGAGGAAGGAATATTGGGGAAAACCATGAGAACACCCAACCTGAAGCTGTTCTGCTTGGAACTAGGTGGATTTTGGATGCAAATACGTCTGGGGAATTAGCATGACTTGAGTGAACGACCACCCCTTTCCAGGCTAGCTGCTATTCATGCTGGGAAAAAACCATGTGACACAACAGCTCCTACAGGAATGGGGCTAATCGTGGGGACCTGGGGTGCTCTCCCTGGTGTCAGGATTCGCACTTCCTAGAAAAACCACCAAAACCACTTCGTGAAGGTCACAGGGTACCTGGGGAGGGCTTTAACTTCGTACTCTGCTCTCCTAGCTCCAAGGTGGACTTTTGTTTAACTGGAGAATAGGTGCTGGGCTTAGCTAGAAGCACACCTTGAATAACACTCTCGTTAAAACTGTTGTCAGAAGGTGGAATTCAATGACACCCATCCCATCTTCTAAGCTGGCCACCTAAAATCTTAACACCTGTAAAAACTTCCATTTGGAAAAGAATTAACTCAGTAGATCCAACGTGGTCACTTGGGAGAGGGAAAATAACAAGGCCCTCTTTGGGAAGGAAGCCAAGAAGCAAAGCAGGAACACGAGGCACTTGAGCTCTATGCAGCCTTCTCAATGAGAAGAGTTATGCTCCCACAGCCACAAGCTCTCAGGCCCCACTAATTTATAGCTGCAGCTCCAGTTGTCTGCCAGCTCGAGGAACAACGTAATGGATAAACATCATCCAAATACTTTCTGCCAGAGGAGCTCAGAACCACCATATATAACAATGTATGTCCAACTGTACGTCCCCAATGGTCCCATCAAGGCTTTACCTGGAAAGTTCTCACAGAGAACTTCAACCGGAGTGTTTCTCTTTGTGTCCCCAATCTTCTGATACCTCTCTTTTAAGGTGTCAGCCTGTAGCGCACAAAGACAAAACAGTTGTGGAGAAAGAGTTCAACCATGTGATAAACGACATGCTGTGTGGGAAGAAAAACAAGGTATTTAATAGCGATTCTGGGTGGTATCAGATGACGTTACTTGTAACTGAACTGCATCCTAGACTACGCTGGCAGGAATACTGTCTTACCCTGGTGTAATTCTCGCTATACATTTTATGTGCTATCGGCAAAGAATATCCAAGGACACGTTCAAAACATCTTCAGTACTTGTGAGGAAGGACAGTTGTTAGTTTCTTAGGCTAATTTCTTACCAGCCCAGTCCTGAGGACTGTACAGGGAAGCTTTATGGGACAAGAAAACAAAGCTGCAGATACTGTGATTGCACATCAGTCATAGGCTTAGATCATAAACAACTGTAAAAGTAGATAAATTGCAACAGCAATTTGGGCACGCTGGGTTTTTACTGTGCATAATAGAATGCCACCACAAGGATAACTAGTTTACATCAGTCACACTTCTCCCAAATCCCCTGCTGCTCCCATGCTACCTCTCCTTTCACCCCTGAAGTGTCTATCACTTAGACAGCACTGATTAAACAGCTGGTCATCACGAAAAATGAAACAATTTTCAGTTACATTTCCCACCTAAATACCTCTTGAAGAAGAGAATTCTGCTCCAGTCGGCACCCTAAGAATGGGGTTTTACTGCCTCCATTTCAAAATATGTCAATTAGACCTGCCAGCAGCATAATTAGCATAGTAAGATGTTCCCTCAAGACTTTACCTCCAACAACAGAGACCAAAAGTGTAAGGTGAGGAAAACCTAGCAGAGTGAAGATGCCATATTCTAGATGAAGCTGAAGAGTCTTTGTTTGTTCTGGAGCTGAAAAAATGTAGGACTTCAAGAAGCAGTCAACTAATTCTTATCAACTTCAGAACTGAATTGAGGAAAGTTCGTAGAGTCTTCTCTAAACCTGGAATTATTTTTGACCAATTTACATGATTAATTTAAAGCAGATGAGTACAACTAAGCCAGAAACAAAATATGTAATGGAATAACACACACTTACAGAGGTGTGAACTTAAAGTTGGAGAGATTCTGATTTTCAGAATCGCTTTCCTGCTTGAAAAAACCTTTCTTTGCTTTTATGAGTTGTTGCCAATGTTTCTGGCACACGTCTGGTAAGGCTAAGCTGAGACTAACTCTGGATAGATGGTGACAAAGCAGCTTAATGNCAACTCTGGATAGAGGGTGACAAAGCAGCTTAACAAGGTCTATCATGCAAGTCACTGCCACTGACCATACTAGCACTCTGCTGAGCAGCTTGCGAGCCCAAAAGCCTGTCTCATTTTTCCAACAGCACTTACAGGTCTAACAGGAGTTATTCTCTTCATTAATAAACCTCCTAACCTGATCAAATTCGATCCCCTCACTCACTGCAATTCCAAAGTTGACCACGGTAGCTTAATCATCAGGAAATTGATGGAGAAGAGAAGATGCAACTACCAACAGCTTCAGAGCCAGCAAATAACTTACTATAGTTAATCCGGCTGACGGATGTTAGCTGCAGTTGCTGTAACTCAATTGCCTGCAGCCTTCTGCATTGTACAAGACGTTTCATAAACTTCTAAGCACTGAGTGTCCAGTGTCTCTGGAGGGAAGCCAAGCTCAGTATTTCTGCCAGAAACCCACTTTTTCAAGCTGAAGTCCATCTGCACGTCTAAAACCATCAAACTGCTCCCGTTATAAACATGTTTCACAGATGCAGCTGGGGGACTGTGTGCCGTAACTGGATTTTCATAAACAACCACTGTGTCCCCGTCGCACTCCAGCTTGGGGCAGCTTCACGTTACAGCAAAGCCGCTCCAACAGCTCAATGGCTCTCTCGCTGCTGTCCCCGTCCCAGCTGCTCATCTGCCTCTGCTGAATCGTCTCTCCGGAGTTGTACCGATTCAGCTAAGCTAACGGTAACTTGAAGTGATGGGTAACATATTTCTATCTTATAATCTTTCCTATAGGTAAAGCTAACGCCTTGTTGTTAGACTTCAAGGACACAAAGGAGACTGTCGACAGTGTTTCTGGCTGGATTTTGCAAATGTTTCCCCACTGGATTCTCATTTGGGCAGAGACCAAAGTTTCAAAGGGCAAAACCTGAAACTCAAACTTACCTTCAATCCTTGCCAGGGCAGGCTGCCTCGGAGGAAATACATAAACATATGGCCGAGGGCTTCCAAGTCATCTCGACGACTTTGCTCTAAAACAGAAGAGATGACAAATTATTGCTGCAGCTGCAGAAACGGCTCTGAGAGCTGATCAGCAGCCACACCTATTTCTGAGATAAAGTTATCACAGGGAAGTTCACTTGCTGTCGGTAAGTCAGACCTTGTGCAAAAATACCTAGAACCTGTTACAAAACCCCATAAAATACGTAAAGAAAGGATCAGCTAGAAGGCATGAGATAACACAGGAACTGTAAGACATACTGCCCAGCCTTAGGTAGAATGGATAAGAGGTGGAGATATTAATTGCAGAGGAATAAAGCCATTCCCTAGGTGTCCTCTGGACTGTCAGGGCTGATGGTGCAACTGTGATGTGGTGCTGGATTACGTTATTTCCTCCGAACTACACAGGAACAGGCAGGGGGTGCTTGCAACCAGCTGCAGGGAACGACCGTGTTGAACAGTGTCAACCCTTTTCCAACTGCTTCTGCAGCTCATCACATCAGAGCAGATCAAAAATAGCTCCTTCTAGCACTGCTTTTCCTTGAGAAACACTTGCTGCTGTTGCCATGCAGATGTTATGATCATAACTGAAAGGGGGGGGAGAGGGGGGGAAGAGGGGCCTCAAGCCAAAGGAAAAAGCATCCTTAAAATAATCAACCAAAATGTATGAAAAAATCCCAAGGGAGGATACGGGGAAGAAAAACAAATCTGGAATGCAACAGCACGGGACTGCCGCTGTGCCATCCTGCAGACTTGGGCTCACCCAGCTCACAGACCAATTTGATGCAACCTCCTCTCCTCCAAATCTCCACCTGCTGGCAAATAAACGTGCTCCGAAGCCGCAATCTGGAGCAGATCTAGTCATGCAGCCCACACGCCGCGACAAACTGCGCGTGAGCTGTGCCTGATGCTGCATCATCTGCAAGAGAAGAAAAAGGCAGTGCTTTGCGCAGCATGGCTTCTTCACAAGCAGCAGCAAATTTAACCCTCAAAAGATGCTGGGAGTGAGAACGCTCAGCGGAAGGGAATTTAGATGACAGTTCCTGCAGGTTACCCTGATATAGCTGTAAAAAGGGGGGAAAAAAGAGGATGTCCTGGGTAATTTAGTGCAATGATGCAGATGAACTTCTCGGGAAGATGGTTGAGTGCACTCGTCTTTCAGAAAAATCAGGCTCCTTTATTTTGCTTGGTCCTGAAATGTGAAGAGACCGACTCCACCTGGGGTGGCCTCACCAGCAAAGCATCACCCCCATGAAACCCCTCGGGGCAGAGCGAGCCCCTCGCACAGCCACAGCCGGTAGCCAACCTTCACCTCCTCAAATACACCCGCCCAGGACTGACTCTTCCCCTCCACAAGCCACAGCATGAGCTACAAAACCTGCAGGGAAAAGGGTCCTAAAGAAGGCACGTGGTGTACTTCAAACGCAAGCGGATCTTCTTTCCGAATCCACCCACAGAGCGCATCCCTGGCAATGGCACTTCCCGAGCCTGTTCCCGCTGTGGCTTCTCGTTCTTTCATCCCCTCCTGACCCTTCACCAGGTTTTCCAAAAAGTTGGGCTCATCCCTCTTTACTCCCCAAAGCGAGCTCACTCTCCAATAGATGCGGAAGCCGGCGATGCCTTGATCTCACAGCTGGGACGCGGCTCAAAGAATACTCCATTATCTTACAGCTCTTGTAAGTTTAAGTGAATACAAACATTTAATAAGTTTTTTTGCCTTTCAGCCACAGAAATGTAATCTTCTGGCATGAAAGAAGGCAGCGAGGAGAGGAGATGAAAGCCAGGTTTAAAAGGAGTTAAATCATTCATTTTCTCCAACCAATTATTAGGTCAGAGAACATCCAACTCTAACACCTGAAGCTGGAAGGTACTGGTACAGAGCTGTGCTATAAAAATCTATTTGGTCATCAATTAGTGCGGCAATTACTACCTTCCTGCTTGCCTTTTATCAGTGCAGTGTTGCTACCAGTTATTTAGTTCCTAATAAAAACTATAATTACGAGGCTTCCAACGTCTCAGCTGTCTCAGTTCCTAAAAAGAGGGGAGGAAAAAAAGCCTTACAACTGTAAACAGCATCACGGCGCTGAGCGGCTTACAAATAGCTCGAAGGGCACAAAAGAGCTGTAAGCCAAGCTACCATCGGAGCCCTGCGGGACTCGGCATGGCAAGCTCCCACCAACCACACAGACCTTTGCCAAGATGAGTGTTGATGGACATGTATCTCGCCGTTCCAGTTAAGCTCTTGTGTTCCCTGTAAGGTATGTGTTTTTTGGTTTCTGGGTCAATGTACTCCTTCGCCAATCCAAAGTCTATGATGTGAATGACGTGCTCTTTCTTATTGCCTTGCCGGCCAATAAGGAAGTTTTCTGGCTTGACATCTCGGTAGATGAGGTTCTTCGAATGCACGTACTCCATTCGAGATATCTGCAAAACGATGAGGCAAAAGTTATTCTTGAGCAGATCGGCTACCGCGCTCTCCCGGCTAACGAGGCAGCAAGGTTCTGTTAGCCCCTCACCGAGCCTCTGCTCAGCGCCATCTCACATTTCAGCTACTCTACGAGAAACGCAACAACTGATGGAGCGAACTGAGGCAGAAGTTACGACTGGAGCTGGGTCGTGTCCTCTGATGCAGAGTTGGAAGAGGAATTTGTCATCCCCTCCTTTCTCCGGCTACCGTACTGTGCTCCCTGACTTTATTCCTACAGAAATTGCAAAGGCTGTTTCTGAACCGTTACCACCGGGACACAGCTCTTGGAAGGATTCCACAGGGAATTGCAGCAGCCTTTTTGTATTGATTTTAAACATACTAAACCGGTTACCAAGAGCTCTTCCCTTGCCCACAGCCTTCCCTTGTTGCTCTGTGTCTTACCACCTTCCTCCCTCGACCCATATGTTGTCTTAGACACGCCAGATTCTTCATGGAGGGGGATTTTTGGGCAGGCGGAAGCTTTACGATCCTCAACGCTGACTAAAAAGAATAATTAATCTCAGTGGCTGTCAACTAGGAATAGCTGGAATGCTTTTCAGCTTTTGACTAACTTTGTTCTGGCAGTGCGACTGAGAAGGGAAGGTAAAAGGGCAGGAACACCACTACACCACTTCCAAGGTGATGGAGGGACATTTGCCCCTCCAGCAATGCACCTTATTCAGATGCTCATCATGAATATTGCTTTTGAAACTAAATATATCACAGGTAAAGTTTGAATAGGTTGCTGAGCAGTTCTCCTCTGCGTTCCTAACTTATTAGATGATTCCCATTGGAAGCAATTCACAATTTCATTTATTTTATTACCTTTTCATTTGTTTTTAATAGGTTTTAAATGAAAATATGTGAATTCCCACTTATGGCCGTATTGGTCCATGACTGCCCTGTGTGCACGGCGTCTTTTTTAAGGAGGACACTTCTTTGGCAAGGCCATCTACCCATCTGCGTGCAGACTTTCGACACTACAAAACTATCGTAAAGCTCTTGCAAACTCCAAATTTTGCACTAACGAGCGTCAGTCCGCAGAGGTCACCGCCGCACCGTTGCGGTGGACCTCACAGTGTGACACTATCAGAACTGGGGAACATCTAAGGTGAGAACCACCAACTGATCACCCCCCAAGTTGCTCCCTGCAGGGAGTCACTGGTTCCCAAGCGGTTCTGCACTGGGTTATTATTGGGGGGGTGGCTCCTCACCTCCGGCATAGGGCAGGCTGGAGCGTACGCTGCTCTGGATCACCAAGCCAGCTTTTTGTGCAGCCGAGCAGCTGCCGAGGCAGCAGTAACCCCATGTTGGTCCTTCCAACCCCCAAGCTTGCCTCAACCACGAGGACCATCGGGCTGACAGATCCCAATGACTCCTTGGTTTCTCGCTCTGAATCCAGACACATCCTCAGCTGGCAAACCCAGATCTCTCTTTTTCTTTACAGATCTTGGATCCACACCTAGCTGAAAGCTCCATGTGGACGTGATCACTCCATCCTGCTCCCAGAGGTTTATCGGCTATCTTATTTTTAAGGAAAATCTGCTGCATTTCCACCACCTGGAAATAAGTAACAGGCAGGAGGGGGCAGCACTCCTTATAAAATAAAAAATGCTGTACAGGGAGGGCAGGAGACAGGAAAAAATTGACTGCAGGTGAATCAGCCTTAATAAATAGGACTTGCTCAAAGGCTCTTCAAAGAAGGTAACAACACGTGTTGCTGCTCCCTTCCTCTCTAAGTAGTGATTTATTTCAACGTGCTGAGAAAATGGGTTTCACGGCTAACAGCCATTATTTCTAATCAATTATAGGATGATGCAGAACAGAGCAGATGCTCTGCACTTCAGCCATTCTTCACGCTTTGAATCATCTACAGGACACAGCAGCAGGTTGGAAGACAAAAAGGTACGTCGGGTGGCAATTCAAATTAAGATGCAACCCTTAAAACTGGAACAAAGCGTTGCCTCGCCTCTCCATACATAACAAGCTTTCAAACAGAGCCTGACTGGCTCATTCGATTTGTCCCCGCTACCAGAGAAGCTCAGTTGTTGAAATGGCCAACAGCAATTACACAGCCCCCCCAAAAAAATGTATTTTTTTTGTTCCTTAAAACCTCACAGCAAGTCGCATCAGCCAGGACAACAACTTGGACAGTTGAGACGTCAGATGAACAGATACACTCCAGCAGCACTTGGAGATACTTATTTACCTGCTTTTTTGCTTCCACAACATACACACACAGATGCTTTTGGGTCTCTCATATTCCTTTTTCTTTACTTCCACCTGCCTGGATGCTTCATGATGTGCTGCTGGAGAGCTGCGCACAGCCAACGACGGCTGAAAGATGCTCTCCAAGTCCAAAAAGATGTTTCCCGGAATAGTCTCCATGTTTTATTCACGCTGACAAGACGCTCACCCTGCTTGTGGCTGCTACTGATGGGGAGCTGGTGACTATCTGCACCGCATCGCCTTCCCAGGCTTGCTACCTGAGAAGAAACGAGCAGTGCCAATGCAGCGTGACCTCGGCCTGACTCAGACCCATCGCAGAGCTGAAGAAGAGGAGAAGTGGAGATCCTGCTCCAGAAATGTGCTGGATGCAGAGACACGGTGCTCTCTCCTTTGTGTTTGAACTACAGGCTCTAATGTCTGTGCATTAATTCTTCTATGGACAGAGAAACCACTGCAAGGAGCCGGGACTAACTATTGGAATTGCTTTTCTACTGGAAAAACAGTGACTGTGAAGCAACGTTAACATCTGATCTGTTATTTTAACAGTAATAAGAACAGACTATGGCATTTTAGCATAGGACGCAGGAACACTAGGGGCAGATGGGAGACTCTGCTTGTGAATTAAAGCAGGATGCCCATGGCCACGGCCGGCCGAGTCCATCTTAGGAGCCATAAATCTCCATTTGGCAATCCCAAGCACAAATAAAGGCTGGGCAGAGAACGGATCGAGAGCAGCCATGAGGAGAAGGACTTAGGGGTGCTGATCCATGAGAAGCTCAACATGAGCC
>RSEF01000010.1:581055-601560 GCA_003993805.1 Himantopus leucocephalus | reverse complement strand
GGTGAAAATAACATTTAATCCTGACAAAACTGAGTTGTCAATGAGCATTGCACATGTTGGACCTGTCTAAGAGTGAAAAATTGAAGCCAGAATAAAAAACGGTTTCCCCCAACCCAAACACCGAGTCAGTTCCACAAAGCCTTAAGATGACTTCCGATTTATGGACTTTAGGGACTGACATTAGTGAACCTGTTTTTAATTGCCAATTCTTCTTTCAGGAACATCGGCCACTCGATCTATTCAGCTGCACGTGGAGCATGGAGGAAGCAGTTCCAGTTTGATGCTCTTAGCAGAGCAACATGACGCATCAGAGATGCACAAGTTACAGGAGTAAGAGAGCTGGAAAACTTCCACCGTGGAAGGAAAACAGAAGACTCCTTCAACGCAGGTTTTCACCAACAGGTATGAAACAGTGCCTCAGACTAAGAGCGTTTCTGATTCGACCCGAGCTGTGTTTGATAAGCTGCTGCCACAGCTCTGAACAAAACGCACGCTTACCAGAAGAACATGCAAGCCTGGTGACAAACCTGAGGGCTGTGTGGCTCATCCCCTTGCCGAGGCAGACCTTCCTACTGGGTCATCTCATCTGAAAAGACTCCAAAACGGGTTCTCCTTCTTCCTTGAAGACTCATTATTGTCCAGTCTTTATCTCCCTCAGCCAGGGGAGTCTTCTTGATGTAAAACCACATTTAGATTCTCCCATAATCACAAGCGACACTCACTTAAAACAATGATGATGTATTTGTTTCTCCTAGAGGGCTTTTCTTTCTTCTAACATCTGCAGGGTTAAAGGATCCACCCCAGTCCTGAGATGCTGCTACCTGTCAAGCTAAGTAAGACCAGCCAAGCACATATGCTTATTAAAAAACATCCTTCAGAGATGCCTCTGGGTAAAAATTGACCACCCAACACAAAAAAAGGAGATCAGGTGCCACCACACCGCATTCAAAGTTCCTGCCTAGCTTTAGCACACAGCACCCATGTAGATGCGTTGGAGGTTTGCTGCAGCAGCGGTCAGGCCTAAGGAGGGAGAGGAGGGAGAAGGCGGCTAAATGGGACCTTGAAAGCAGCGGTTGGCTGCCGTCGGGCTCAGCCTGCGGCAGGCAACGAACCACGCAAACAGCAGGGAAGGGACTGGATGCTCCTAAAGATATGGGGATCACTACATGCCAGTGAGGGGAGAAAGATCTAGGGGACAAAAGGGTGGACACTTGACATCCCACTAGCTCGGGGCACCCCTGCTGCCAGTGTTGCTGCTCCAACACGTGCAAAAACATCCACGGCAGCCCTCTCCTTCCTCCCTCTCCAGAGGGGACCAAGCCCAAGGCTGGAGAGGCAATGCAAAGGGGACTCCCAGCGTGCAGGTGATCTTCTGGGAGCTCCCCAAGCCCCACGCTGCAGAGGGGGCTCCCACACGAGTAGCACTGCTTTACCTTTGGGTGGTCTTCCTGGGCTAAAAAACCCAATAATTTTACATTTTGGTGAGAAGCAAACCAGAGCAGCAGTTTTCTGCAACGTGCTGAGTTGTCCCTCACTCCCTACATCAGGGCAGGGTGCTCCTCTGCTGTCTGGGTGACATCAGGCCATTCACATTTTTTGGAAGACTCCCTGGATATTAGTCTTCATTAACAGGCATGTCAAGCATTGGAGGAGAGAAAGACTGCTTGTGCAACGCACTGGATTCTGGCAGGGAAGTCTTGTGTCTCCTCACGCCTGCGGTTAGAATTGCAGGAGCTTAAGCAGGCTTGGCTGGTCAAAAGCAAGAGCGAAACATAATTTATGGAGGCGAACCCACTGAATTTGACAGTTCAACTTTCCTTCTCTGATGTTTCTCTCACACTGGAGCGTGACACAGTGACTGCAATGATTCACTGTACGAACTAAGATAAATCCAAGACAATTTCCCCCAAAGCCTTGCGGCTGGAGCAAAGGGTTTTCATTGCAGTCCAGCAGTAAGTGCCAGCCCCTTCAGAAAACATGTCTCCGAGGGCCAGGTGAGCCCTTCTCCCAGGAAACGTCCCAGGGAAGGAGATGGGGCACACCTGAAGATGCTAAATCCTTAAATGCATACGCTCCAAGCTGGTAACTCATGTAATCTTCCTGAGAAGATCGGAAAGGTCTTAAAACATCTCCCCATGGAAAAGGAAGCAGCAGTGCCTGCTGCTTTTGGAGAACATCAACTCCTCCATTTGCGATTGCTTTTGGTGTCCCCCTACATCACCCCGGGCATCCGTTTTTCAAACTGGTACCAGTGTCTAGATGAGTTGGCAGGCCAGCTGATCAGGTCACAAGATCAGCAGTGATGCCAGTGAAGACCGTCCAAGTACAGAGCTAATCTGCAACCCTAGGGCTTGGCAAAAGGCAGACGGAACCTGCTGTGACAATCTTGATTTCCCCAGCAGTCTCACGGGAACAAATTTCCATCTTTACATTTTACATCTTTACAACCAAAAGGTCATATAAGCTATATCCAAGGCTTCGCCATCTGTTGCCACTTGATTTAGTTAAAAACAATACTATAAATTGATTTTCCACCGATGAAGGAACACTCAAAGGCAACAAAACTAGACTACTCAGCCACAGGAGGACAACTTCATGAACCCAATACCAGGCAGGCGCTGTTCAAACTTCTACATCTGTGTGACCTCAGTTTTCCGTTTGAGATTCTGCTGTGGCAAACCAGTTTATTTAGAAAGTATTGTGTTCCCTGCTCCCTTACCACCTTCTCTTTATTTCAACTGCTATCCACACATCCATTAACATGAATATACAGTCCCACCTCTGCTGTGCCACTTAGGTATCTGCACACCATGGGCTGAAAACCAGAAAGCCAAACTAAAATGATGATTGGTCCTACCCGCTCGTGAAAGCTCACTCACCACATTTAGTATGTTCAGTTTTCACCTCGTCCACTTTTCACGCAAACACAAATCCAAGCTACCACTTTCAGCTCAGTTTCCTTTTGTTTTCAGGCAAATAAGGGGCTCTGTGATGCTGCTCATATATCTATCAGTTTCCAACTGTTAGTCATTTAAACCCATTGGCCAGTTTTGACCAAATTTGACCAAGGCAGAGACCTCGAATGGTGGTACTTTGGCTAAGGAGAGCTCAGCTTCCGTCGCTCTGAGAGGTTTCACTCTATGAGCAGCGCGATAGCACCAAACCAGTAAAACTGGTAGGAGCGTGGGAGGGTGTTGTGCTCCCTGTGTCCCAGGGAGAGGGTAAGAAATGAGATGTTCTGGGGGATGTCCAAACAGAGGGAGGGAGCTGGAGTAGATACTGGGGCAGGGGCGTGTAGGGGACACAGGACGCAAGTCCATAGGAATCCAGCTTCACTGGTTCTGCTACGGAAGAAGCGAGTTGCTCATAAGCATAATTTGGCCTTCCCTTCATAAGCAACAGTTTTTCTCAAACCTGAGAAGCTTTCTTTTAAGAAAGATGGGAGAGGCCTACAGGCCTTTTTACCAAGGCCTATAGGGACAGGACACAGGGCAATGCTCTTAAACTGAAGGAACATAGGTTTAGATTGTACATAAGGAAAAAATTCTTCACGACGAGGGTGGTGAGACACTGGGACGGGTGGCCCAGAGAAGATGAGGATCGTTGGGAGCGTTCAAGGCCAGGTTGGATAGGGCTTTGAGCAACCTGATCTAATGAAAGATGTCCCTGCCCATGGCAGGGGGGTTGGACTAGACCTTTGAAGGTCCATTCCAACCCAAAGTATTCTGCGGTTCTACAATGAAAGGAGATTCTCTCTCCAACCAACAGACATTCCTGAACCTCGCACCATACCAACCCCCTCCTCCAGCGAACCCAGTACTGACATAAACATGAGTCGGCATGGTGGAGGCTGCCGGGCAGAGCCCTGCCTGCTGTTACTCACCAGCTGGATGGCTATCATTAATACCGTCTTCAAAGTGAACGTCCTATCACAGAGGTCAAATAAATCTTCCAAGCTAGGACCAAGCAGCTCTAGTACCATGGCGTTGTACTTTCCACACGGTCCGAAGTAATACACCTGGGGAAGCCCTTCAGCTGGAAGAATATGAAAAGAATTGAAATCAGTCAACGGGACAACGTTAATACTCTTCCTTCTGGGTGTAAATCTTTCACTGGGCAGAGCCTTTATTTTTATCTCTCCTGTGTCCTTTCTGTTTGATCTTGCCCAGCAAGCAAATAAGTTTCAGCACGCACTGTGCACAAACTGAAGGCCAAATCAGTGAAGGCTTGAATAGACAAATGGATTTCAAAGCAATAACAGGACCACATGAAAGCATCTAGCTTTGGCACTGTAAATGCTTGGACTTCATGTAACGAGACACGGAGTTCCCTACGTTGCACTAAACACCAGGCAGAGTACAACCCCAAACGAGGGCTGGCACTCGTCTGAGCAGTTCGAAAGATGATAGCCCTTGCAGAAAATGAGGCATGTCCAAAAAAAGGGCTGCTTTTTCAACCAGGGTAATACATAGTCATCGTTTTTCAGCACAACCTTACGCAAAGTTCACTCTTATTATACTCCCAAGAAAGGGGAAAAAAAGTTTTCCTATAAAAAAGAGCAAAGATTTAAGTTTTGACCCATCACCATGTAAAAATAAGCAATGACAGTCATTAAGCATATGTGCAAACCGTTTCGCGAAGTCGCACACAAAACTCTCGACACCCAACTGGTAGGAGTCAGAGCCTACCCTTCCCACCTAACAGCTCAGCGACGGATTTCTCAGCAAGAGTAGGCAATGTTTATAATCAGCTGACAGTGGCTTTTTGCGTGGATGAGCTTTCTGAAAGGCATCAGAAAAGGGAAAAAAAACACCCCAGCCTTGGTGCGTGAACGCTCACTGAGCTGCGCAGCGCTCCCTGAATTACCTTTTAGTCAAAAAGTCAGCCCAGCCCATAGAGGGAGGAATTCAGCGCAGGACTAACTACACATTTTTCTAATCAGCATCTAGCACAGGTGCTCAGCGTCCCGGCATCAGTATCAAGCTGCGTAACGCTTATTTTTTCTAATATATTTCCAGTCTGCATCTCATAAGCAGTTCCGAAACACAACGGAAGGGGTTTTGTTTTGAAATACGGGGTTTTGTCCTGTGTCAAAACAACATCTTTGCTTCAACACCCAAAGATGTGACATGCTGCTATTCAGTGTAAAGGCTCAGCATGGGGAGCACTATGTACGCAGCCTTCTTTACAAAGTCACGCAGAGGTCTGTAAATTATATAGCATGAGACCTCAAAGGATAGGGATTATAAATTTTACAGCATGTTTCAAGTAAATGCATACACACACCGATATTTACATATCAGTAAATATGTATTTACTGTATTAAAAATAGCAAAAACCCTCACTAATTATCAGACACCAGAATTAAATTGCTGGTGAAACTGCATGGTTTTGTATCTGCTCCGTGACGTGCTCAGGCAGCACAGCCCGGCCCAGGTCAAGGCAGTAAAACAGGGAAAGACGAAGGTTGGAGTGTGTCAGCAACGTAATAACTTTAAGTCCTACTACAGATTTAGGGAAGCCTCGTTAATCTGCCCGACGGCACTCATCAACTTGCCAACAATACAGTAAATGCAGCGCTGAGATTTACTAAAGCTTAAATATTACAGAACTTACGCTCCCATGTATTACTCAGAAAGAACAAAATGCAGCTTGACAAAGATTACCGTAGGATGGTTTTAATCTCATTAACTCGCATGCTTGGGGAATCATATTAGGTATCAGTCATCGGGACGCATTAATGAGATATTACAGAGTATTGCAGGAATTCCCAGTCCAACCGGAGTTTTACGTCCTATGTAAAACATTTACCCAACTTGGTCTTGGGAAGCTACTGCTCCTAACAGAGCTTCACGCGTCAGGAAGCATTAACAGCAATTAAGTCCTCTAAGAAAACAGGATGGTTTGATGCAGAAGCAATTCAGAAAGCCGAACAATGATGGGATGTGACCCAGGCAGCTCCAAAACATTTTCAAATATCCCCAAACCAACACGAATGATAATTTAATGCGATCAGCTCGGTGCTGAAGGCTTGAATAATCGCAATAGCTCTTGAAGTAACTCATGATGAGCCATTGAGTTTACGGTAAAATCTGATGAGGAATTACCTACGTTACCTCTAATACCAAGATCATCATCGCTATTTTTTGAAGAATAATAGAAGAATAATAGACAATAATAGAATATTCTACGGGAAGTTTAAAACTGAGACCATTATAAATTCAAGATCTACATATATACAGTGAGTACTTCTACCACAATTTCTACATCAGGAAAACAGTCTTGAAAAGTAAAAGTCAGGAAGGAAACCACTCGGATTAGGAGTGTGCTAATTAAGGAATACAGGAGAATAAAACTGCAGAAAGACTCTTAAGGAAGGCAAGGAATCCCATTCCCAGAGCAAGGGGAAAGGAGCAAATTTACAGCCTTACTTGGTAAAGAGAGCGCACTGCAATTAAAATTAAATTCCTACTGGACGTAAGAATCAGGAAGATAAATTGCAGCTAGGCTCAAAAGATGGGGATTTCATGTAGGAAAGGAAGCAACGCATCCATTTAGCGCTCTCTGGGGTCCTAAGCCCTTGAGTTAGCTTTACCCACTCAAAGCCGTAGGAGCCAAGAGTTACCCCATGAGCTCGCAGTACCATTCTCAGCCTTAAACCTCAAGAAAGCTCTGCTCTAGGTGGGAGCTCCGGCAAGGTGAAGCCGGAGGGAAGAACATTAAAAAAAAAAGCACCCTAAGTGCCAGCCTACAGAAGACATTATTAGTTTCAGGCATATTTTTAGGGTTCGATTTTTCTCTGAGGGTTTTCAGCAGCACTGCTGCCAGCTCTGCAGTCAAGAGCTTACCTCTTGGCTTTGCTAGAAGAAAAACGCTGTAACATAGATCTCATTTTCAGACCCAGGCTGCAGCACTCACACATCCTGGACACAAAGGAGCATTGCTGAGAAGCTCTTCCGAGTCTCCCAGCCCAAGCCTGGTTACTGAAATAAAGTTACGAGGGACACAGGGTAACGCACCCTCGGCTCACTCAAATGCAAGTCAACGTTTAGCATCATTTTAGGAAGGGGCAAAGCTCCAAAGAGAAGTTGTAAGCTGGATGCAAATATTAAGGCTTGATGCCTGCAGGATCCAAGCAGGCAGATGAAGTTAGATGATTTCAAGGTGCTTCTCTGCAAACCTGAGATACAGGCATCCCTCGACCCATCCTTCTTACGAACAGGAAAAAGGGGCAGGCTGAGAAAATCTGCATAAAATTTTATTTAATCACAGTCCATCTGCATAATTCAGGATTAGCTTTTCGCTATTTCGGCAACAAGCAACGTGTCCTGGTCCCACCATTGCCATGGTGAACCGCAGGAACGTCACAAATATCGCTGGTAGATCTGTAAATACTTAAGAAGGACATTGCCAACAAAAGAGATTGATTAAGGAGAAATTATCTTTTGTCTGGTCAGTCGAACTTGAGGTTTTTAATGGTGAGCAATTGTGTCGGCAGAGGACTGAAAAGGTCAAATGAAGCCACAGTGCTGTGAAGCAATCTGTCCTAGGTGAGCAGTTCTGGATTCAAAGATTCCAAGGGCATGAAAAGCCACGGGCAGAGCAGAGCTCTCCTCATGAGGATTCAAAGCTACAACTCAACACTCAAAATACAAACCACGATCAGTTTAATGCAATTAACATACAAAATAACATCTAAATAAGGAATTTGTCCACGGCATTAAAACACGACCAACACATCAAGGCAAGAAAATCCAGGCACGGCACGTGCAGGTTCTCCTTTAGAGAAAAAGCAGCCTATTAGAGTGGAGGCTGCTGCAATCAGAAAGCATCTGAATTTGCTTAACGGCTTCAGTCTTGCTGTTGAGCGATTTGGCTTGACTGTATGTAAAAGGCCCTGCTCCACCCTTGCTCTCGTGGAAAGTTTATCACCCCAATAAACACAGACTGATCACTGCACTGGAATCCACAGGCAAATTCTGCTATTTCAGCAGTGCGATGCCTTGGAAAAAATTCAAGCTGAACGCAGCGAAAACCTAGCATAGCATTTCAGAGATTAAAGCATCGTGGCTGGAACGAGAGCAAATGCAGACATCAAAGCTGAAAACTCAAGACTTTGCTTCCACCACGCTCCTGTGCAGCCACACGACTCTGGCCTTGGGTTTCCCGAGGTGCTAAAACTGGAACTGCTCCTGCAGGTTGCCACCAAAAGGGACCGTCCCATCCTCACCCATCCCACCGCCTCCCCGTGCTCACACGACCACGCGGTAAGTCGGATCAGCTCAATAAAACCTTGGTGTTTGCTTGAGGTTGAATGCAAGAATGGGAATGGTAACAAACAGCGGGACCATGGCTCTTGGGGAGAGCTTCATTTGAGCTGGATGAACACCAGGGAATGACACCTTTCAGCAAATTTCCATCTCAAGATCAAGCATCCCGGCTGATCCAAGTAGTGCTGTCTTGCTGCCGCACGCTTCATAGCATGACTAACGGCTCTAATAACCCATCGGACATCCAGCATACTCCAACAAGCCGCGTTAGTCCAGGCATCAGACATACAAGTCACACAGTCCAAAGCCATTTCCACGACCCGTTATGAAATGGCGACAGGCGTAGAGATGCCAGTCAAAGGTTATGCCCAAGAGAAATCTGATTTTGCAGCATCTGCCTCATGTGGAAGGCACGGAAAGCAGAAACCATCTGCTGTGGCAGAGAATATGTACTGATGCTCTGCATATGAGCATCACGAGAGGCTACGAATAAACCTCGTGCAACAGCGAGCAGCCCAAAACACACCCAAAAAGAGAGGAGGTAGCAAGTGCAGGAAGCTACATGTGGCACCTACATCAGTAGAGGCACAGAAGTTGAGTCCCCGTACATCAAATCGCCCGGAGACAACCGCGACTTGTGAAAACCAAACGATACTGGTAGCTTCTGAACCACCAATATTTTTTTGCTCCCATGGGAAATTGGTTTCCACTGCCCTTAGATGTGGTGTGGCCAAATAAAAGAGGAGCTGACGTCTTCGATTTCCAGAAGAATTACATTCATGCAGGCTTCAAAGCTGAGCTCTACTGCAGAGGGGAGACACTCCTGAGGAACCCCAAATTTGATACCCGAAGACAGAGGAGGAGGGGGAACAATCCAATGTCAAACAAACGGCTGATGCTCGAGGCAGGAACCCACCCTACGTGAGCAGCAAGAACTGTTCCTCATAGAAATGGATGCAGAGACACGACAGCAGCATTACAGCACAAAAAGTTCCGCACGATTTTAAAGCAGCACTGATGAATGGGACGTAGATTGTCGCAAAATTCTCATTCAGAGCAGAAAGTTTATTTTTACAAATCACAGAACACAAAATTACATGATAAACAGCATAAATAGCAACTGTGTGAGAGCTGAACGTCTACAGCTAAAATTAAACATGTTCCAAACAAATTAAACAAATTGCTTTAGAGTAGTCAACCCATTTAAGCTGATTACACTAATGAGGATCTACCCTGCTCTTAATTTTCAAATCGGAATAGAATCCTGGCTGAAAGAGAAGCATTGCCATCAGCGTCGACTGGGCCAAGAGCTCATCTTTTAACCTCTTAAAACACACCCCCTGATAGTGGGTTTAAATCTACCCGAATACATTGGTTAACGGGTTACGTTCATGAGCTGGAATTGCAGTCTCGTTCTGACCTTCAGGTTTCTGAAAAATCGGCTTCAAAAATGGAAAGAGGGGAGAAAAGTTAAGATAGGTTTGGTACTTGGAATAAAGTTAGCCTAAAGGTCTTTCAAATATTTGATTGCGTATGTTTCAGAGATGTCTCATTTCAAAGCAGGACTGCAACAGCTTTCCAGTACAGCCCTTCACCTTCAACCGTAACTGGAGGAGTTTGGGGAAGGACAGAGATTTTGGGTGATGGAGAATATTTTCTCTTGTTTGTTATAAGAAAACACCCAGCAGCTGAGATGCAAAGGAAAAAGAGCAGAAAATGCAATTTGTGACTCCAGCACCGACTCACATGCAGCTGCGTTGCAGGTAGGAAAGGGGGTGACGGCACAGGGTCCCCCACAACCTTGCCAATCACTCCAAGACTTTACAAGCCTTGACTCGGCATCAGATTAGGGAAACAACCTAAAAATAGTAAGCTGATCCAACACACGCACAAAAAAAATCAACGTACAGAAGTGGGATTAGAGCGCCGCTGGGACTCGGCAGTGACTGCAGTCAGAGCATGGGTAAGCACAGCTGCGGCTCCCTTCCCACCGCGCTGATGGAGATCAAAGAGGTGCCCAGCCCGCTTGGGAATCGCAAGTGTTTTCAGCCCACCTTATGACTGTCAAGCTCCTGGATAATTTCCTTGCTCTCCTGAGCTTTGACACTCTGGTTTCAGAGCCCGTGATTTACCTTTAGCTCTCTCTCACTCATCTTGACCAGGGTGAAGAGCAACTGGACCTGTCCAGAGCATCTGGCAGCATCCCACCATCTCCTGCCTGCTTCCCCACGATGCTGCCTGGGAGGCAGCTGGGTCACCGTTGGCTTTGGCTCCTCTAGAAGAAGGGACACTCAGCAGAGTATCACTTAGCATGAACCAGTCCCAGCTGCTCCTCTCCCTTGCCCAAAGCCCAGCAAGGAAAGCAGCAGAGCAGGCTGCCGCAGTAGCCACCTCCTCAAACCTCGACCGGCCGTTGTGCTGGCTTTCTCTGCTCCCAGCCCCATTTATTCTAGATATCTCCTCTGTAACTGCTCACCCTGTTCCAGATGGCATCTCAGCAGCCCTTTTACAGCGTCGTTATGAGCTCCTCTTATTCATGCTCCCCCCGAACATCCTCCTGCTCTGTTTGCTCCAACTGCTGCCAGACACTCGGCTCTCCGCTGCCAGCTTTTCACATCTTTTTCCTGCTTCGGTTGGGCAATGAATCATCTCCCTTCTAGCAAATGCTAAATGCTCCAGCGTCGCTGCCCAGCAGGAGTAGCTGTGGCAGGACTTTCCGCTTAAGCTGGTCAGCGGGCGAGAAGGGTGCAGAGCAGCTGCCAAGAGGGAGGACAGGCAGAGCAAGGCGCTTCCCCTGCCCTTGGATGTGGAAGAGACACAGCTCAAACACTCTCCAAACCCAGGAGGTACTTGGAAATAAAGCAAGGGAGAACATCACAAGCTGGATCAATACCTTCTCCCTGATGGCCGCAGAGCAAGCCGAGCTTTTAATGGGAAGAGATGACACTCGGCACATAACGGCACAACAGCTGTGTAAAAGCCATGAGTAGACAGAGCTCCTCTCATCCCCAATGAGTTTGCAAGTAAAGCGTGGCTTCCACGCAGGCTCCAAGACTCCAGCTTCGCTCCAGAAACCCTGCGTATTTTGTGCATCTTCTCAGGATACACAGGATGCATTGAATCCCTGTTGTGTTTTGAGTAGCTTGTTAGTATTTGAATCTTAAAAAAAAAAAGGTACGGGAAAAGGAACAGAAGAAAAACAGACATGGGAAGGACAGAAGGAAGAACATATTTGTTCTTGCTGCTGGTAAAAATCCAAACGATTCGATTTTTACTTCAGTTGCAGAAAAACAATTTTCACGATCGTTGTGTTATTAAAACGGGGTGGCATTTCATCTTCCTTGAGTTGTACAAGCTGATTTCCTGGTATCGCGGCTTGACTCTATTAAACAACTCTTCATATACACAAAGAAAGAAGCTGTTTCAGAGAAGGTACCGAGAGGACGTTCACATTCGTATTCATAAAAATAAAAAAAGATTGGGAGGAGAATCAGTCCTAGCTGGAAAGGTTAAGCTGCAGGAAGACTTTCATAATCTAGGAAATTTACCCAGCAACACCCATTCACAGGCAGTTTTTTAGCTGTAGCGAGTGAACTACAGTCAAGTGAAATTGTTTCAATTCTTGACAAAGACGAAACAACAAAGCACAAGACAATACATTGCTTTTTTGGCAAGTTTGGAGAGACTGAATTCACATTTCTAGGGCTCAAGGGAAATGACTGCACTCCAATCTCCACGTTACTGTTGGATTTTATACCAATATGCCCTTTGCAACAATCTCTTGTTCCAGTGACAATGGCAGCTGGCACAGAAGACACCACCTTAACAGAAGGTTTTAGAAGAGTTATTTTAAACCACCCAAAAAAGTTCTATCTTAAGTTCTAGCTTAATTATCTACTTTTTCCCACCCACCCGCCATACAAGGACAAGGGTGGAAGAAAATATCAAAGGGTTTCGTCTCACGTAATTAGTCCTGCTTTGCTTTCTGGGTTTCTTTGTGCACTCAGCGGAGCCCGTGTTTTTGCTGAAAGGCGTGAGAAGCTGCGGTGCTGCAGGTTTTGAACTTCTTGAGGGTTAAGTGAGGGCTTACAGCAGCCTACGGAAGGCAATGGGATTTGCCAAAAAAGCTCTCGTCTAATTAAAATACAGTCATGGCATGAACCAGCTCCCCAGGCCGATTTTTTGCCCTCCAAGCTCAGCTTCATGGTTTGAAAGCGTACGTTGCTCCAGGCTGTTCAACCAGCCAGGCGCTACCGGCAGCCCCCGCAGCTGGGATCATGGCTCCTGCCTGACGGATCGAGCAAGAAAGACGTGGCCTCCTGCTACGCTGCAGGTCACCGCGTCAGGTGAGTTTTGCCAGTCGATGCAAAACCAGATCGCATCTGTGACAGCCAACTTTGTCCTGCTGGTTAATACCAAAGAGAAATTGTTTCCCGTTCCGTTTTCCTTGGCCATGGGATTTTTGCATTGGGTCAGCTCTACCTGCCGGAAGGGAATTAAGTAGCAAGTTTTGGCTGCTTCGTTTTAACCAGGTAACAGAGAAGTTGAGATGATTAAGGGTACGCTCTGTGATTGCATTTTTTTTTTTCTTTGAGAACAAGTTATGCACATTAATTACATTACAGGTGCGATCTACAGGAAACTTAAGAAAAATCAACAACAGAACTTCTCATTTGCAAGAGAGCGCTCAGCAGCACACACATTTAACTCCAGAAGCACTGCCGAGGAAGAGGCTGCTTCTTGGCAGATGGAAAATGCTAAGAAAGCAGCAATAATAAAAGGCTTCTGCTGAATCGCTCCTCTGCTGGCCAGAGAAACATTTTGATTTGATCACACCAAGTCCCAGGTGGCCCCTGTCCTTCATCAGCTCATCTCCATTGGAGACTGTCGGCTGGAGGCAGAGCTCTTACCAGCTCCCTCCTTCCCTCCTTACCCACACGCCAAAAATCTATAGCGTGAGTAAAGTGATACTTTAAGCTTATGGCGCACTGGCCAGCTGCAGAATTGGGTGAAACTGCCGTGATGATAACGCAGGGGCAATTTCACAGCTTGAATTACAGCTCAGCTGCAACCCCCATCTCTGTGCAGGGACCAGGGGTTGTTCCAGCCAGGATGGCACAGCAACGTAAGATAAAACTGGCGCGTGCAGGCGGTATTTGTTGTTGATCCAACGGCATTTGGGTCTTGGATGACAGATCAGACTGGTCCAATTTAGCCGGATAAAGCAGACAATGGTATGAGACACGCAGCCTCTGCTTTGGGTGCTCAGGAGTAAGATGATGCTCAGCCACACTCAGGCAGCTGAAGCCGGCCAGCGTCTGCATGCCAGACCATGGTCGACAATCCCAGCGGCACTTCTGGAAGCACAACCGTACCTGCCATCCCCCAGCTGTGCCAAGACCTCTTTGCAAAGCCACGGGTGCAGCTCAGCCCCACAACACTCATGCTGGTCCTACTGGGCTTGATAGCCTTGTGCTGCCATCAAAGCTGCTTCAGCATCAGTGCAGGTCCCAACAGGAGGACTGATTAAAAAGCCGCAAGACTGATGCTATTACAGGAACAAATGGCAAACTAGTAAGTGATGGATGCTGAGAGTCAAACACACGTAAACTCTCCACCGGTCAAGAGATTGGCATTCATCAGTCCTTTAACTATTGTAATTTTTGAGGGGAAAAGGGATTTTTCAGATTAGTAGGAAGGTGTTACCACCCCATCCTTCCAGCCTGACGGAAAACCTCCCACTCCCTCTTCTCACAGGAGAACCTCGTACAAAACACGAGTTCAGAGGTGCTAAATAAGATACTACCTCCAGATACCATCTTTTTGTTTCACTTTCAGATAGCTGAGTACGAGCAGGCAGGAACAGAGTTTTGAAGGAAAAACTGCCACTTTCAGACTGAAAAATTAATACAAAAGTGCAAGTCTCCACCCACGGCAGAGCTTACTGAAAAGTTCTTCTGGCATAACTGGATCCATTACAGATTCAAGGGCAGAGTCTACGGCTTATCTTTTAGAGACGGGAGGAGGTTTTTGAATAGCAGGCAGGGCACAGCTCAGAAATGCAAACTCCATTTAATAGCCGGTCTGAGAGGCGGGCAGCCCAACGTACCAGAACTTCACTGGCTTCAAACCTCCCTGGCACAGCTCAAACGTTTCCCTCTTTAAGGTGAAGAGCACCTTAAAAACCTTCAGCACCAGAAGCATCCTGTGCGTGCTTCGGAAGCACAAACATACAAAAGGGATCGCACTGAATCAGGCACCCACCTTCCAAACAGGAACCAGCTTTGTTTGAATCGAGGCAGTACTCTATGCCCGACACATCACCCTTCCAGAAAATGAATCGACTTTTATAGAAGCTAATTGAGGTCTAGAGCTAAGTGCAGCGTCCCGACAGCTTGAAAAATTCCTGTAGAAGGGCTAGGAGAGGGGGACAAGCACAACAGCAAGGCAGACCGGTTGCTACATCTTTATGAATCATTGTGGCCTTAATTGCCAAACTGGGTTTTCCATTCGATGTAGATATAAATTCTAAAGTTTATCTTCAAAACATCGAGTATCTCCATCTCCTCACTCAAATGGCCGAGGTACTCAAAGTCTCAGGCACGACCCGGGCTGCTGGCAAGGCATGAGGTGTTTCAGCTCAGGGTTTGCTAGAAAGCACTAGAAGCAGCAGAGACCTTCACAATTAAACGGCCCATCCCACTCCTCAAGCAGGCGTTGCCATTTATCAGAGGAGCCCAACACGGCACCTGGGATGACTCAGATGAGTCCAACTCCTACAGATTTATGACCACCACTGCAGGGCACACCAGGCTTCATGGAAAAGTGTCTGCAGGAAAGGCATGGTTCAGTTTCCCGCCATCCTGCCGTTCCCCTCCGCACGCTGCCCAGTGTTGCTGGGTTTTGATTTGCGGTTACTGCAACGAATACCGGAAGAGTAAGAGAAGCATGAGGACTTTTCAAAATATAAAAAGGAAACTGCCTTAATCTCATATTCAAATATTAATGGCCTTGCTTTAAAAGCATCCGATACCTTCCAATTGACAAAGCCTAAATTTAGCCCAAGGAAGTCAAAACTTGTGATGTTAAAAGAGATGCTGAAATGTGCATATTCAGGAAGCCCTTCCTAACAAGGGAACTGCCACATTAAAAAAAAAAAAAAAGAAAAAAAAACAAAAGTANTAGTAAAAAATTACTCCCCAGAGATCAACAGCAAGCCAGCTTTGAAAGCAGGCAGGCTTTAGCTGGGTGTGTTACAGCAATCCACTACATTTTATTTTGCAATTCAAAAAGCTCTGAAGTCAGAGATCCCTCAAGTTCAAGAGTTCATTGGACTACCTGGACTTTATAATGAAGCTGCTGATCACCATTCTTTACAGGTGAGGGACCTCCACAGGTGTTGCGTTTTTTGTTTAAAAAGGCCATTTTCAGATGAATGAAACCACATCTACCTTGCCAAGGCATCTCAAACTTAACCCTAATGGCANTCTCCTTGCCGAGGCATCTCAAACTTAACCCTAATGGCACATTCCTTTGCAAGATTTGAGAATGAAGGGAGAAGAGTTTTTCCTCGCTGTTAGAAAATTAACCCAACAGCTCAAAACGAGCGCTGGGGTCNACCTTGCCAAGGCATCTCAAACTTAACCCTAATGGCACATTTCTTCGCAAGATTTGAGAATGAAGGGAGAAGAGTTTTTCCTCACTGTTAGAAAATTAACCCAACAGCTCAAAACGAGCGCTGGGGTCTATCGCAGGGATCTGCGCGTCGGGAAATGATGAAACACGAGATGTGACTCAAAGGCGCAAGTTGCTTTCCATGCAAATAGATGTCAGGTTTTTACCATCTTGCACAGATAAGTCACTTATTAAATACTTAGAGTAACTGAACGCTTACATTCTAAAATATTTCAAAGGAGGAGGCTGCAGCGCTCCTCCAGTGTGTTGTAGCGTGACAGCTATGAACAAGCCTTTCCATACAACAAACCAGGACACAAATGTGCTTCAGCGATGGCCACGTGTCGCTCCCCGCCAGCGCAAACCCACTTTGGGGCGCAGAGGGGCAATCCCCACCCAGCAGCTCTCTCCCACCCCAAACCAGCACCTGACCGCGGGGTGATCTTCTGCTGGCTCAGCTCCCGGCCACAGCAGTGTTTTCATCGAGGTGGCAAATACAAGTGGGATTTCTGAAGATTAAAGCGACCACAGCAACAGCTAATGCGTATGTTCACGTTCCTTTAATTAAACAAGGGTGTAGACATCTTGCATTAACCCTCACTTACGTGGCCTCGAGTTACTCCAGCTCCCTTGGGGAAAAGCATTGCACGCAGGGAGTTCCCCGTGAAATACCTAGTACTGGCAGCGTGCTCCACCACGGTGACTTGTTTACATCTCTCCGTACAACAAGTCTTACTGAAATGACCCCTACCTAATTGCTATGTAAATGACAGCATTGTGCAACCAGCACGGAAAGAATTTCTTTATAAAGGACACCGGTACGTACAAAGCGTGCAGCAGGTCATGAGTAAAGCAAGAGCAACACAGAATGAGAAAAACACGCTCAAGGTAGGCAATCCCGAAAAGCTAACAATACACAGTATGGAGTAGCAGACAGCTCAGCTACACTGAAAAATATATAGGCCAATATTGACTACAGTACGTAAAAGGCTCTGTTATTTATACCACCTTCATTTTCCTTGGTCCTACTTCCTGACAAGTAAACAGACTGCTTCGCTCCAGCGAGTTGTGCAACAGAAAAAGGTCCAAAAGTAAACACGCCGACTCCATACTTCATTGGAGGTGAACTTGTTTACAGAACAAGAATTAAAACAAAACCACAGAATCCGTCGATATTCTATATGTAACGACATAGCCCTCCCTGACTCAGTATATTCTGCTCGTACGCTGTGACTCATCTCTTGCGTGGGCTGGGAGAGCAGAGATCTTCACGGTTTCCTGGGATTCTCTAGCGTATCAGACTCCTCTCTCCCGCTTTCCACCATGCCGCCGTAGAGGCTCATTACGTTTGACATCCAGTTGCCAATGTCACCTACCCGTGCTGGGGACGAGCGCTGGCTACAGAGCTATCACATGAAACTCAGCGCATGTTGACACCGGACCGCTATGAATCACATGTGCCAAGGTGGGATTGCGAAGGAGTGGGGGAAGGTGTGACTCATCTGCCAGCTGATATAAAAATAAGCTACTACTGAATCAAAAATGCATGACTTCTTCACACTATGCACACAGGCAGAAGCTGTCACTATGCGGGAACTTGATCATCAGCTCAGCGCAGCCAAAAGAAACCTGAAAATAAGCAGTACTCCATTTTACCTTCCAGAGGCAGAGCTTACAGGGAAGGCATTACGTATGGTGTTAACAACCACAGGGGAGAGATGCCAGAGATGCTTTGAAATGTAGTAACAAACAAACAAAAATCATTCCTGTACATCTACTGGTCACTGCTGGAAAGTCAATACATCCCAGGACCACAGTGAATTATTTATTGGTGTGGAAGGACAAGATTAAAGAGCAGTTTCCTGATTCATGGAGATGTTTTTCAGCCATGGTCATGTCCTGAGAGAGAGGAACTGGGCTCAGAGTGATACCGTAACAGTCACGCAGCAGTGGGCTCCCTGTCCTCGAGAAAAGGCTTAGAGTTCAGGGGACAAACATACTTTGGGGTAAAAAAGATCGTTAAAGTTTTGCAAGTGTACATCAACACAGCAGACATGTTTTTCTCACCAAAGCAAGGCTTATAGAAAGAGAAAAGTCCTTTTTTTCCCTCCAACCAGCATAGCTGGAGAGAGAGAAAAAAGTGCTTTCAGACAAAGCTTGTCTTAAAGTCTCAGCATTTGGCTTCCATTTCTGTCAGGAGGCTCACGGATACCTGAGCTCCACTGGATATGACAGCAGCTGGATGAGGAGAGGCATCCGCCTTACGGCTGCACAGGCAGGTGTCCGCAGCATCCAGCCATCCTCCTGCATCACATTACGTGACATGGAGCGGCTCCGTGGGCTCTGCTGCCGCATCCAGGATACAGGGCAGCCCAGAGCCCCAGCGTGCAGACGGCTTTGCCATGCTTCTCCCTGGAACACGATAGCATTCTAGAAGTGTTCATGAACAACGTCTTCAGCTTCCCTTTGGCAAAGGGATGTTAAACACTCAGCAGATGAGAGACGTGCTGATGGCACTGAGTTTCCTCTGTTCCTCCACTGAGGTTCCTCCAGCAGGAAACATAGCAGTGTCTTAAGTTTAAAAGGCTTCACAAATATAAAGCACATTTAAAGTGTTTTCTACCACAGCTGAGAGCAGTAGGATCCACGTTTCACACTGTAGGCTTGAGCAGCACTGCGCACAACGCCCCCATCGCCACCCCAGCGGTTACTCAACAGGAGAGGCCAGTACCTCCATGTGCAACTCCAACTAGCTGGGTGGAAATAGCCTATGCAAAAGGACGCGTAGGAGGTGCTGCAGATCGCAGCCAAAAATCCAAACGATGGGATGGGCAGAGATGAAAAGCACGGCCATGTACTCCTGTATGTCCACACTTCGCATGGGGAAGAGCAACTCAAGGCAAAGGTTGCTGATGAGCGAGAAACTGTCTGGGAAACATGGGCACTGCTTGCTGATAAAAGATGAGTTTCCAATAAAAACTTTGGAAAAGATGTTTCCCCTGTGAAGTCTGCAGGAGAGTTTAACTTGGTGGAAAGGTAAGAATCTGGAATCAGCCTTAAAACAAGAAGGCTGTTCATTCTGAAGGCCCTCAAACCAGGTCAATAAAGCAAAAAGAGTNAAAGGCCGTTCATTCTGAAGGCCCTCAAACCAGGTCAATAAAGCAAGAAGAGTCCATCAGACAAAGCCAATGCCACCGCTAAGACCTTAGTGTGCCACCAGCAGGACCCAGCTGCTGAAGGTGGCCCAACGGGCCTGGCAGGGCTCCTGCAAGCTGTGTCAACTGCTTTATTCACCCCAAACCAAGTAGGAGAGTCCTGGGACGCTGCTGGGTGGTCCTGGTACACTACCCAGGAAACACAACAATCTCAGGACCTGGGTCTGTTTGACCGGGGTCAAAGTAACACAGTTTTGCTCTGCCAACACCAGCTTCCCCACCCCGATACTTATGGGGAACCAGACACTCAAACAGCCAGTGGTGGGGATGGAGCTCCTCCACTCATCATGCTGCAAGCTGGAGGGCCTGATTATTCAAGAGTTTTTTTATGAATGATATGAAGCCAAGCCTTTACTCCACAAACTTCAAGTACAGGGGATAAATGACACGCTGAAGTGATGGATCCAACACTGGAAACATGCTTCTGGCAGCCCTAGGAGATGTAAAAGCATCCAATCAAGTCAGAGGGGGAGTTCCTCTTGTCCCTGAGATACAGAAGCAGCAGGTTTACGTAGCTGTACGAAGCCTCAGAGCAAAGGGAAGCCCAGCAGCCAAGGGGCCAGTCTTGAGGAGGGAGGAAACACCTGGAACACCCAATCCTCAGAGGGTCATAGAGCAAGAACCTGATTTTGGGAATGCCCAGATCCCACGTGGACTTCTTATGGAAAGCTGTGCTGCTCACGTTCATACGCAGGTAGCTATTATCCAGCAAGAAAAAAAATTTAGGACCGACGTACACAGATCGTGCCACCACCGGTAAAGCGAGACCCTGGGGATAGCCCAGGCCAGGATGAATCTTCTACACCAGGATGTCCACGTGTGCTTCCATGGACTTCACGACAAAGATCAACCATGAAACAGTTCAGTATGACACCAGCATCTTACAGGATTGATGACAGAGTAACACATCTAGTTTGCAAAGAGATTGTTAAAACTACTACAGTTATCTTGGTCAGCAAATGGATCGTATCCCAGACTACCTAAAACTTAAAGGAATTCTCACCCTTTCCGGAGACACCCTGCGGACTGACCATCAGGTCTTTGACTCCGTGCCTGCGGTTTGCTTTTCTTTTTTTGTTTCACTGGCTACATTAAGGTAAAGCAGTCATACGCTATTTTAGGTTATTAAATATTTAATTCCACAGTGAGACAGAAGAAACCAGCAGATGGTCACTGTGCAGCAGGCCCTTGCCTCTTCCTTTGGGGGGGAGTACAAGAGTTCAAAGGAAGAACGAGGAAAACCCATTTCTATAAGCAGACATCTCTCTAAACAGAGGGGCAAGGTAGGAAATTATTGGGGAGCTATTAGTTTCAAGTACTACAGGGGCGGGGGGGGGGGGGGGGGG
>RSEF01000010.1:553593-581006 GCA_003993805.1 Himantopus leucocephalus | reverse complement strand
GCATTGAAGCATCAGAGAAAGCATCCATTCCTGCAAAAGTGCATCAGAGATGCCCGTTAGTTGGGTCTTCCGACCCAGGGCTGTCCCGATTAGCTACTTCTGAATCCATCCGATACAGCCACTGGTATTGAGCTACTCTGAGAAGCACCAAAAAGAGCTACGTTCATACAGTTTAGATCCCTTTATCAAATTTTTCACTGTTCCAGTATATCTTAGCTAGTGTGAGATACGTCTCAAGATGTACGAGACACAAGAAATCCAGTCTTCTCCTCAGTTAATCCGAGCTGATCAGTGATCTTCAGCTGAGTCATGTGGCAGACGAAGAAGCTGGTGCTGACGGGAGGTAAGAGGCAACTTCAGTGCCTTGTCAGGAAGTCTTCAAACATCGATGTTGATGGAGCACGTGGCTCAGGAAGCCACAGCGTAGCTGCAAAAGGAAGAGACAGCTATCGCACAACCTTGCTGCTTCCTCTGTTCACGCAGAAGCATCTCACACGGAAGCTCATCCCAGGAATTAAGTTCTGACAGAGCCCTGAGTTATTAGGCTATTTCTAGACTGAATAGCTTTTTTTTTTTTAAAAAAAAAAAGACTAGTTTTTGATGATGGCAACAAGTGAAGCAGGTAACCAATACTGACATACATCCTTCAGGCATTGAACTGTAGAATTGTTCTAAAATTTTGGGGCAAAAGCCCCTCAAAAGTATTTTGTGCAATATACTGCAAGACCAGACTCGAAAGCCAGCATTACAGAGCTAGTTGCAAATTTCTCTCCAGAAGCAACGCTTGCCCTGCCGGTGCGATCGAGCACTTCACACCTCCTCAACAACACTGCTTGGGCTTCTGCAGGGGTTTTGACGCACAAAACCTTTAAGCTCCTGAGTTTGGAGGTTGCGCTTCTTGATCTGGTACGTTACAAGCGAGTCATGACCAAGTTTTTTTGCGGTCTTTAGCATCCAAGACCATTCTCTTGGAAGGCCGACTGCCCTGCAGGCTACTCCCAACTTCATGTGGACACATCTAGTCACATACTAGAGAAGAAATACCTTTTTCGACACACAAAGCTATCCTACAACAAGGTTCCTACTTGATCCATGGCCAAGGAGGTTGGTCCCTTCCAACTTAAGTTTTCCTATGATTAGCATCCAAGAGTAATACACTTTAAAAATGTTTATTCTGAATATCCAGGAAAAAGGAAATCACTATGAAAATTCTTCTCATTAGGAAAAAACCCACATTTTTTTCCTCCAAATGCTGCAGGTGATGACAATTTTGACATCTCATGGAGACGTTGCTCGCTGAGACCATCTGGTTGTACATGCAGTTGAACGCAGCAGTTGCGCTAACAAGAGGAGCACGCTGCTACTGCGGCGTTACAGCAATGCTTTTACTAGTCGTACTTTTTAGGCTAACGGTGGGAGGTTCGCAGTCAGCCACGTTATTTGGCAAGATTAATTGGCTAATTTATTGAACAGTATGTCACATGTAACGCTACTGTTGTTCTCCTCTGAGTCATACACACCATGGGTTTGGACGCTTTCAGTCTTCATTTGGCGAGTCTACGATAATTTCAAGTAACCGGTCCGGCTTACTGGAAGTTCACGGCTGTCTGTTTGAGCAGCTGAAGTTTTTAAGCGAGGGACCATTGAGGGGAGCTTGGCATTAACAACATCACTGACAACAGACCCATCTATTTCCCCAAAGCAAGCACATATTTAGCACCAATCTGTTTTTACAGACAGAAGGTCTTCCCCTAATTCTCAGCGTGGCGTGCAGACACCAAGTTAAGGCTTCCTGGTCCTGGCAGTCTGACTCCACCAAAATTTATTTTGTTCAGCTTCCAAGTTGCATAGAGAGACCAGAGATGTGGCTCACGTCCTCCACCCGAGCTCCTGGCCTATTTCCAGTTGTTTTAGCAAAACTCTAGCACAAGAGCTTCTAATGGCACTCAACAGATTATCCGAGCTGGGCTTGCGATGCCCGTGGGACCACACAGAGATAGAAATAAAAGTCGTGTTGTTCACGAGGCTTCTCAACAGTCTCTTGACAAATACTGGCAAAGAGGCTCGAGATGACAGTCATTGCCCTCCCCCCAGACTGAAGGGAAGAAAGATCTCCACGTCTGATGGCAGCATACTCAGAAATACTTCCACGTGTGTGCACAGCACCAGATAGGGCAGAAATGCCCTGTGTGGGTGAGTGTCATAGGATGAAAAGTTTAGATTTGTTAGGAACAGGAAAAAAAACCCCATGAAAAATACTTAATCTAAACAAAATAAAGCCAAGCCCCCAACGTTTGATCCGTTTTAAAATTCCTCAATAACATCTTTAAAGAGTGGTAGAAAGCTGACAGGTGTAAAAAAAACCAGATTGGGATTCATTTGTGTGTCATGAGACACATGCGCCAGGGTATCACAGAGTTGGCAAGCGTCAACAGAACTCGAGTAGGAAGCGAAGAGCAGAATTAAGCGTATCACTTATTCTGTGAACCTACATTTGATTTATTTACTACACAGGCTTCAGCAGAAATGCCCTAAGCCTCAAAAGCACAGGTAACTGGAGTTAAGTGACAACACGGACCTATAAGGAGCTTCGTGCACCATGCCAGATGCTACCACTAGAATAGAAAATACATAGAAAAGAGCATCTTATTTCAGTAGACAAGCGGTGTTTAAAAAAATTACAACAGTATTTTAGTGTTTCCAATAGTGACAACTTACTTGATTCCCACATCCCAGATTTTGCATCCTATAAGGAGCAAAGAAGCCACAAAACACAGAGTGCAATAGCACCCAGTCTCCAGAGGATGTGCTACACAAAATTAAGGAAACTGATCAGAAAAAATTAATTGGAACAAGCAGAAAGGAAAAAAAGCAAGACGACGGCTCAGGCATGGCGTATTATGAGCTCAGAGCAGATATATCTTCCATTCTGTCCAACTTAGTATTTTGGTAATACGAGAGCACATCCTCTGCCAGTGGAAGCTAGGTCCGGCCAGGGAAAACAGGAGAAATAAAATCAGAAAAAAGTGTAAAGAAACTACAGTAATGTAGGAAACTTGCCAAAGTCCAAGGTCAACACACAATCAAGGCACAGAAGAAGCAGAGAAGGTCTTTGCTTTAGAGAGACTTCCTCGTGCAGTGGGGAGTCAAGGCTGTGGAAATCCTTGGCATGGGAAACAGCACAGGCTAAGAGTCTACAGAGGTTTAAAAAGCGACCATTAATTCAGGGAAGAAAAATCCAAACACTGTTAGACACAAGCTCAAGCCCTACATTAGGGAAATCAGAGAGCTTGCCAGAAAAAATAAAAATTAAAAAGCCACCTTTGGCTTATCCTGTTATATTCTTCTCATATTTGCTGTCGACTATGGTCGCACAGAGGATACTGAGCCCCTGGGCTTTTGGATGCTCTTATGATTTAGTAAATATCAATGAAAACAGCATCTCAGGTTTTAATTAGAAAAGCTCTATGCTTTTTACACAATTTCCTGACTTTAAGACTTTACATCACCTTTTTAGAAGTCTGTCATTCTATACACAAGTAACTTTCCATCCATTGACAGTTCCTATGTTGTACAAACACACTTACATGGGTATTTCCCATATCAGTCAATCCTCACTTATGCAACAGCCAGTTTACTAATGAGAGTTTCTAGCTCCAAATAATTATCCCGTATCACTACGATGTTATTCTGACCAAATCCCTGCCAAGAACTCGTGCGGGACTAAGAGTTTGTCCAGATCAGTAAGTTCAAGTCAGGGTTACGCAACAAATACAATGGCAACATTTGATTTAATAAAGAAATCACAAACTTTCTATAAACTTAAGGTAGGTTTACTTACCCGCACTTCCGAGTTGTTTGTAAAACCTGTATTCTAAATGAAGCTGTGGTGCACGTGATTTTATTGGTTCCTAAAACAGCAAAAAAAAAAAAAGGTGGTTAAAATCAGCGTGACTGAAAAAAGTTATATCCCATACTTGGAAGTTTTGTGACTGTACATAATGCTTCAAGTTTCAAGATGAACCACCCTAGAGCGAAAGTCTGACAGCAGACTTCACCATTAGGCATCATTTAAATAAGCAGAGAACAAAAAGCAGTAGGACTTGCAATATGCCCTCTGGAGGACAAGGAACTTCCTCATTTAAACACAAAACACATTCACGGCAGGGAAATTCAAGAATCGTTCAACAAAACTCCTGGTCCTTGAAGAATGACCCTGGACGTTGGCAGGAGGAAAGTCAAAAGCTGCAAGAGATCAAGTCCCGAGTTCACTTTGTGGACTGCGGTTGCCCACAGTATTTTTGCTGGTTGCTAGTCTATATTTTTGAAAAACGTTGAGTCATATATCTGCGTTTTAAGTCAGACCACAGTTGTAAAAAGCTACAGTCTTGCTTGCAGCAAGCTCTACACTGCAGCCAGATATCTGGTAGAAACACAGGAAGAAGTCTCTCTCTTCAGTAGCAGGTGTCAGTCAAACACCTCAAAGCACTCAAGAATATTCTATTTTTATACGCAGAATAATAATAATAAAAAGGATAAGTCTGCAATACACCCAAAACATTACATTTCTCAACTGTTACTCATCCGCACTTTACACACAAAACTTAATGCCTTTGATCCATAATGGCATTAACATGCAAGATCGCAAAGCTTCTAAAAATATAAGAGTTAACACGGAGAGGATTAAGTGACAAGTAATTAAATTTTCGATAAAACTCTGTACTTGGGATAGGCAGTAACGTGGATGCACCAACTGCCCAGACAACTTTGAAACGGAAGTTAATACCGACCTCAATTTTTGTTTGGGTGTTGCTTATTTCCCTGCTTTTGAGAAAATAAATGCTCCGTGCTCAAAACTATGCGAAACTCATAGCATGGCACCAAAATTAGTCTGAATTTCAAAAAGCCGCGAAATAATCCTCTATTTGGAAGTCAACTCATCATCTAGAATTTTGCCTATAAAGGAGCACCCACATCAGCTCCTATGAGTTATAGCGAGAGCTTCCAAAGGAGGTTGAACACAGCCAAGAGTTTGAGCCAACATCTCCGATACGGTGGAGTAACTCTCCTGCCCGCACGGGAGGACACGAAGGCTTCAGCTGATCCACTTGTCTTGTTTCACCTCTGCTCTGTACGGCAAGATTGATGCCCACATTTGGCATGAGCTCCACGTTAAAAACTTCTTTTTAAGTCAGAAGAACGATTTTTATAGGGAATTCAGGCGATTTGGCTCCCAGCCAAGCTGTTCACCCACCAGCTCAAGTCATCCCCTCCATTTGCCAGCACGGGGAAAAAATACTCAACTTCCTGATATTTAAAAGCTTAAGAAGTCAAACATGACCGACTACTTTGAAAACCACGGTGAAAAATATTCTGAAGGTAAAACTGAGGCTGTACTGAAGACAAGTATAAAGCAACACAAAAACAAGTTTGTTATCGAAGTTGCATTTAAATTAAGATAATTGTTGATGATGGCTTGAGGGAGAGTCTATAGACACCAGCACAGCAAAAGGGATTTAGGGCAACAGGAACTCAGCCTGTTCAGTGAATAGTTTATTTATCCAAATAAACTCTTTGGATAAAGGTAGAAAGATTAATGTATCAGGACGTGAGGCTGCTCTTGACAAAAAAGAAAAATCAGGGAAAACAAGTCCAAGCCACTTCTGCGTCAGGAGCTGCTGGAGCCTGAGCTCTGGATGCTTGCCAGCGTCATGGCAGCTTCTGAGAAGATCATACCAGAACAGACGGTTGTCCTGCAGGCCAAGGGCTTAAGGATGCTGGCAGATGTTGCATTTGTAGCGAAACAATAACTGAACTGCTACTGCCTAACATACGAAATCCACAGCTCGAACCAACGGGCACCACGATTGCTATGAGAGGGTTCAGCTTGGTACCCGCGCTCAGGCTACATCTGTATGTGAAACGGGCTGGTTTCACCCAGGGAAGGAATTCCTACCATGTGCAACTCCACATCAAAAACCCTCAGAAGATTAAACCAGTAAATACAGCTATGGCGTTTCACAAGACAAACACCTCTGGGAACCAGATGCCCTTAACCAAATAACATTCAGGTGAAGAGCAGGACGAGGAGCTACATGGTGACACCACACAAGACAGAACACAGGCAGTATTTTTCACCACCAGCAGTTTTCCAAGATGCAGCACAACCCTCACCCCCAAAGAGAAACCATGAGACATCAGTGCTGAATTTCACAGCACTTTCTGATCAGCTCTTTGGCATCCATCACGTAATTCTCTAATTTTCCAGCTTTAACATCATGACAGGAGGCACGAATAGCTGAGACAGCAGGGTTGCAGTTGCAGAAGATGATCTCACACAGCTAGGAGGACTCGGAGCAGAGTTTTGACTTGGTCCAACGATGCAGATAAAAGAAAATGTTGCCTTCAAGTACACCGAATGCCGCTACTCTATCACCAGTCCACAAATTATTCGAAGGATAAACAAAAATCACAGTTCAGCACACATGTAAGAGAAGCGTATTTGCTGCTGAGGAGGCCGAGTAATTCCTGCTCCTGGGGAATGTGGCCTCAGATTAGGAGACCAGAAACCACCCCCATCTCCGCTACTGTTCCCTCATTAATCTTCTCAAAACCGGAGCAGGTACACGAATGCCTGGATGGCCACCGGATGGCAATTCCAGTCCTTCAAACGTGAAGGACTGGAGATTTTTAAAGCATGAATCACAACAGGGCAAATAAAACTGGAGTGTGCCGCAGAGTAAGTGCTTTAACACTCAGATATTTTGTGGGGAGAAAAGAAAAAGGAGAAAGAACGCTATCGGAAAAAATAGGTAAGATTAAGGTAGCAATAAAGGTAATGCCATCCGGCTATTGAAAGGTTTCAGGTTACTGGGAGGTGTCACGGCAGGCACTGTTTTGAGAGAAACAATCATCCTTTGACCTAATACAGCTGTGTTTTTCCTGTATTATTACTTCCTTATGCCTTCCAATGCTATAACTTTTGGGGGATTATCTTTGAAAGGAAACTAGAAGCATTATTAATTCAATAAAACACCTCGTCTGTGGAGACAGCACATTTTATAGTGTCAGATGGGCCTAAAAAGCGAGCTACTCAACAAGCACCCGTCCTCCTTCCTGATGTGCATCCACATCAAGGACATCCTAAGCTCCACACTGCAGGAATTTATTTATTTGTTTTAGGGAACATCTTCTGACATTTGCCAACAGGCTTGAAAACAAGTCCCTCCTGCAAAGGCCTAATTAATTTTCATCTACCGTGCATCATATAAGGAGAACGCTAGAGATCTAAAATCTGCGGCACTTGAACGTGATCAGAATTAATGCACCGAGTCCATCTTGATCTTCTGTAATCTGAATGACTCCCGTCATTTTGCCAGACAACATCGCTTGGGCAAACAGGCGCGTTTGCTGCAAATATCGAATTAGCGTTACAACTTCAGATTCAGACTCCAGGCTTTGGATCTGTGATTAAAGAGCATACGGATGAGAAAAAAACGCATCAACCGGAGACGTGAAATTTGAAAACCCCAAGAGAGTAATGAAAGTCTGAGTTTACAGACAGGAAAAGTTAAGGCATAAAAACAAACTACTTCATAAATCTGGCAGAGCTACGAGTTAGAGAGCTTCCCCATCCCCTAGACTCCTACTGCAAACCACTGCTGACCACAGTGTCTTCATGCTCTGAAGAAGTCTTCAGAAGATGACTTTTTACCTGGACCACTGGCTGGTGCAGGTATAAGAAGCATGGAAGCTGCCACTGCGTGCAACTGGGGAGGGCTACAATGACTGCAGGGCAGAAAATAACCAGATAACCAGTGCGCTTGTAGCGCTGGATGAGAAGAGAGCTGTGAACAAAAAGCTGGTGTTGTTCAGCCTGGAGAAAGAAGGCTCTAGAGAGACCTTGTAGCAGCTTTCCAGTACCTAAAGGCGCTACAGGAGAGCTGAGGAGGTACTTCTTACAAGGGCATGTAGTGATAGGACGAGGGGGAATGGCTTCAGACTGGAAGAAGGTAGATTTAGATCAGATATTAGGAAGAAATTTTTCACTCCAAGGGTGGTGAGGCACTGGCCCAGGTTGCCCAGAGAAGCTGTGGCTGCCCCATCCCTGGAGGTGTTCAAGGCCAGGTTGGACAGGGCTTGGAGCAACCTGGGCTGGTGGGAGGTGTCCCTGCCCAGGGCAGAGGGGTTGGAACTAGATGATCTTTAAGGTCCCTTCCAACCCAAACCATTCTATGATTCTATGAAGACTGGTCGCACGTGTTCTGAAGTTCGTTACTGTTGGGCTTGTGTTTTTTAACGCAACTCCTGCAATGCTTGGGTGAGCCAATTTGATTCATTTTTACCATCCTATGACATAAAAGGAGAAAATTCTGAAGATGCTGTGGCTAAATAGCCTCGTCCATCTAAATCAGCTAGAGGAAAGACTGACCATGGCTGAATCAGACCTTGTTTTGCTTGTTGCACCTGCAGCCTGTCAGCATGGCACCAGTCTGAATTGTGCTATTCTCCCCCAAAAGGAATTTTTAACCATTGCATCACCCCCTTTCCTACCTCTCGACTCCAAAAAACGTGGAGGAGCAGGCTGCACAGTGCCACTCTCCTAACCAAATCCTCTGACAACAGCCCAGCTAGAGAGAGGTAAGGGCGTGGAGAATCGATGGAGCCCTGAAGAGAAAGGCTCAACCCAGGGAGCGGGAAGAGGCGGCAAACCCGCAATCAGTGCCATTCACTGGGACCTGGCAGCCAGCTTGGAAAGAGGAACAAGGCGCTCATTCGTGTAAGACAGCTACAAACCATTTAGGCACCAGAAATATTCAGCAGGTGGAGGGATGGGTTCTTTCCTCGCTTTTAACATCCTCAATAATTTATCTTAGTTTAAATAAGTTATTCTAGCTGAGGGTGAGAGCAGCATTAAGCCCACAGTGAGAAAGTTGCTTTTGATCTGAGTTTTCAAGCTTAAGCCCAAGTCATTTAAGAACACCTGAAGCTTCTACTTACCAGTTTGATCGCTACATATTCATTGGTGTAGAGATTTTTACCTGTGAACGAAAAAGATAAAAAGATCTTTTAGTTCCACGTTCAACACTTGCAGCTAGAGAGACAACGCAGGAGAGCGTCACGGGTGGCAGAGAGATGTCTTTTCTCAATTCCCTGCTGAAGTTCATGCCTTTAACAAAGTGTAAACCTCAAAATAATAAGCTGCAGCAGTTCACCAGGGCAGGCAAACACCGTCTTCCATTCAGCATAAGGTAACCATGTTTTATGGTAGCACTTAATGTTCGCTGCAAGCGTCTGAGGAGGTATCCCAGACACATTAGGTTTTATTATCCACATTGTGCCAAAAAAAGTCTGGGGAGCAAAAAAATGAAGAGTCGGAGCATCATTACTTTCTGAAACGTCTTGAATCTGCTGGACCCTGAACAGTTTTATCCCATGATCTATAGGGAGCTTCACTAGCTTAATCGTGCTACGCATCAAAACGACTACTGCAAGGAGGCACATGAAAATAACCTTTGTAGCTACACACAGCTTTTATTTCTTCCTCTACGAACAGGCAGGCAGCACATATAAACACCTTCTGTATGCCAGCGGCACAAAGGCAATCCTCATAATCTAATGAGGCCAATAACTCTCAGCTGCAATATGGCACCAATGATGTTAAAAAAAATACACTAAAAGAACAAAACCCCATTCTTGGGACCCCAAACCACGGAGCAGCGTCTGGGCTGATATTAGCTCTGACAAGCACGAAGGGCAAGAGCCTAGACGCGCGTGAGCAGGCAAGCACGCAGCCAGCTGCCAGTATATCACGGATTGATGACTTTGAGCCAGAGCTGGTACCTGCGTGCACTACAGCTGGAGGTGAATTTTTCCTCCAGGAACCTGTCTGGTGTTTGAAGCAAGCCCTTGGCCTCCCTAGCGATCTGTGGCAGAGATGCACAGCTACACATGTCAAGGAGCATCTCTCCGTGTGTTCTGACGCTGCCAGTTATTGTATCGTTCAATGTCCTCCAGTTCCTCCGCTAGGTAATTTGAGCAGTCGCTCCCTGTTCACCTTCTCCATGTTGCTCACGACTGACAGCAAACTCTCCTGGAGGAGATATTGCTGGGGAAGGATGCTCAGGCAGTCCTTGTACCTGATCTCTCCCATCATCCTGATATCTCCGCTACCTTTCTGACCTCCTCTAGTTCCAGCGTATCCTTTGAGGAAGGCAGCTTCCACCGCGCAAAGCTCCCCATGGTTCTATACAGGGGAGTGCTGACCTTCTTTGCTCATCATTGCCAGTGCCGCTACAGCACGAGTCATGCTTTCATTGAGTGACTGCATCGCTCCAAAATTCAATAGCAATCGAGACTGGAAGTTATCAGTGCTCGTTTGTAGCATCAGCTTTGCTCAGCTCTATTACACATTTGCTTTCCAATTCCTGTAATGGATATCGATGCTCAGAATAGAGCAGCTATTGAGAAAGTCCAGGATGGGGAGGGACATACTTCAGAGCAGCTCTAGCATATCTGCATGACACCATTAAAAGCATGCCATGTCCTCCCTTGCATACAGACACTCTTTGCATGCAGCAACAGCATTGCAGGACTCAATAAAATGAAAGACATTATGAATATGAGAGAAGAAAAACAGTTATCTTTAAATCCTGAAATATTTATCAGGGGAAAATCCCCATTTTTTTTCATTTTACTTTGTAATAGCTTCATATTTTCTGCATCCAACGTCTTTTGATACCATCCCCGCTGTATTGCTCGGTGTGGTTCTGGCCTCTCAAATTTCAGATCAGGCACCCCCAGTCCAGGTCCCGCACCGAGCAGATTGCTTTAACTTTCATCGGGAAGCCGAAAAAAAAAAATTATGGAAAGCTTCAACCTATTACAGTAACTGGCAATGCTGTTTAACACAGGGCAGGCATTTAAATGTGAGGTTAAATATCCTTAGAGGAAGTGTTTTATGCAAGCAGATGTGTAAGCTGTGCTCCAGCATTAACCCCTGCAACACAGGGTGGTTTGAATCTATTTCTTTAGATCTTTCAATAAAAGCATTACATCCAGGCTGGAAATGAAGGGTAGAAAGCGGGTTTTGCAGTTGCATCAGGAACACTCAGACATCGGAAAGTGGNTTGCAACACAGGGTGGTTTGAATCTATTTCTTTAAATCTTTCAATAAAAGCTATTACATCCAGGCTGGAAATGGAGGGTAGAAAGCGGGTTTTGCAGTTGCATCAGGAACACTCAGACATCGGAAAGTGGCTTCAGAGCACTGGAAGAGCTGGAAGGCCAAATTAGCGGCCAAGCAGGTGGCAGGATAAACTGCTTCACCCTTTGAGACAGATAAGGGCTCCAGCCTGATGCTACCTGGGGAGAACACGCAAGGACATTAAGGGAAGGCAGCCTAAATGCACTTAAATTATCTGCTCCGTATTAGCTACCAGCAAATGAGTCATATCAGCAGTTCCAGCTGTAGCTCGCCCACTGACGCTTCCTCCTCCCCTCCTCTTGATAGGGACCGAACTCTTATCAAGATGCTCAGTTTGGGGACGTTGAGCCAGACTACGGGAAGCTCCAGCTCAAATACGCGAGGAAGCCGGATGCTTTAACCAGCAAAAAACCCAAGGAGGGAGGCATGGGAACACCATCCCCTACAGATCCCACGACCTCCATCACAATCTTGGAGACGCACCATTTCAAGGTAGTTTTGGCGCTCACCGTGCTGGGGTGTAAGTCTGTCCAGGGAGTTACCACCCACAGACCTTCTAGCAACACTCGTGCTCTCCCACCAACACAGAATAACGATATTGGGCAAGCAGTCCTCTTCCAAGCTCGTTTCAAGGCAGAGGACACTGCCAACACCCTCCATGTACGTGGAGCCACAATCCAGCCTATTATGGTCTGGTTCATAAGGCTGAGGGACTTATGAAAATTTTGGTAATGAAATTCCTCAGTTAAAAAGCTGGAATTAGCAAAACACTGGCCTGAGATGTCAGGCCAGGTACGTGAACTAATTAATCCTCCAGTTCATCCCCTTTAAAGCACACGCTATGGGCAGACCCTGAACATAAGCTTCGGAACTCCAAACTCTTCCTACAGCTGCAGCAGGAGGTGCTTGCTTTGCCAGCTATGATGGCAAAGCAAATCCCCAAAATCTCTCCCTCGGCATGCTCCAGGCTGAGATCTACCCCTCGGCGTTGTTATCACACTGTCCAAGGCGCAATGCTTTCTTCTTCCTCCTTCTACAAGGCAGCAGTGGTATTCAAATGGAAGAGTAAAGGCACTACTGCTCACAGCAGAAAGCGAATCTGCACAGTAAAATAAGCCATGAATAGAAGCTGCATCTTATCTTAGTAAGACAAAAGAGCTGTAATACAGCTGAGGTGATATAACTGTGCTAACAAAAGCCTTTCAAGTTCAGGCAAAGCTTTTGATGGAGCAGCGATTAAGTTCATGCCTCAGTTTTGGGTAGTTCCACTGACAATTACGAACTACATATTCTAAATGAGAAGTGCCGCATTAAGTCACTGGCATTCACGTGGGAAACTTAACAGAGTGCATTTCTCAAGCCCTGGCAGTCAGATGTGTCGAATATACAGACAGATTGCGGACCGGTAAAGGAGCCCAAACTGATCAATCTCTCATGTGCACCATTCCCACGGGGCAAAGTTAAGAGCCACGAGCACAAACCTCTCATGAACAACACCAATCAAAAATGCTTTGAGCCTTCCCTCTAGCTTGTCGCTATACGGACAATACATTTTGATGACAGATCAGGGCTGGGTAACGGAGCAAACATCCAACTAGTTGTCCTAAAGACCAAGCAGAGCTCACCCCCAGACAGCACAGTATCTGCAGAGAGACCAGATCCCATGGGCAGCCGAAACACCAGTTCACAGCAATGTTGTAGTGTCAGTTTTGCTGTCCCTTCCAGAGCATCAGTCTCCAAATAACGGCTCCTAGTGTGGATCCTACACAGGATCTACTCTTACCCATGCCCTCCGTATCTAGCATTATTCTAGTCCCATATTCACATGATGATTTCGTTACTTGGGAAGCAGAGACAAAACCAGCCCCCATATCAGCTGCTATTATTATTATTATTTTCCTTGTTCTAAAGCAGAGCTCCTGGCTTCAAACTGCAGCCTGGAAGTCAGCTGGGTGGTTCTCATTTTTGGGGAAGCACCTTCCCAGATCTGATCAACCTGCTCTGACTTGGCAACGTACAAACAAGCAGCTTTTCTTCTAGTTTGGGGCTTGCTGCTTGCTGCTGAGATGCATCGAATCTTCATGAGACCTCCTGCGTGAATCATGCCGACATCTGACTTCTGGACACTACGCAATTTCTTTTGAAGTCTGTGAAAACACAGACTTCTCCGAAAATCCCTTTGCTGCAGTAGCCTACTGAGGGAGGACACAAGCAACAAACAGGGTCTACACCTCCTAACACTTTTTTCCCCTCCAAGCAGGGAGAAAAGTTGCATCAATTGTCATTTTTAAATGATAATTTAACACACAGTTTTGAAAATAACAGATAACATTTGCATTAGAGCAAAAAGAATCTACAGCTCTGCATTAAAATAATGGTCTTTCCAGAACTTAATGCTTATTTTAGAAAACCCTCCAACCTACCAAAACTGGAATAATTTTACATTAGTACCTATTTAATTGCTTTACTAAATAAGGGTGCCAAACACTGGGAAAAAATGAGACATTTGAAGAGGCTTATCTATCCCTAACGCAGCTCACGGTTCAGGATTTCGGGTAAATACAAGAAGTACCCACTGGGTAAGCCCGTGATTCGATATAAGGAGGCAGTTCGTAAGCTCAGCTGGCGATATCTTTTCTGCAGTGAAGTTTACAGCCACGGCTTATCACAGCACTATATTTAACAGGTTAAATCCCATTTTTCCCTGAGCGGTGAGCACCTACTGACATCACACAGTTTTACAGCCCAGTGAGCTGTTTTACGTAACGCTGGTTCTCACGTCAGCTTGGGGTGGAGATGCGGGACCTTGTAACGGCAGAAGACGCGCTATAAAAACTTCAGGTGCGCTCCAGCTCCCAAGTCAGCAGGAGAATTAACCTGGCAGACTACCGGCAGCTGCACAACGGGGCTTGGCGTTGCACGGAATGCAATTAAATCCCGTAAGAACGCAGAGTCCAGCCCAGGGCCGGCAAGCAAGATCCCCCGCTCTTTGCTGTCACCGTACCCCTGCTACTAGGTTGAGCTGCTTCGGAAACCAAAGCTCTTACAGATCACCTAATCAGCAGCCTGTCCAAAGAAACAGCAATTGTTTAACCCCGTTTCACCCTATTACTATGGGCCAGATGCTGAGTTTTGTGTTCATCTTCCCATTTCAGCTCCTCTGCAGGCTGGAATCCAACTGTGCTGCTCCCACGTGCTTCAAAAAAAAAGTAATATCCCCGGGGCTATCTGTATTTGCAGCAAGAAAGATCAACCCTAAGCAGCGAGCTTGATAATCGCCAAAAACAGCTTCCGTGCATACACGCCATCTCCTCCCTGAACAATCAGTCCTCTGTCTGGCGCTGGAGCGCAGTACAAGCTTAGAGTGAAAACACAACACCTGAAAAAAAGAGGAATTCTTCGGAGAATTGGAAAAAAATACGTTTTCCCCTTGTTTATCAGTGTGTGACTTTGTTCTTCCTGTGTTACTAAAAGCAGTCACTGGTGTTTAACTTCTCCGAAACCATGTTAAAAAAAGCCGAAAAGCAGAGGGCACACCATTCCTCTTTGCAGGACAAACCTGCTATCAGAGACTTGTTTGCTCGTATTTCAGATGTGCCATTTCTCCTTCCCCCCCCGGCACAATTCAGCGATAATTACCATCACATCTGTGCAACAGAAATATCGGATATTTGAGCAAACAGGAGTTCCTAAAGCTATAGCGACCGGCAAAAAGCAACTGTGATACAGCTTCTATAAGGACCTTACACCTAATTGCCGTTATCAGTACTTATGGCCGGTTGCTCAAACACAGTGTGCTTAATTAACCAGTATTAAAAAAACCTATTCACCAGTGTACCAAAAAAACCAACAAAGAGCCACTCAGTTAACAGGTGTTGCTTTTTCCGTAGTTAAAACTGAATATCTCTGTAAACTGACTTTTTCGGAAGTGAAATCTCTTGTGTAGCATCCGTGCTTTGAAACAATACACTAGTCAGAAATCCAACACCATGAAAATTTTGACAAGCATGGAAAAAAAAACCCAAACAAAAAAACCCGAACCATGGAAACAGGATCAGGATTTGGGCACCAGACGAATAAACGCAAAAGCCATTTACCTGGAGGGATCCACTACAGCTGCAGAACCTTGAAGCAGAGCTTGGATTACAAAGCAATTCAACATCTCCATGGGGATCCTGCTATCGTGATATTTGCTGTTGGGGGGTGTGTGTTAACAATGCAGTACAGCTTCTCATGTTATGTTATTGTAAGGATCCAAACTTCTCTTCACCTGCCAATTATGCTCATATTCATGAAGGTGAGTTTTTGTCCCTGCCCTTGGTTTCTCTCCACCTTTGGAGCGTTATCTCTGCTCCTGTAAACCAATACAACTTCTCTGATGTAATGCTGAAACCAAAACTGCCCATTTACTGAGACGGATCATAAGCCAGCCGGTCAATCTTCACGCTGTGGAGAAGTGGCACATCATCTAGATGCAATAACCAAACCTTAGAACGAAAGATTACATCGATTAATCTAAGGTCACGTAGATTCTGAGCAGGAATCTACGAAGATACTATCAATGGTTATGCGTTACAACCCTTTGGTTACCTGAAGCAGTTTCCCCGATTGATTTATTTATCATCCCTTTTGCCTGATGCACAAATAATTTTAATTTCAATTCTAAACACGTACCAAGTTTTGGGCAAATGGTATTTACGTCAGCCAACCTGTCTTCAGCGCCCTCAAGTTCACTACTACAGCAACCCAATTCATTCAGCAGAAGAGGAGAAGTTGCCACCATTTTAAGTCAGTCAGGATCAAGACTATCACAAGCTGCTGCTTCTGATCTACAGCAACTACCCCAAAACCACGTATTGGGGCATGTAATTAAGAACACTGGCTGCTTCCCCCAGCTCATTTCAAGAACAACCATCATTTGTTTAGGAGGACTTAAGAGCCCAATGCACTGCGCTGCAGTGCATTGGGCTCTTAAGTCCTCCTAAACAAACGACGCATTAGCATAGCCATCTGTTTGGGTGACCAGCTGCAAGACATGTGGTTAGAAGACCAACAGACCACGAAAAATCACGGGCTGCCGGGCCGGTTCAGCGGCTGAGAGGCAGCAGCCAGATGGCCAGTCGGCACACCCTGCTCTCGGCCAGCCAGCGAGTCAACCACATGGGACAGATCAGGGAGCAGGCTATGGGGCTGAAACCAGGGCACTGACGTTGGTGAAAGAGGGGGAATAGAGAAGACGTGTCTGGGAGAGAGTCTCACCCATTACTTCAACAAGGCGCCCTAGCTTATGAACAAGAAATTGAGAGCAAGATTTAGCAAATCCAGGCAGTTAAGATTTTTTTTTTCACCTTAGGCAAGACACTCAGCGCTGAGAATGGTCTTCATTGTCAGGATTGTTCAAAATTTGCATCTTTGGCCTCTCCAGTGTAGTCACTTTGACTTTATGCAAATAAAAATAATGCTAACAGTTACATCTTCTGAGTCAGAAGCTTCAGGTAAGGCAGCTCAACACTTGAGAAACAAGACAAGCACATGCATTTCTCAAGCCAGGGTAAGTTTTTGTGTGTTTATATTCCAGTGGTGAAATGCTAATCTGGATAATGGAGGCCACTAAAACGGTTACTTCTTACCTAGTCTGAGTTCTCCAAAGTTCCCACACCCAATCTTCTTGCCCACTCTGAAGTTGGGTCCCACCATAAGAACACCAGAAGACGCCGATGAGCTTGGTCGAGAACCATGCCCGCTCCTTCCCGGCATTCCTTTTGTCGTCCGCTGCCTTTCATCCTTTTCCCTATTAGGATGGTCCATGATCTTAGTGAAATATCTCTGCCAGCAAGCTGGCAGAAAGGAATCGGAGTACACACTCTTCTCCTTAGAATAGAAATATATATCCAAAAGTATCTGAGTCAGGGTCCAAGAGAGTCATGGAAACGCGTGGAGTTCTTTTGGCACGGTATCCAGTTTCCTAATGCATCTTGATAATGTACCAAGGGGTCGATTATGTTCTCGAGAACTCAATAAAGGCAGGTTCCGTTTGGTTTCTTACCTGGGGAAAAGAAAAAGGATATGTGAAATCAAAATCATTATTTTAAAATACCGAGCAAGAAATGTACCACACAGCCACCGTCCAGAACTTTCCTCGAGGAAATTAACAGCTATACGGGAATTTTACCATTTTCTTCACAATCTTCTGATAAAAAGCCCTGATGTCACAAAGAGACATGAGTGCTGCCCATCCACTGCTTGCTACTGGAGTTACCAGCACTCACACCGCACACACTGACAAAAGCAATTCCCATTACACCAGCACATCAGGTGGAAACTGCAAGGAGATCGCGTCCCAGCTTTAAAGCAACCGTGAAGTGTAAAGTTTGTTTTTTCTCACTTCGCATATTTATAAAACTATTACACAAAAGCCAGACAAAAAATAGAAAGTGGGAAATGAAAGGTGCCAAGAGAAGAAAATATTGAAGCACTTGGGAAGTCAAATTTTCCTTCGTTTTCCATCTTTTAAAGTTGACCCCACTTATACTCGCTAATCGAAACTGTTGTCTTACAGAGATGACCAAAATCAGGAGCCAAAGCAAGATTTATTAGTTTAAAAAAAGCTAGAAATTTTCTGAAAGCTGTATCAACATACAGTTCGTGTTACTAGCACGATTTAGTTGCCAAAAAAAAAAAGAGGTTTTAGAAAAACAGATGTTCTAATGGAATTGGGTGAAGGACTCAAGGGCCAAGATCTTCTCTGGCAGCCTGCGTTCATGACTGGCAAACAAAAGCCTGACAGTCCTCCCAGAGAAGCACACCTTCCTCCTGCATGTCCAAACTTGTCACCACCATAACCCCAATGGCAGACAACTCTGGACTACTCCAGATGGTGCCCCGCTGCATCTCATGAGCACCAGTCTGCCAACTCTGTCAAAAGAGAAGAAATAGATGCTTCTCAACCATGCAGGCCAAGTGGTTCCTCTGTGCCCATGGACCAGCCTAAAAAAGACAGGCAGAAGCCGTACGGACCCAGGAGGTCCTGCTCCACGAGCACGGTCCAGGGAGTGCAGGGAAAATTGACACCTCACCATGAAACCTCTCCTAGGACGGAAACTCACACTGGATCATTAGCCAAACGATTTGAGCTCGGCCCCACTGTGGTCAGAAGACATTTCTACCGCTCAGACATGAAACTCTGAAGCCTCTGTAGCAACAGATCATTGCAACCTGATGGGACAGTCCAGAGGTACCAGTGGTGGTGGGTGAGCCTCCACTCATTGCCCAGGCAATCAGCAGGATGAAGGAAAAGGTTGCAGCATGCTTTGTACAGATGCTCCATCCAGAGCTGGTATTAGGCAGCAGATGTGGACACTCTGGAGATCCTTGTGGTGCAATTCTTAAGCAAGAAGTAGAATAAACGTACCTGAAGGTACCCCCTACATCCCAGGACCTACACGTACTGGATTGTATGCTTTTAGGGGACACCATTGCATTCACAATTTTCCAGATGTGAATGGAAGAGCGCCCGAATAATTTTAGAAACAAGGTTTGCGTCCTACTTCTGCATGGACGCCTACAGCTGAAGTTTCCACATTTGCATGGAAGTCTGCAAATGCCTCCAAAGTCAGCAGAGAAGTGCTAAACGAAACCACCTAAACAAGAGTCATTGTGGAAGGACATCAGCGATCAAACGCTATCTGGTACGCCCAGAAACACAACCATGTTTACAAGGGTTCAAAAGTTACTAAGGCAGTTGGCTCAGTCCGCCTGTAGCAAGATATTCATAGAGGATTTCGCAAGGGTTTCTTCTGCTCATTTCACGAGATGAAGCTAACCTACCTACTTCCAGTCATCCAAAAACAAAAGACAGGAGTTATTACCCATCCACAAACCAGCAGCACAGCACAAAAGCATTAGCCCTTGTGAAATACGAGTACGCTTTCCCTGGCCTTTTAACTGTGGTATCCTTTTATTTCTGGAAACTTCTGTTTGGATCTAAGGCATCTATATCCGAGGCAGAAGTCATTCACGCTAGATCCAGAAAACACAGCTAGCTACCAGTTGGAAATTCCAGTTTCTGGATGGCAAACCAGTTTTTAGCACAACTCCTTTTCCATCCATTTCCATTCGCAGTTCTGTATGGTTGCACAAAAGAGGGCACAGTTCTCCCCAGCCTGAGCTTCCTCCTGAGATTTGGTGGTTTTTTTAAAAAATACTTCGGCAAAAAAGCAAAAGATTAAATACAGAGAATGCACAACTTTACCACCACTTTGCAATTACTTTCCACTGCTTTTCTTCAGATATTGTTGTATCGGAGAGGGAGTTCGCAGGACTTTAAACAGACTCCACCTTCATAGGAAGGATGCCGTGTCCCTCCACAGTGTTATTAGGAAGACCTCGAGGAACTAATAATAGCGTAATGAAACATCCATACACTTGCAATGGATGCTTCATGCAACATAATCCCACAAAACCACTCGTCTTCACCAGTTTATACTAACACTCAGAACCTAGCTCAGGCTGCACAGCTTACAACCCCCAGATGTTTCATCTAGCCCGTGACTCAACAACCCTCTTTTCTGGACTGAAAAGCGGATGAATTCTCGTCATTGCTATGCACAAAGGTGGATCTCTGCAGAAGACATCATACAGCACGTTTGCAGCAAATCCAGGAGGTCTGAAAAAATCATCAGGTCATCCAAGAACCACTGTATCGCATCCATAGCACAAGTTTGGCCACACCAACCCAGAAGCTGCAGGGTCAAGCTCCCAACGTGGCACTAAGTAACGCAGTAACGCGTGGAACACCATTCGTGATTAAGCACCGCTGGCCTAGCTAGAGACAGAAGAGCTGGAGATGTTCACATACAAGAAATTCAATGTTTAGTATTACCAAGCTTTACTTGTACCTCAAATGAATTCAAGATTTAATACTTAAAAGTGAATATGGATGAGCAGGAAGCATCCGTTACAGGCGAACAGGACGAACTGGTTTTTCATCGTAGACATCCCAACGTACTTTCAGTTGCAGCGTTCGTTTTGAGGGGGTGAGTGAGCGCTGTTTCTCAAAGCTGTTTGCGTAGACGCGAGCACGGTTGTGTTTGCTTTGTGAAACCAGCCTGCCGAAGCAATGACGATGCTCTATCAGATACCAGAACAACACTTTGATTGGACCGGACCCCACCCCAGCCTGTCCTGGGAGGAGAGACTTGCTTCAAAACAAACAAAAAAATAATATAAAAAAAGGACAGTCATTGAAACTAAGGAACTTTATTGCCCAACAGAAATCAAATGTGAGGATGACGAATGACGGAGTGCTTCCAGGGCTGGATCACTAAGAAGGATGAGCAGACCAGAGAAATTTATGAATTAAAAAAAAAAGTAGCACTTTGGAAAACGCACTTGATCCTACCAAAGCCAGAGAGGAAGACTTTTCCCCACTGGAGACCAAAGTCATTATTTTCATCAAGGTTGGATAATCCATGGGAAACAACTACAGACCGCACAAGAGGGTGACAGAAAGAAGTCTCTAGCAAGAGCACAACCCCTGCCCAGTTTACTCTTGGGAAAAAAAAACCAACGGACTGCATTTTGTGAGACTTGAAGGGCAGCAGAGCTTTATAGACTGAGGAGATACTACTGTGAAGGACTATCCTGAAAGAAAGAGGCAAAATCCGCATGACAGAGACTGATTACAGCACAGGAAGGAGGAATGATACAATTTTTATGAAGTTGCAAACAGATTCCCCCCCCCAGCTCCTCCTTGCTCATTCAGCTAACAGTTACGTGGCCTGTAGAGAGCGTAAGAAAAGTGAATATAAGCTAAAAACCACCGGAAAGGGTTTCTAAACAACCCTGATGAACATGAGGTGGACTGGGAAGAGTAGCCTGTTTAAGAACGTGCTACAACATTCTTGTGTTATGCCAGAAGCCGTTTAACCTTCTTTCTGCCATGAAGTAGGACCAGCTTTCAACCTGCAGAGTAGATGGATCCAGATAGTGAGGTTGCTTTGCAGCAGAACCTGATGTCTAGGTGCAGATCTTCGAATCATAGAATGGTTTGGGTTGGAAGGGACCTTAAAGATCATCTAGTTCCAGCACCCCTGCCCTGGGCAGGGACACCTCCCACCAGCCCAGGTTGCTCCAAGCCCTGTCCAACCTGGCCTTGAACACCTCCAGGGATGGGGCAGCCACAGCTTCTCTGGGCAACCTGTTCCAGTGCCTCACCACCCTTGGAGTGAAAAATTTCTTCCTAATATCTGATCTAAATCTCCCCCCTTCCAGTTTGAAACCATTCCCCCTTGTCCTATCACTACATGCTCTTTTAAAAAGTCCCTCTCAGGCTTTCATCTTCTCAAAGTTGTTTGACTACCTGCTGGCACAAGCATCATTACAGAAAAGCCTTTTACCAGCTATGATAAAATGGTGCTGAAAGCCACCAAAAAGTAAAGGCACACAATTTAACGTGTTTCAAATGGTTCATGTGAGTTGGCCTTGATCTTCAGCAGCTGCAGGGCAGGCAGTGCTCCACCAGTGCTCGATGACACAAGCAGACCATTCCTCTAAGGGCTGCTCAAGCCTCTTGTGAACCCAAGCCCTCCTGAGCCACAACAGCTTCCCCCTCCTCCAGACTAAAGTCTGAACTCAGCTCAAGCCCTGTGTGCCGAGTTTCAGATCCGACATCAGAAATACACTGCTCGGTTTGATCCTTACACCGTTTTGCTCAGCACATCTCAGATGGGACAAGCCCCTCCGTTCTTCTCAGGGAGATTAAGCAGAGAGCTCCACCACACATATTCTGCCTAGTGAAGTAAGATGTTAACGGTTACAAGCTACGATGCTTCCATCCTTCCCCCGTTCTCTATCTGTATAAGGTCTCCCTAGGGAGAAGGATGGAAAGGTCATGCCTGACAGTCTGCAAACACTAATCCCCTCTCTCAGCTGAAAGCCTCCTGCAAACAGGAATTCAGATCAGCAATGAATGAGGGAATAAAGCGTTTGATAACCTCTTTATTACAGCCAACCCTACGAGCAGATCCCAGCTGTTGGTACACCGAATGGCGCAAAGATCTTTCACTACCGCTACTGAAAACAACTGTAGTAAACATGGCCATCAAATATAGCTTTTGAGGACTAACAAAGCGCTTGGCTTTGGAAGAGGAGTGGCAGAAGAATGAAGACTAAACTGTAATTTGAAGTCTGTCGCATTAATATTTAAAGACTGCTCAACGCCAGGACTATTTCCTGCCACAATTCAAACTTTTTCATAACGATTTTCCTTCCTACCTTTCCACCCACTCAGCAAGATTGCTCCTGAAAGTTACTTGCATATAAACAAAGCTGCATGAGGATATTTCCCTAATGGTGACTCAGTCCAATTCCAGTATTCATTTCACTACAACGCAGTTGGAGACATGGGAACAGTTGTTTAATGAAAGCTACAGGCTTGAAAGGAATTCACTTAAAGCACAGTTAGCCAAGTAAAAAAAAAACAACCACCAACTTTGTATCCTACGCAATTCAAAACACTTCGGACCCAAGATCTAAATCGCGACCTCTCCTCCATCGATAAAACCACAGCACTAGAGCTACAGAACAGCTTCTAGGCGGTGTTGAAGGCAGCTACTGTTCACGTTGCGATCCGTAGCACAGTCTACAGCGGAGGAAGGTTTACGGCTTACCGAACACTCGTTAGGGCATGGAGACATTGCTCACAGCCATCCAGCTTTCTCAATGAAGCCCTTAAGTGTGAAAGCAGCAGTAGTAAAGGACAACGCAAACAAGAGACTGGTGTGAAGAAGCCAGAGCAAAGCTTATTCCTACCCTTCAGAGGAAAAGCTCACTTGCCTTGTGCTGAAAATTTCTTTGACCTACTTGAGATACTCTGGAGACCTTTCCGAGATAAGAACAAGAGCTGTCAAATTCTTGGTTTGTGGCACAATTTCAAAAAAATCTGTCCAAACTGAGATTACAAATGAACCCCCTTTTCTTCAAATCAAATCAAGCTGACCTGATCCAGGTCTGTGTGTGTTTTTGATGCATGAAGGAGTCAAAACACGCTAGAAATCAAACTGTAAATGCTTGGTACATGGACATCCACCCTAACAAGCTGAAGTAGTTCAGCCCTACAGTTCCTTTTCCCTCCCTTAAAGGGAAGACCTTCAAGAAAACCCCATTTTCTTTTGAGGTGGGTGATCTCATCCCGCTCTCTACAGAAATAGGAACTCAATTTCTCAAAGCAACTCCAAAATCCTTGCTTTAGGGCAAGGCACGTGCCATCTCACTGGATTATCCAATGTCCACCCCACACACTCATGTAATACTTCTAGTAAGGCTCTTGATCTGGAGAGAGTGCTTTTCAGACAAGATCTGCTGCTTCCCACATGACTTAAGACTATAAAATCCTCCAGGGCTCTCAACTGACATCTTACAACCATAAGGATATGAGATCATCAGCTTCTACGCTCCTTCAATGAAAGGAGTAGAGCCTCCAGCAGCAGAAAACTTTGCTGGCTTTGCCACAGATTGGGATAAACAGTTCACCCTCTGGAAGAGGCATAGCAGCCAGGACACGGGTAATGAATATTTTGAAACCAGGACATATATGATGTGTTCACTCACGTTCTCAGCATCTCCCAACTCATTTATTCACTTACACCCTTAAGTTCAGAGGAACAAGCTGGCTTTGTGTCCTCTGCTTCACCGCATACATTAACAGCTTCCTAGGTGTCAATGCTCTTCCTATATTAAAACGCGATCAGTAAACCTTTCACTTACAGCTTTGCTTTCTTCTACATGGACACACATCTCCATTGGCTTTGGGTCCCTTCATGCTTTCTCATGCCAGCACCTCCCCTCTTCCCTTCCATGATGTCCTACTTCTTGTCCCACTTCTGCCCTATGCTACTTTCAAACTGGCCCCAATAAAAAAAATTCATTTTCCAAAGCCATCCCATTACTCATTTCTGGAAAAGTTACTCTTCTTAGGAAGAGAGCAGATCTCATAACTTTTTTTTTTTCCTCATTAGTAGGAGAAAAATCAACAGATAACCAAATATCCTATGTTGGCCTGATCTAGAAGAGGATCCTGCTCTGGTGCTTGGCTATCTACACAAGCTAGTAGGAAGGGAAGATGCAGAGGTTGAATGCTTTCTCCATCCAGCCATGAGAAATCGATATTTTTATTTTTTTTTTCCTTTTTCTCTCCCACTCAAAAGCTTTCTGGTAACCTAGAGGGTCTTCTACTAGGAGATACTCCTCTAATAAGCCTCCTATTACGGGAGTGTATTTCAACTAACCGCCTGTATCCCAGCAGTGCCTCCACACAGAGAAGATCAGCATTTATCTGCGCTTTCCCAAACAGCGCTAGACTGACCCGGTTTCAGTGTCCTCAATGTTGTGCAGAACAGAAAAACTGAAAAAGTAGGTCAAAATTCTCTGTTGCTGTTACCAGCTTTTAAACTGCATCGACAAAGCTGGCTGCAGACTATGGCAAGCAGGTGCACGTCATGTCAGATGTCCCACACTTGGGAGATTCTTTCCAACCTCGAAGGCTACAGATGCTTTTTAAACATTGCGAGTTGCTTCTGTTGAATCATTTGACCCAACAATTTAGTCTTCAGCTTGTGCAGTTTAGTTTTGTTCAGCGCTTCACAGGCAGAAAAAAAAAACACCTTACAAGATGAGGCATACAAACAGTATTTAAGTCTAAATTGCTGGGAAGGGAGAGGGACGGACAACTGCGGATCATTACGCTCATTCGTTACTCATGAATGCACAAGACTCAAGTTGACATCCTACAATTATGGTTTTTACAGAAAGGGATGAACCCAGACGAATTCATAGCATTTTCCATCCTAGGGAAGTGAACTTGCATGAAGTCTTTTCCTCAAAGACATTGTGAATGTGCTAAAACACATGAACTGTACAATCCTCATCTAAATGCGTTGGCAAGTTACTTTTCCAAATGAGTCTTGGTTGATCATTTCACCAAGAGTGATCCAAGCACCCACTCCTGAACTTTGTTCTCAATACCCTCTGCACAAGCTCAGCATGAAAGCCAAGAATGCTAGGGAGGGAAAATGTAATTTAGTTAGTAATTTAGTTCTTTCACACGAAGGGAGTCAAAACAAAGACTAGACCATTTTTCAGGGAAGTGGTTTGTGTGATGCAAGCTAGGTTCATCGACTTCTCTTCCCCACTCGAGCTCAAGCCAAACATACACCAGCAGCCACGTATACGTATTCCTATACATTTAACAAGGCACCACAAATCATAATCTGCCAGAAAAAGAGGGTTAGCGCTCTTTATGAAGAGTTGCATTATGTTGGAACAGCTAAATGAACAGTTGAACGCTTAAATAAAATGAAAAAAATCCCCTAATGAAACCTGAGCTCTGCATATTTTAATTTTTTTTTTTTTTTTTTTNTTTAGGCTGGGAAGAGAAAAGACTGAAGAGCAACTGCCAGATCAGCTCCCCTCTATCTTCTGAGGCTTGCTGCAAAAGTCAGCCACACATCCCTCCGCATAAAAGCCTGACACAATGCCAAATCCCCGTTTGTCAGCAGCGAGCACCTCCGAACGACGCAGGTGTTCAGCCCACACACAGCCGGCTGCACACCACCAGCCCCAACGCTGCGTCCTCAGCGGCTCCGGGAGTGCCTCAGCCTGCGCTACCCCAGGAGGGAACCGTCACATCCACAAAGTTTTTGAGCTCCACCTCCTGATATCACAGTAACCGACCTCAGCTTTAAAATCCAGCGTTTGAAAGGTTTCTCAAAGACTGGCAAAAAGCGTGACATTTAGGATACCATCTCCGCTTGCAAAATAGGCTGCGTAAGGCCACAGAAGATCAGGTTCCAGCAGAAATAGATATTTATGAGGACGCTGCACAGGAAATGAGAAAAAACCCGGCAGTAGCAAAGGGTCCGCAACAGACCCAGGGCAGGATGAAAACCCTGAAGATGTTCTCTTCTCCTATATCCAGGCATCACATGTAGCTGTGGGTTTTTTTTTCCCCAGCTTAAAATACCAGGTTGCCTAACAGCAAAAAAGAGAGATACCTACACCAACCCCTTCCTTTCAGGCAATGGATTTGAAGTAGTAAAGGGCAACATCTACCAAAGAAAAGATGATTTCCAGACAGCCCCATGCACCTTCAAGAAATAACCCACATCAGGCAGATTCAGGTGCATCCGTGGTGGTTGACGGAGGTAGTCTGCAGTTACTGGTATCAATGACAAGCAAAATCCTCAACAAGACCACCACCATGGCTTGGGCTCTGGAGCAGGCTGGGATCACTGGCAGCAACATCACTTTTGCAGATTTATAGCATCGTTTAACACAGATNACTTTTGCAGATTTATAGCATCGTTTAACACAGATGCACCTCAATAGTCTACAATTGTTTTATCTGCGTACCGCCTGGCAAGAAAAAGAAGCCTGGAGGATGAATTGCACACAGGCTCAGAGAGCTTGAAGAGACTGGTAAATCTAGCGGTTAAACACACACAAAACACCCCCTCTTTGCACTATCTAAACCATTAAGTGCTTTTTTTTTCTGCTTTCAGAAAGGAATGCAAGGATCAAGTTCAGAGCCAATAGACTTTTCACGGTGTGTGCGTGTGGGGTGGGGGAAAAGCCTTTTACTAGAAGAAAAGTCCTCGTGAACTTGAGGAGAGAGGGTCAAAGAAAACCAAAGACCCCTTGATAGTAACGGGTAGGTAGAAGCTGCGTTAGTGAAACCCAGCTCAAGATGATGGGCAGCCCTGACTAATTCAAGGAGGTGCTGAGAAGCATTTGGCCACACATCAAGATGAACACAAGCACTTGTCAGGTACGTGTTTCCCCTGTGGGAGAACACATTTGCATCAAATACCACCCAGTACCAACAGAAATGGTGTCATTACAAAGCAGCAATGAAGTGGGATTGAGCTGTAGGCTCTCTGTACACCAACACGAGGAGAGCTGCGGGTTCCCAGACTCAGCTTGTGACCACCTGATGGGGACAGGTTGCCTCTCCTCTGTCCCACCAATACCCCGAGTGCCTCTGGGGACAAACAAGCAGAACAATTTCTAGGGTGCTTCGGATCCAAAGGGCACCATACCTCTGACAAGGCTCGTATCAGCTCCTAAATAGAGCTTCTGGAGCCGCTGGTCAGCACAAGAGGAAACAGGCTCAAGTGGCACCAGGGGAGGTTTAGATTGGATATTAGGAAAA
>RSEF01000010.1:521456-553493 GCA_003993805.1 Himantopus leucocephalus | reverse complement strand
TCTGAAGCAGCAGTGCACCCCCTGCTTGGTATTAACCAGCATGTAGACAATACGATGTCCAGTACGCAGCTGCAAAGATCAGAAGACTGCTAGACAGGGAAGAGAACATAGGCTGTGTCTTGTTGATGTAAAACATCATGTTGATGCTGTTGAGCGTGTGCACCTGATGGCTCAGGAGACAGAGGAAAGCCACTCTGGCCTCTGGCAGCACTGAGCCCTAAATTCAGGTGTCATGGCACTCTCAGTGTCCAAGTGTCCACTACACGAAGCAGCAAAGCCTTAGAGAAAATACCACTTCCACGCAAAAGGGACAAATGTGCATCAAGAATAGGTGCCTTCAGAAAGGGAGCTTCACGCAAGCGCCTAATTCAGTGCAAGGATTTAGGCCCTGAGGAACTGCACACACCATAAATCAGGCAAGATTCATCCCAGCTTAGGTGTGTCCTCCAGGGATGAGTATCAGCAATCAGCCCAAGCAAATTCAGGTGTAAGAGACTACGTGCTTTCACATCCTAGCAGGGCAACATTCAGCATCACAGGAACTGAAGTTGTTCTTCACCGCCACCCAGCCTCAGATCACAAGAGGACAAAAAGAGAAGCCTGTAAGGGGTATGACCCAAAACAATGGTTTAGGTGGGTAAAAGTCACAAGTATACTCTGTGCAGCCTGCGTAGCTAAACTTTAAGACCTGGACTGGCAAGCAAAGCCCATACGCCCCACAGAAAATAGGGAGGCAGATAACCCTGCCCAGTCCGCGTGACTCCATCCCACAGACTCTTGCCGTTGCCCAACAGACTCGACTTGGCAGCCCCCGTCTCCAGGTTGCTCATCACCAGAAACTCCTCAGAAGAGCTGGTTAATAAATTGGAAACACAGTGATGTAAGAGAGTGAGCTGCAGTATCAGCATCTCTTGAAAAAAAAATACTAAGTGATGCCAAAAGGAGAGACAAGTAGTGTATTAAGAGGAAACACAAGAAAACTTGATACTTAGTGATTTAACGTATATGTCTTTTTGTTTTAATGCCTGAACTTCACCTTCTCCTTACTTGAAGATACTGCCTTTTCCAGCAGTCACGGGACAGAGGATCAGACCATGCTGTCACTTCATATAATTAGACATTTGGCAGGAATTCAGCTGACATTACCTACATACTTTGCTCGCAACTAAGCTATGTCTTGAAGAGGAAACTATGTGCCCAAGACCTATATACAGAGAGAAATCTCCTCCAGCCTTTAACGTGCTGTTTATTCAGAGGCAAATTGCTGTCAAACAGGGGTGACAAACCTTGCAACCTCATGCAGAGGTTAAAGAGCTCAAGGTAGCCGAGAAGGTAAGAACCAAGACTCCTGGTTGATGAAGCCTGCTCATTTGGGTTTAATAAACACATTGCTTCAGCCTAAGCAAACCAATCTCAAAAGCTGCTACACCAAGAAGGTGCAGCAGCCCCAGCACCCCAATTCCCTGCCGTTGCCTCATTCTCTCCCACCCTTCCATTTTTTGTAGGGTAAGGTTTTTACTGGCACAGCTCGCTTACCTTAAAAATGACAGAGCTTAATGCTACAAATACACTCAAAAGCCTGAAACCTGCTGCAGCGATTTGTCTTCCCTTCCCGTTATGGGATTATAAAAACTCCATGAAGTCAGCAACCGCAGCTGTGCTACAGACCCAAACCAAGCTGTCAGAAAAAAAAACCCCACCTCTCCTACGGGGTGGCATCCTTAACGGCATATAAAGAACAACCTTTTCCTTTCTCTCCGAGATTTAAGATTCCACTTTTTCAGAGCTCCCAACTGCGTATCCTTACGGAGCAGCTCAGCTGTCAGAAGAGATTGATGGGAATGGCCTACGCGATTGAAAGATGCCAAGAATTACATGCAGACCAAGCAAAACACCCGCTGGAGAAGCACAGCCCCCTTGCAGGAGGGCCAAGAGATGCTCAGTGATAGTTCTGCAAAATACTCCTGTCTCTTGCCTTTTTAATGTTTTACTTAGTTTATTTTATTTTTATTTATTTCTAAACAAAGCAAAGGTCACTCCTTTCGCCAGCAGCTATGAGCTGTCTCCTCCCCGGTGCAAGGTACAGGCTCAGTTACTGGTTTCGTTCTGTGCCCGCAAGTGGCAAGATAGGCTACACCCACACAAACATCAGGAGCTCCATAAAACCTGCACTTCCTCGGCGGAGCAATTAGGTATAATAATCTCAAGATACACAGTCAGACAGTTGCGTTGGTTCACAGAAGGTAAATGTTTGTGCCTAGTTATTTCCTCAATATGGCAAGGAAATAGCCCATAGCACCAGCCCGCAGTGGAAAGCCATTGGTACTTCAGAGCGCAAGTTACATGGCTTTAAAAAAATTGTATTACTTGAAGGTTTCTGTTGTTTGTTGGTTTTATAGGGTGTTTTTTTTCTTCCTCAAATCTGAAGGTAGCAAGTTGACAGTGGCTTAAAAGTCTTCACATGCTGGATGGGTGTTTTAGCTTCTTCCAGATTTATTAGCAAGCACCATCCCACGTCCATCATTTTTCCACCCGTGCTCTACAAGACGCAGCTTCTTTGCAAAAGTCACCTGCATTGCTTGCCAAGATGGGGTCCATGTGCTACGCCACGTAGAGCGGCATCAGGAGATGTAGCCTCTCCAGGTTGGCATCCCATGTCAAACCACCCAGTGCACTAGGACACGTCTGGGTGGTACGAGCAGTGCAAGAGATGGCAACAAACACCCTTTCGTTTCTCACGGTGACGATCTTGAGATAAGCTCTGGAGGTTTCTTTTGACTGTACCCATCCAGGTGACACAGCATTTGCCTTCACACACCATGAAGCTCAAATTTCCCCCCTTAAGTACACAGTAATCAGACACATTTGAATTTGCAAAGGATCAGTCTGGTTACATCACCATCCCTTCCTCATTCGCGCTCTTATCCTGAATGCAGGTTCACAAATACGGGTGGCCAGACATCACCACCCTGCCTTTGCACAGGGTGATGGAGAACATGCCCAAGATGTGAGAGTGTGTTAATACCAGCAATGACATCTGGCAACCCACAAAATCCCTGCATATGAAGAAAAAAACCACAGTCCTCTGCAGAAAGGGAGCCAGAAGGTGGGCAGCAACAGTGTCGTCCCCCACCAAGAGCCCAGACCCAAGTTCCACACAGCAGGGCCATGTCACGACCCTGCGCACATGAAGCAGACCCATTTTTCAGCTGCAAATAATAGCTCCAAAGCCATATTCAGCTTCTGCAGCGCATTTATTTTCATTATCAAAGCCAGATGTGTTCAGCACCGCCACTGTGCTAAGGTCATGGCAGTGGATTTAATTCATGCCAACCTCCGCCACTGGTACCAATAACCCTTTATCTGCACCTCAGCACCGTCCCACCACCGATGCTTATTTCTCAGGTCAAGAAACAGTACTTAAGTAGTAAGTGAATCATAGAAAGGTTTAGGTTGGAACACCTCGGCTACTTTTTTGCCAGGTCATCTTGCCCTCTCGGTTACTTCCATTCGGATTTGAACTCCTCAGTGCCAGAAAAGGATCACCACTGAAGGTATTCAACACCCAAAACGGGGATACTGCATGCCCAACCCGCAGCACGTTCAGCTCCAAGCAATGACTGCGAGCAGCAGGAACAAGCAGCACTGACACAAGCATTCAAGCTCACATTGTGTTTGAAGGAGCAATGTCAGCTTAAGGAAAGGGCATGCAAGCTGGCAGGGGAAATAAGCTGAAGAGATGTTTCGGGGGGTTTTTTTTGGGTTTTTTTTTTTTTTAAACACAACACGAGAGGTAATTTTACATGACAACTTTTCCTACTTCTCTCCTTTCCCACACGTTAAGGGCTTTGCACAGTTCACAGCCTGGCTCCTCTGTTTGCTGTAAACTTCAGACATGCCTATGTGAAGTGAATATTGTGCCAAAACAAACAAATCTTCCACCCACTTGCGGTCCGGCAATCTATTAGGAAGGAAAGGCAAGGCACATACCATTAAAACTATAAATACCACCTCGTATGAACAAGAGCAAAGTCTTGAGGTTAAAAAGAAGTGTTTTGCTCCATTCCTCAAGGAATTAGACTTACTTGTTGGCCTTCGCTGTGTCGGTATCCCTGTTTTGCAAGCTTCTAACCCATTCATGTGTTTCAATCCCATTTGACAAAGAATTCAAAGACCTTAAATTTCTCCAGCTATTATGATAAAGCCGGAGGACTGTGATCAACGTGTGTTCCCTCACTAAGGAAAATAAAGCCCAAGCTCAGTTATGCAGTGTAACACAAAGGAACACGCACAGGAGAGGAGTCGCTCATCCCTATCCACAAGAAGCAGACAACTTGGGTCTTATTAGATACTGGATAGATATACTTATTAGGTACTGGGTTATCCAAACACTGAAACCGCATTTCCTAAGCTTTTCTTTAAGTCATTTACTCCCCCTGTTACAGGATCGGAATTCAAAAGACCCTGGGGCAAAGCACAGGTATTTTTATCTCGGCTAAGATGTCCTGATGGGCACAAGCTGGCTCCCAAAGCGCACAGTACCAGCTAGCTTTGCCATCGTTCTTCATAATATAAAATAAACACACCGGTAACCGTACAAGCTTGCTTGCTATTCAACAAGTAAGTGAGAGTGAGCACTTGGCAGATATTTCAAACTGAAGCTGGGTACCAAGTACATAAATGAAGGTTTAAGGAAGCACGGAAACAGAAGCAGCTGTAGTTACGCGCAGCTTCGTGCTACTGTATTTCCCACCCTATAATGGCTTCAAAATTGGCGACACTGCAGAGGAGAAGCCGAAAGATTCCTCAAGACCCAAAACGGGTCCCTGTGATAAGATTAAGGCAACTCAGATGAGTTTGGTGCAAAGAGATTAGAGGACACTTTCTGGCTTCCCCTGCATTAGCAAGGGGGAGAAACTGAAGCCAGCGCCCCAAGAAACAAACAGTAAGCAAGAAGTGATGATCAGAGGAAGTCCTTGGCTCCTGAAGCAGGAGGAGAAAGCTATTTGTTCTACCCTTTCATGCTCATCTAGACTCAAGAGTTAAGTTTATCTTTTAAAATGAAGTAGAGACACAACACAGGTACTTACAGAGACTCGTAGCCAAGGAAAGCACGCCCCAATGATAACACCCCTTTGCCCTGCAACCCATGGCCTTGGACTAGTTACGGCTGGCAGATTTCTTCACTTTAAATGCTTCAGCATTTATTTCACAAGCACCAAACTTGTTGAGTAGAGACACAAGACCTTATTCCGCCCTACTAGTTTTAATATCATGATCTAAAACAAGAAGTGGGGTTTTTTTGGTCCCACGCAGAGACTTACCTCCTAACCATGGGAAAAGTTGAGAGTATTTACGCTACCAAGTGTCTTTCCGTCCTCTGAAAGGCATCAACTTCCCATCCAAATCCTTTCCCACCACCAGAAATTCACTTAAATAAAGGTTGAGCCTCTGCGAACACACTGCTGAAGCCCTGCCTCTCTCAACTACAGATCACCTTTAGGTACTATTCTGAAAATTATATTTTCAAGATGAATTACTTCATTACAGTGCCTGTTCCCCTTTCATGCAAACAACATAACCTTGAGAAAGCTGAAAAAAATGAGCCCAATTCTTCAGCCTACCAGGCAGTTCTTCCACAAGGAAAGACAGCACATCTTGACAGCATCTATATACAATGCCCAGTACTGGCCTGTATATTGGGCANCGCCCAGTACATCGGGCACTTTTCAAAAGTGATCTTTTGTGGTTTCAAAGCTGAAAACGGCTCTGTATTCAGCTACAAAATATCCCTTTGAATCACCGCACGCCAAAGAAAACTCATGCCATTTCCAGCTTAGTCTTCTCAGTCAGGTCGTGAAAGCCGGCAGGTAGCACAAGGACACTTCAGATTTTTCAGGAGAAAATCACGCCGTGAAAGCGCAGGTGCAATCATAGCACGAGCAAGCACACCAAGACACACAAAGGGAGCATTTGGCATAACACCCCACCTTCACTGGCCGGTAGCAACATCTAGCCAAGACCACAGGAGCATGGGAAATACACAGCAATGCTCTATATCAGAGCTAAAGACTTGAAGACCCTTTCACGACCTGCGGTGATATCAATGCAAGGATGCTGGACTGATTTTTCCCCCACTTGGAACGAACTTGTCCTGTTTCTTTCTGAATCTTTGTAGCCTTCTGGTACCCACAGATCACAGAACAGTGCTCTGCGGCTTACATCGAGTGAGGTATCTCATCTTTTTAGCCTGCAACCTTCAGAGCTCGTTTGAGGTTAACCAGACTTTGTTCACAGGACCAACACTCTGTCCCCCAAAGACAGCATCCCAGAAAAAGTGAAACTCAATACGGTTTCAGCGTGGCCAACTTAAACATCTACATCAGAAAAGTCTTTTCTTTTTCTAAGCGACATTGCCATCGATATGCAAGAGAACAAGAACCAGAAGAATTTTTTTTTGTCACAGCAACTGGACAGATTTGATTCTCATTCAGCTGGAGAAGAAAGTTTAGGAGAAAAGGACACTAAGGACAATCTGACATCTGCTGCCTTTTAAAGGAGAGGCTAAAAATTGGACTTCCCAGCATCTGAAGACTCAACATTAAAATGGAAAATAAACTCTCAGCCATGGTGGTCTGGCCGTCATCCCCCTGCAGGATGCATCTCAGGACGAGGTGAAGCTGCAGATGGAAAAGGGGACAGCCTACCTAAATATAGTCAAACCCTTGTTTGTGAGGGATCACTGCTCGACCACGTCTACACGTAGCAGTCAGATGTCCAACATCTGCCACAACCTCCCCAGGGGACCTCGCTTCGTTACCTGCGCTCTCTGAAGTGATTTACTACAACACTGCAAACCTCTGCCGCTGCTTGAGGAAGAGAAGATGACAGCAATCATGTCTTTTCCTTTAGAAATCGCTTCTCATTACCTGTCAGCTGGCTAGGAAGCAAGTAAGATAACCCATTATCTGAAGCTTATCTGCTTCTCTTCCACAGGGCACACGTGCAAATGCAGCACATGTGCAAATCCAGGATCTCTCACACCGAAGGATTTCTGGAAGGAAACAGGAGATGCCACTTCCAGGAGCAGTTTATCTGAGCACAGCTGAGTTACAGCAGCCAGCAAACCAGTGGTCGTTAGGGGGCTGTTCATCACCAATTCAAATGCATAGGAGTTAGCTTAATTACCGCTCACAGTCTTTTGGTTTCCCCTGAAACAGTACCAAATATAGCTGACAACGCCCGCATATCCTCTGACCTCTCTTACACACTCGCATGCTGAGAAAATAAAAGGATTGATATTTTACAGCCTTTTACAGGAATTATTTCCTGGATTACTGTGGTAGGTGCATGTTAGTGGTGGGATTTTGGTTGTCTGAAGGAAAGGTCAGTTATACTATAAAACAATTTTTCCAATTCTTGTATACATATAAGAAAGGAGCTCATACCTGATCTAAGTGGTGATCAATTAATAAGCTTTAGTTTTCCTGGGGGTGGTGGAGGATCCCAGAAAACAATCAGTGAGACTAAGCATCCCTGCACCGCTCAGAAAGAGCCTTCACAGATTTATTTACGACAGCACCACCACAGAGTTTGGGCGCGCATCAAAACTGTGTGTACTCTGCTTCTGGTTTTGATCTTATAGTAGCTCAGATACACAGTGCCATGTTTAATAATCAATTGCAAGTGCTGAAGCACAGTAAGGTGATGAGAGTGATGAAGAGATGAGTTCAAGACGATGAGAAAAACCTTCCAAAACTTTAGAAGTGAAACAATTAAGCATTTACTTCCAGCTTTCTCACGACCCGATGGAAGTAAACAGCAGGCAGACCTCTCTCAGCCAGCCGTTGGTTTATCCCAGGAACATTTGTCATCCACTTTCTGTGCTCTTCCTAGTGGCTACCTTGAGGTGAATCCCCAAATGGCTCCACAGCTCCTCTACAGCACCCCACGAGCCTGAAACGCTGCTTCCACATCACAGAGCGGTTCAGCCTCCTCCACCCCATCCCCAGGGACGTAACAGACCACGATCAGTCTAGGCTACGGCAGCCTTAGTAGTTTAGTGGCCAGGTTGAGACAGGCTAAAAACTGAAATTAAGCAAAGACGAGGCAACTCCAGCCCAAAGGAGTCAGCAGCTGTAGGTCCAGGTCACGGGTCTTCAGCTACGGGGCAAGACCCTGCCCGTGAGGTATGGGACAGCTTCACAAATGGTCCTAGCAGCACCGGCGTGCTACAACCTGGGGAGCACAGGCCAGACCAGCAATGGGAAGCACAGAGTCCAAGTACTCCCAAGCCTGGTGTGAGGTTACTGGGAGAGATTTGTACCTCGTATCCTCAGAGATGGGTCCCCGAGCACACCACCACCTCCCTACTCCCATGCACCTCGTCCTGACCTTGCCTGGTCCCAGCTTCCCACTCTGCCCATGTCCTAGGTACCAGCAAGGACAGAGTGGGAGTCAAAGCCAGGCTTTAGGTGTCTCCTGGGGGCTGGAGGAGACAGATGAGCTGGTGAGAAGAGCCGAGTAGCCCTATGGTTACCAGAATGGCCATACACATCAGATGGTTTATTCTGTTTAACATCTAACTGCCCTGGAAGGCGTCTTCCTGCTCCTCCTTCCATCAAATCTCAATCTCTCCAATTCTGGTACTCATTTGACCTCTGAGAGCACCAACTCCAGGATTGCATGGCTTTTGATCAGGTTCCCAGGCTGAATCCCTACTGAAAGGTTAAAAAAAGCTTCAGAGAGCCCAAGGAAAGGTACAGGTAGATGGCATCATTGTTTTCAGCAGCAGCACGTTGTCACACACTGTTGTTCCATTAAATGGACGGCTAAGGAAGTTGCAGACAATTGGCCATTTATGATTCTTCTAACACCTCAAAATAAATGCACGTACTTGAGGAGTACTGCTTTCCCTGTCGTTTGGTAATTTTCAGCAGCTCTTTTCACATCCTGTATAACAACAGAATGCCAAGAACATAAAGGCTTTCATTTGTGCTAACTGCAGTAGCAACAGCTTTCACTGAAGCTGCAGCCACATCTTCCACCATCACGTGTTTCCTAAACACCGGGATACAGCACAGCCTCCCTCCCCCATCCCACCAGGGGAAAGAAAGGATAGGAAACGCTGAATTTCAAAACCGGCGGATATTTAGTAAGCAAAATAATTTGGTAGCATTTTGAAAAGGAGTTATCTAGCATGTACTTAAAGGAGAAACAAACGCAACTTGTTGTGCAAGGATGACAACAGCCGGGAAACACGGTGAAACCCAGCTAGTGGCCAGCGAGCAAGTGGCCCATGAGCTCCTTTCAGCAAGGTCTTCCTGTAAGTATTCCCACGCACTAGTTCTGAAAATTATTGAAAATGCAAACCTGATGCAATCAGCATAAGGGAAAGGAGTTTGAGGTATGACTTCAAGGACCAGTCTCACATCTTACTAGAAGAAAAGGACATTCAAGTTGCCTCCTGCTTAAGCAGTATCAAAGTTTTGTGGTAGGTATCTAGAACTTCTGAAAAAGCACTAAAATAAAAGCTAAGGTACCAAAATCCCTAGTTGTGAAGACTGGAGCATCTGCACTGTGTCCTGAAGCATTTTCAGCACTAGGGTAATTATTATTTGCAGCAGAAATATCTCTAATCTAAACCAGCAAATACTTTGACCTCTGAAACCCTGAAGCCATTTGCAGAGACACACTTCACTACCCAATCCATACTTCTCTGATACAGACCTGTCACCAGGTCCCCCAGTTAAAGACCATTAACTTTATTCTTGAAGATTATCTGAGCAACCTTTCATGCATTCAGATTCTTAAAAGATGCATCTTATCTGCACCAAAGATGCTGCTCAGAGACCGACTGAAGGTCCAGCCAGGACCGTTACAGCCACCTTGGCTGTCCACTACACACACCATGTCCAAACTGCACAAGGGGAAGCGCAACAGGATCTGGAGCAAGATATCTTTGTAGGGAAGGGAAGGGAAATGGCACAGCTCCGCGTTGATTTATCTAGTCTCTGCAGACCCAAAGGAGAACACAAGAGACCCAAAAATCCAGGTATGAGATCACTCACACCCAGCAGAAGAGTCCCCGTACAGTCTTCTCCCACGCAGAGCAGTCTTGGAAGGACAGTGCTACTTGAAGCCCTGGAATGGGGATGTTTCAGGGACAGGAGCTGCTTGGGCATCCTAGCAGTCACCATCAGGACGACTCACCCCATGTCCCCCAGAAAAATCATTGGGGCACTCCCTTTACCCATCTGAAAAACGAAGACAGGAGTTGGTTTCCCATGGAAATATGAAATACAATCAGTCTAGCAATGCACGGGGGTTGATCACAGAGGACCTACAGGTAGGTAAGAAGCCTAGCTGACAACCAGAATCCATAGCAGGATCTGCACGGTGGCATAGCCGCCGGATAAACTGAGCCTATAGAGTGCTAATTGCCCAAGTAATGCTAATTGTCGTAAGACAGCTTCAGCTCATCCCACCCCCCTCCCAACAGTACATTTATGGAAACATTAAAAATGATGGAAAAGGCCTTATAGCGTACCACAAAAAACAAGGATCCATCGTTGCTCGAATGAAACTGCAAGGCTTGCACTGGGTTTTTAGCAAGGAAATGGAAATCATGCTGATGCACAATTGTTCCGCCCCCATGTTCGCCTTCACACATTTCTTACAGGTCAATTTTAAAGAATTAAGTCTTGTTCAGCTAAACATCTGGTGGCTGTTGCTAGAGGAAACAGACTATCTGCAACATTTGAGCAAAAATAATGAGTTACATAAAAGCCAGACTGCATAAGCAAGAACAAGTGTTTTGCCAGTCTGTGAGTCTCAAACATTACATGAAACCCCGCATTTAATTTTTGGGTTAGAATACAGTGAAGTGAACCCATACGCACTACAGAAGTCATGAAGATTCGAGTTTTCTCTAAGTTTATGAGCATATAATCATGCTGTACTGTAATTAACCTCCTAGCTAGCAGCTGTCCTAAAGATTTTCCGTAAACAGTGGAGACAGATGAATTACAGCTTAAAAACAGACCAGTTCAGCTCTAGGCATTTTCAGACTGAGATCAAGTCAGTACTAGTTGAAGACTTATAGAAGATGGTTTTGGCCATTGACTATCGGAGTTAGGGGCTCCCTCATGCCTATTAGAAGAGTATTTTTCCTTAATGCTACAGAGCACCTTTTCGGTCACTATTCCTTGAGGTTTATCAGCGTTCGGAGACCCAACACCCAACAGTTGAAGCTATGCTGCACTGAACAGGAGGCGTGATTTTGTGGAAAAAGTTGAGAAGGAGCTCTAATGGCATCACCATTCGAGTCCCTAAGACCAACTGGAAGCCTTAGAAGATCACAGATCTTGGATAGGGGCTTTATAGACCACGAAGTCCCACAACATGAGAGGCAGCATTCCCGAGAACATCTCAAGCAGCGTAGCTCTAATATACTGGAATTGCACTTCACATTATGTACCTTTCTACAAATAGATATTGCTGTTCTTTGAAGAGAGCTTCAGCACTTAAATAATCCAGAAGCCTGATGGATGACTAATACAACTAGAAAGCTTTGCGTACAGAAGGATATTTTAGCTACCACACATCATCAGGACCGCTCTCAATACGCAGCCAGAGAACAGCGGAGGCACCTACGGCTTTCACTGCTGTCTCTCTTTTGAGATAGGCTCCAAGACTTTGGTTCCAGCCAGCTTCCTCCAGCATCGCCAGGAGAAGTCAACTCTGGAGTCAACTCCAATTGCTTAGATGGCACAGCATTCTCCTGTGCAAGCCACTGTTGGTCCAGGTCTATCCCAAACCACCATGTACTGGATCTACTACTATGCAGAAAGCCACTTCACCACACCACTTCATGAGCAACTGTTTAAGCTGGGAATTTAACCATTTAACAAGCATAAGCTGGGAATTTAACCATTTAACGAGCAGCCGCTGCTGCTCCTGCTCATTTATGCCATCCAGGAATAAAAATTTTCTCCTAAAGCCAGATTTCTCAAGCTGGACATGGTTCACCAGGCACACTGGAGGACAACTCGGCAGAGTCGAGAGCTAACTCCTAACTTGCATGGACGCCTGTTTCTGCAGCACAAACGCATGAGGGGAAGCACCTGGCACTGGTTTCACAGGAGCTGGGAAGAAGTCAGGCCAGCGCACCTCTGCTTAAGGATCCCAAGGCAGGGAACACGCAGATGAAGACAGAAATGCTCCTTGAACGAGTAACGGCATGAGTCTGGGTGCTAGCTTACACCCTGCTGCTAGTATGGGCAAGTGGAAGTCATGAAATGGGAAAACCAGAGCTTCTTTAAATATTAAATTTAAATATACAGACAGATAAAAGCAGGCAGGAACGGGATACGAGCATAGACAGCTTGGGAGCAAGATCTGTGGCTGAGACAGGACCACTTTCCCGTGTCTCGGAATTTATAAAGAATTTTGGTAATGCATTATCAGCTTCTACTGTACTAAAAAAGGACAGGATGGGTCTCCTCATTGTATCATTTAGCATTCATGCTGCCTAGTAGTCTGTGCTAAGAATCCACATCCTCGTGCGTAAGTCACTGAACAAAAAGCAAGGGGAGGAACAAATTAGACATTGTGAGCAGGGCAGAAGCTTCGCCCAAGTGAAAAAGCCGGCTACAATCCCAAACCCCACAGAAACAGGTTGATCTGATGAAAAACCAAAGTTCCCGCAATCCCAGACATTGTACAGGCAGGATGAAGAAAAACAAGCCAAAGACTTCAGTCACAGAAGAAACCCTCCACAAGATCACATCAACAAAACTTTAGATTTCCAGGGCGTATCTTTAAGACAAAAGAACATAAAATGAAGCATAGTCAGATGGCTACAGTCTCTGTTGGACTCATAGAAAGGTATTAAAAGCACTGTACTGCACCAGTCTGAATTGTTCAAAGTAAAGACTTTTCAAACAATTAATGGCACTCCTACTACTGCCACCAAAAAAGAGATAAAATTGGTTTTAGGGGATGAAGCTGCAAACTAATTTGAGATACAATATCAAGCAAAATTGAAAACAGATTTCTCCTCCAGGCTGGAAGCTACTGAAAGCATGAAACCGTTGTCCATCCATCTACCCACCCTCCCCACCCCCAGCTGAAATTACCAAAAGGCAAGAGCTCATTAAGCTCTCTACATACAAAATGGAAATTACAATTTAGAAAGAATTTGTTTTGTCATGTCATTTGGTCCAAAAGTAGAAACAGTATTCCCACAGGACGATACACAATTATGGCCCTAAACAAAATGCCTCAACTACTTAATCAGTATCACTTAGGCTGCACCGGCTTATGTTTGAACAGAAAAATAGTTTGTTGCTATATATAACATTTTTTTCTGAAGTGCAGAAAGGGAAATCTAGTTCCAGTTTCGCTCCTGCAGTACTCATTATGTACACCCCAAAAAACTCTTGCCAAGCACAGACTTGCACTGCTCTCAAGGTCATCACTTCTATCAAATCAAAACACTTGCTCGCTTTGTTTACTTTCATCATTATTGCCCCTTTCACGAAATCAAGGTATCTCTCCACACTAGAGTCAAACACCCTCACCTACAAACATTTTTCTCTTTGATTTCTTCATTCCAGAGAGAAAAATATTCCTATCATCTTCAGTTTTGAGTTCTCTGCTTGTTTCATAGGTCAAACGTAAAAGAATAGGCAACCTAGCCCATATTTTACTTGCCACACTGGAACAAACGCTTATATACAGAGCACATTAACTCTCCTCCCTGTAACAAAGTCAAAGCACTTTTAGAGAAGCTTCAGTTCACCACGACAGACTTTGGACTCTCCCCGACTTTAATCCTACCCAATTTCCTTGTTGGAGATATTCATCACTGACATGCAGCACTGCAGCTACCTGCTTCTCAGCTCAACGCATAGGTTTCTAAAAATAAAGCCAGGGAGAGTAGATCAGGGATACAAGTTCCCAGAGAACTTACTTCTGCTGAAAAATGCTGACAAAAATCGAGAGAGGAAAAAAAAAATAAAATGGAAATAAGGAATAAGAATTGAACAACTTGCATTCACGTCTCTAAGCATCCTTCCACAGGCTTGAGAGATATTTCACGTACCCTGGTTATAAGTTACCGGATTTTATAGCGTCTCCCCATGTATATGGTTGGGTTTGGTTTTTTTTAGGAAGGAATATTTGAATTGCATGCTAAGATGCTCCAGAATATCAAGCCACATGGTACTCACCACACGTTTTGTAACTCACTTCTTGTGGTTTTTATCTGATATCACAGGGTAGCAAGCGCTGGGGCACAGGAGCAGTGGAGTAGGCAGCCAGTCATATCTGTCGTGAACCTGGAAAAGAAGAAAGGACATTTTAGAAAGTCTCCATACAAGCAACTTCCAACCTTGCTTTATTCTGCTAAAAAAGAAAAAAAGCATTGTTTGCACTTTTCAGTTTAATATGCCAGCTTCCAAGTATACTGCGGGCGAAACGGAGCCAAACACCACTTCTTATAGGAAAACTTCGTATTTCTCTTTACCCTATGTCAGGGCAAACTAATAGCTTTCTTTGCAACAATGTGAATTTTCGTTTAGAAGATGACAGCGTTTGCTTAAGATATAGATGTTTCTGACTCTTCAGTAATTTTGGTTTGTTGTCTTCAGTAAACTGTGTTTCCCCACCTTGGGAAACAGGTTCCCAAACCTGAACTCCCATGACGCAGCATCCCCGGGCTGACTCCATCTCCTGCGATGCTCCAGGCACTTTAGTCAGAAGGAAGCACAAGGGTTTGGGTTTTTTAGGTTTTTTTCTTTTGGGGGGGGGGTGCCTTCTTCCCCTTAAATAACACCCTCCAGAGGATGTAGCCCATTAGGGCAGAGCAGGGCCCAAACACTGATTTCTGAGGGGGAGTGGACTGTAACAGGGATGCGCAGGTTGAACCATAATCAAACTATTTCTGGAAAACTCTGCCCAGGGTGACCAGAGACACACTGTTCCTGTCTGCATTCAAAACTTGGGCGTTTAACTTCCTTTGGAAGAAAACACATGGATTGTTCTAACAAAAAATAAATTTTTAAAAAGCAACTTGAAGTTCTGAGAAGCTCTGACCATCATCTAGAAGACAGGTTCTTCTGACATGCTGAAGTACCACGTCAAATGCCCTTACACGGGCTATAAACAGCCAAGCTCCCCAGTGCCACGGGCATTCAAAGCCTGTGCCTAAGCTAGCACCTTTATCTTTATTTTTCCTAACTATTACAGCAAGGGTAGAAGTTTAAGAGTCCATACTGACCTCTCAATCCACTTGTTCTGTAAACGCACAGGGGAAAAAAAATGGTCACTCTTTACCCTGACCACAGCAGAAGGAAACCCTGTACCAGAGAGTATTTTTGGTTTCTCCCACATCAAGCACAAGACAGAGCAAAGTCACCATCACTGCGCTGCCAAGAGATGCCGCTTTGACTGAAACATGCAGGAATTCGCTCTGCCCCTGCCCTGTACTTTCATAAACCAGTTGTCAGGCCAGCTCTAGCCACATACACGCTCTCCCATTGTCATCCATGATTTCCATCCTCAAGAAGCTACAAGAATTGCTCAGTGGCATTGTATGAGACTTCAAAAGTCTCCACGAGCTCACAACAGCTGTCATTAATTAATCCTCATCTACAATTACCCAGCACCAAATCCTGAAGCCAACCACCAGGGTGAGGAACACACACCACCGCTCCACAGCTCCAGCGTACTAGCAGTGAGTGACACCCATTCCTCTAAAATTAAAAGGCATTAGGTAGTTGAATATATCCCCCAATATTAAGTTTATTGCAAAGCATTTAAGGCAAGCTTTTGTTCTACTTGACACTGAAGTTGTTCTAAGTTCTTTGACCGGGTCAAGGGCTGCAGCAAGGAAGAACCAGCCAAACTTGTACCAAACTAAGCCCTACAAGAAAGGGAAAACGCCAGCACCTATATTCACAGGGGAAAAAAGGATTGCAGCTTTCTTTAGTTGCTGGACATTGCAATCCTAAAGGCATTCTTGGGCAAAGAATAAGAGTATCCCATTAACGTGACAGTCCACATATTTAAATGCTGAACACCCTTTAACCCGGTGAAGCTGGCTCTTTTGCCACCTTGAACACGCCCCAGTTAAACTTCGAAGGCAAAACAAAAGTTGTGCAGAAAAATTTCAATTCGGGTTCGTTGGCCAGAAACTGCCTCAGTTTCTTTACATAAATATCAACCTCCGCAATGAAGTCAAATCTTCAAACAAGGAAGCTAAACAGAAGACTTTTTATAACTTGCTCTATGGTACAATGATTTACTCTAAGACTAAGAGTAAATAAATCGTCTCATGCTGTCCCAAAGCTTAGCTCGAACCAGGGGTTAGATATTATTCACGTTCTGCTCGAAGAACAAGACAACAGGCAGGTTATGGAAGAGTCAAAGTGTAACATGAGAAAATCCCCCACGCCAGTCAGCCTCTGCCACTTCCTCCTGGTGACAAAAACCTGTCCCCACCTCACACAAAACATTCACTAAGATCTTTCGACCTGCAGCACAGCAAACGCGACTCCTCCCATCTTCACACAGACAGGACTCCAGCACCTCGAGAGCACCTGAGGTTCAAAAGGCAGAGCTCATTTCCCATCCTTTCCCCAGCTGTACGTCGATGGTGCTGGGCTTGCCCAGAAATCCTGCCCAGTAGCGAGATGGCTCAAGCGAAGCGCAGAGGAGCCCAGAGTAACAAGAGCAGTCGTGAGCTGAATCCAACACACGTTAAACCCGGCCGAGAAGCCAGGACCCTCGGTTAGCTGGAAGCATGGCAGGATGCAGAAAGCCACCTCTCACAGCAAGGAAAAGCAATGGTGAACAAGCAAGAATATGTGGACAACCCAGCTGGAGCACTAGTTTACCATGGTAACGAGCTCCAATCTTTCCTTTTGCAGAAGGCCTCGCTGCCCAAAGCTTAACATTATGCAGAACCCAGGGGACCATGTCCCTTCTTGAAGGAACGACTAAGCCATCTGAGAGAGCTGCTATGGAAAGAAGAATGACAGTGAAAGAGGCAGTCTGAAACCATGAACAGCAAGAGAGACTCTTTCTAGCTTTTGACAGATAATTAAACTTGTTGTGTGTTTAATTAGTACCTCCAGACACCGAGTCCACTTCCTGTGACATCTCCTTGATGGCACCAGCTAGGCCTTAGGCTTGAAGACACGCATCTCAGCTTGAACTCAATAGACCTTGGCTTCATACGACCATGCAGAAGTAACACAGAATCCTTCAATGAGGATGCTCTGCTTCCCGCCAGGTAACTCGCTTCGGGACAAGGAGTTATTTATTTTACAGAGTGCCAAAACCAGATGGATACGAAGCATTCGGGGGTGTGGAGCTGGGCACGGATGGGTCCCATGCACCTGTATTTTGACATAACCGTGGCAAAGCTGCCTCTTCTCGCCACACTGCCAAAAAGCAGCGTTTCTGTTCAGCCCTCAAAGGCCACGATACTCAGATAAACACCATCATGTTGGCTGGAGAAGCTCCAAACACCCCCAAAACCTCTTCCAGCTGTCAGTGAGCAAGAACAAGGCTACGCTAGAATCTTTAAGCCTGGCTAGATGTTTTTCCCCCCCATTAGTTTGCAAAGCAAGGAGCAGCTTGTTTCAGTTTCAGAGCAAAAACTAACGTCGCTGAAGGCAGCTTGTGAAGAGATATTTGCTACCTTGAGTACACAACCAGGCCTTTCATCTCCTCCGGGGGCCGGGGAAATCTGTGCCAGCCTGAACCAAGAGACACGATTTCCGAGGCATAGCGCTTGAACGTTCGGGGTATACCACCGACACTTTTCGGCTCCTGGAGGAGGGCATCGCTTTTGCCACAGCAGGGAAAGTGACTCTACAAAGCCATTCCTTATTAGCTCTCTTGGGAAGCTGGTACACAGATGGGTTTTGGATCTTTTGTACTTTAGCTCATTATTACTTCATTACCAGTTAGCAGCACAAAACTCTGGGTCATACTTAAAAAAACTTATCTTTAGGCTCAAGGCATTTATAGTGTTACTAAATTGAAGCATGGGAACAATACTAAAATCCCAACCAAGTGGGCACTGCCCCACTCCAAAGTCTTCACGCCATCCAGCAAAAAAAAAAAGACAGCTCCCAACAGCATTAGGTGATGGAACAAAACCTCGAGAGCAAAACACAATGCTCCAGCACTCACATCCAGCTTGAACAATGAGAGCTTGGCTTAGCAGTGCATAGAACATGTAGCTCTCCAGAAGCAAGTGCCTTATTTGAATAACAACCCCTCAGACCTGGATCAACATACGTTCAGGTGAGCAGATTTTTCAACCAAAGAGTTCCACACCCATGTGGAAGAATAAGGTCTCTGCAGACCATTTCTGGTGCGCAGGAAAGCCTTTTCAGGAGATCTCAATGCTGCCAGTTTCTGTTCCAAGTCAACCACATAAGCATTCAAAAGCCTTGTCTAGAAAAAGACTTGCCTTCCCCTCTTAGGGGGCATCATTTTTCTGAATGATAAAAAAACTCCAACAAAACATGCAAACTATCTCAGCGTTCTTCAGTTCCATTTCACAGCTCAGTATCTTTTTCTCCTCTCACACAGACCTTTAGCCAGAGCTATTAAAAGAAAACCTGGAACACTTAAGCCAGCAAAAAACAAACCCCAAAATATTAAGACAGTTTCAAAATTTCAAGAGGTACTAACAATTTTAGAGACTCCACAGGTAATACCTCCAGTGACTGGGGGAAAACTAGCAAGAGCATCTTTATGTATTAAAGCCTCACCTCAAACAAGTGAACGCCCAAAGATAAGCCTGACTAATGGTTCAAACCATTAAATAGATGAGTTTGTAGCATGAAATATCCCTCACTTATTCATCCACTGCATAAGGAACAGCTCTTCGGGAGTAATAAAGATATGAGTATGACAGTTCAGGAAGTCCAGCAAATTTAAGCTGCATGTTGCGTGAAAATAAGAGGAAAGAGTGAGTCCCTGTTTAAGTTCCATCAGACAAGAGCAGCTAGAATGCATCACCTGCACCTCCATCCATATACTGCTCTGGTTGCTGAACACTTACAGAAACCATGAATGGATACGGCTCAGCAGACAGCAGCAAAACACCTAAAGCCACGTCCTCTGACAGCTGAAGAGGTGAACCAAAGAACACGGCCCACCTAGCTCAGCCTCCAGCTTGAAACAGCAGCCAGAAGCAGATGACAGGGAGGGGGAAAGAAGAGGGTAAGCGTACGTAACTTCTCCATGCACCTTTCCACCTCCAGTAGTTTTTATTTCTGGGCCTTCCCAAGTCAGTTTGGGCTTCCGGGTGTTCAGGGACATTTGGTTCAGCCTCTTCATGAGCGTGTCCAGTTCCTCTTGAAACTCACCCAAACTTTTTGTAGCCATGATAGCCCTTGGCTAGTTCAACAAGTCTACTATTTGTTGCCTGAAAAACAACATCCTCCTGCTGCTTCTCAAACCCGTCTCCTGTTAAGGTCCATCTGATCCTCCCTGAATCTCATGGCAGAAGGGGACCGTCCTCCCGCATCCACCACTGATGGTTTTGTTGACTTGACCTAACCCACTGCTGACCCGTTAACATTAGCTAGATATAAATAACCGCTTCTTGTCAGAAAGGAGAGTAAGAGATTAACTTTGATTGCATAGACTAAATAAGCAGCATTATGTGCCAACTAGCTGCAAACAAATAAGCAGTAGTATTTGCCAGTTATCAGTAGATGTTAAAACCAACATCTAGTGGACAGCAGAGCAGCAGTGAAGCAGAAAGGACCCAAACTACACATTAAGGCTGTCTGCCCTCAAAATACAGACAGTAGCAGCGGTAAGCAGGGAAAAGTCATACCTTGTTGGATAGATTTTGCTGCCTTTTTGCCAAAAACAAACACATTCAGCACCTGGAAAAGAGCTGGACAGAAAGCTGAGTGCCTTAACAACTGTACTTGAAGCAAAGCTCCTGCTTGGACTCAGTAATTTGCAAATTCCTCCCCGCATACACCTCAAAGCCGACATCTATATTCATTCTGCTCAACTGGAGAAAAAGAGAGTCAGCTTTTATTCTGGCACTCTTTTATTCTTGGGCACTGCTTACAGTAGTATTTATCGTCTGACACCTAGGTAAAAAAAAAAATACTGCTGCTTGCAAAAAAAACCAACCACACTTGACGTCTCTCTCTCTCAATTCCCTTAACTCATGAGTAGCCCACACATTTCAAACACTGCAAGCAGGTCTAGATCTCAATTTTGCCTTTAAAAGAGGAAAACGGCAACCAAATTTTTTTTTAAGTTATCTAGCAGCATGCCTCACTGCGCTCTCTGCATGTGTGAAGGTTCGACATTCCCAGCAAGCTGCTGAAACCCGCGTGTACTTCTAATGCCTAACAGGAAGCCTACGTTTTCTTAACAGCAAAATATGGAAGACTTCAGAACTGATGCCAACGGTCTTTGTGATGAAAGGGAACAGAACGGTGTCTCAAATAAAAGAAGGCAACTACAAAATTCAGAGAAAACATGCAGGCAAGTTCAGAGAGAGTCTACTCACAACACATGAATATCATGAAATGAAATTGTTTAAATCTTTTGACTCGTCCAGAACAGCGTCCTGCTTACTCTAAACTAAATTTCATTATACAGAGTTTTCACTGCCCATACTTACTTGAGATATTCCCAACACGGAGCTAGAGTACACGTTTCAGGCAGCAAGCAATCATTCGATATTACGCGGTTCGATGACATCTCAGCCTGAGCGCACAGAGACATTATGGCCCCGCCAAGGATGCTCACGAAGACAACTGTATTTTATCCTTTCAATGCCACCCTCCGCTCCTGCAACCCTGACCTGTTTGATACAGCCTCCGAAGCTTGAAACTCAAACTGGGAAAGCCCACCCAAGAAGTATTTTACTTTTCCCTTCCAGATGATTTAACCTTTCCCCCCCTCCTCCTGCAGATACTGTGCAAGAAACAGTAGCCTGGAAGAAAGATAGCATGTGGCTCTGGGAAAAACAAGCACACAGCTTAACGTGAAACATCTGCTTTTTACTCTCTTTTACCACAGAGCAAGAAGAGAGCTTCCCCTTTGCCTGAACCAAGAGCAGAAGGTACCCAATGAAACAGTGCTGAGTAACAGTCTGGGTGTCACGAGTTCAGATGGGAGGACCAAAATTGAGCATCCACCTTGATTAAACATTGAGTTATGATAAATATTTAAAAGTGGGATTTTAAACTCTCACTATCTTACTGAAAGAGGCTTTAAGGAACACTCTGATCGCAATCTGTCTTAAGTGCCTCTACACAGCACTCTCTCACCTTACATCTTCCTCTGAAACACACAGTACCTGGATCACACGCTGTGTATTACTATTATCACAGTGCACTTTGCTCATACTTTGGATTTTTTTTTTGTTTTCCAAGGATCCCTTTACGGGTTCCATGAGTCACACAGCTGATATTCTTCTAGCATCCGCACAAGGATTGCTTCCACTCTCAGTCTGTCTGGGAAGAGACATAAACCCTTCTTAAGTCAAGTCTAAAAGAAGTCCTCCCAAATGGTATTTGTCTTCTCAGACACAGTTGAGTTCACACTACCAGGTGTCAATCTCAGCCTGGAACATCATGCAGTAATACTTAAAAAAAAAATATCTAGTCCAAGGAGTTTTCTTGCAAGATCCCTTTGATTTGCATCTGAAGATGAGTTTTAGTTCTTTATCTGCTTTTGAAGAACACCTCTCCCGGCCTTCACAGCAAAGACGATTTGCTCAACACTCCCCTCGCTTACTACATTGGTTTACTAAATCATTAACAGACTCTTAATTTAATGCTCTTTAGAATAGCCTGCTCAGCTGACACCCCCCCTCAAGCCTAAGCATGAGCCAGGAACCCAAATGCAGATATCAGAGATATCTTTCCCTACCTGGCAGTTTCAGAAAGCTTGTCCTGTACTCAGGGGACACCACTGGCCCTCTAAAGAGAGGAGGTGACACTTTCCAAGAAAAGCCCACTAGTCTCCATTCATCAAGGCCTCTGCTGCTCCTCAAGAATTTTTGTGAGCTTCAGGTTCTTTGCAGCTTCTGGTTATCCCTCCTGGTTCTCCTTCTCCATGTGTGAACCCTGGTTAGGAGAGACCAACAATCCACACATGCCCCAAAAGCTGGGAAGATGCTTGCAGCCTAGAACTCACACCAGGATGAAACACGATCTTTGAAGGAAAACCCAAGCATGTTCTCCATGAGATGGAGCAACCAAAGAACTACAGCAACCCCCAGCAGGAATTCCTGCCGGTTTCTCCCCTGCCTGTGCTTATCAGACCCATTCCTGAACAAGTCTAAGTCATTATAGCAACAGGAGAAAACCAACCCAACAATACCTGGAGAGCTTTGTGCCAGGTTAGAGAGTCAGGGCAGCTCAGGAACAGGTTTGACAAGCACCAGCAGTACACGGGAAAGCCAAGACCAAAACCTCCCATTTTGGGCATAGCAGTTACCACCACAGCCTCACAAGCTTTTAACATTCCACAACAGAACGTTTCAATACCAAGCAAGGTATCAAACCACCAAGTTTCATGTTTAGGTACAAAACTACATCAACAGCTCCTCAACTGTGCTAACGCTACTGGTTTAATAGTCCAATTTCTGATTAAAACAAGATTTTTAGCCAGCACAGATCAGCAAGCTAAGAAATTAAACAAACAATCTGCAGTTGGTCAGCCATGACACGAACACGAGCAAAACAGCTCCGGGAAACGTTCCGATCATCACTAAATATACTTCATGTAATTAGTATGACACAGAGCAGGACATTAATATGTGCATGCTTCACTAGTTGTTGTGCCTGCCCGGTTCTGGGCTATCAGCCGATCACTGCCTGCAAGGAACGCCCGGCTGCCTGCTGGTCACGATCCCACACTAGGAAAGCTGAAGAGAAGCATTATGAACACCTCCTCCCACTTTCTGCATAAAAAGGGTGGAATTTCAAGAATCTTTCCCTTTTAAAGGGACCAAGAACTTCAGTCAATTACTTTATCCGTTATTTCTAAATTTTGCCTGGGTTCAGTTTCTACCTATCCCACCTTGAAATGCTTTTACACGTAATCCACTGTATGCTGTACAGTGAATCTCCTTTGAATACATACAGCACGGGAGACCTGCAAGTATGTACGGTACGCTCAAAAACAGCTCGAGATTTCTCTGCCTGTAAGTATCCGTAAGCCATCTTCCAGAGCTCTTCAGAAATACTGCCTCCCCACGCTGCCCCAATATTCTGGAAAGGCACAGGGTTCATAAAGTTGGAATAATTGAAACAAGAAGTCTTCTCCTGCTATTCTGTCCACAACGATCGCAGACGAAGCTTCTGCCGTCTGCTCGAGCACCCACAACCACTGGATTACAGATGTTAGTACGGACACAACTACCCAGTCCTACCAGCATTCAGTTTATGGGCCTGCTGACTCCAGGTTTGTCCAACCACTTTTTGAATGCATCTAAGCCATCAGCTTCCACAAACTCCTAGAACAACAAAATGCAGAAGTCTGTTGCCTGCTTTTTAAGAAAATCCTTCCAATCCTAAGGGTCTCGGACATTTTGGACTCCTCAAGATAGGCAGCTGCTCCTCTGCCTTCAACTCAACTGCCCTTCTCTGTTTTCCAACTCTGCTGAAGATGCAACCACCAGAAACACACAACGCAATAGGTGTAGTCACACACTCACCTATTGAAATTCACTCAGCATATTACTCAACGACCCTAGTCCTTAATCAGATTAATATTTCAGCCCTCCGAAAAATAAAACAACAATGCGTACTACCTGTAGCAAGCAAGAGACCAGCATGCCAACAATAACCGAGGCAACACCAGGGAGATAAATCCTGACGGTCCCAAGCCATGCCCATGCCAAACAATAAGGGTTTTGCCCACTCACCTGCAAAAGAGTTTCTGTCACAAGCCAAAAAAACCACACCACTCGCTGCACTCCTAAACACAAGCAAGCACAGCAGACACTTGAAAATCCTGTTTGACTTCCCAGCAACATGTCTTCCCATTCAGCTGGCAGCGTGCTACCAACTTCAGAGAAGTTTGGCATTTTTCGAGGATGGCAGAAGAGCTCCAGAAGCCTGATTACACATTGAAGGCATCTTCTTCATTACGCTCGTAGGATGAATTATGTATTTAATTAGAAGCAGCCTTTAGAAAAAGCTGCTAAAGTTGAACACGGAGGATAAGTCTCACTTCACACAAGGAGGCAAACCCACGCAGTAAAGCAGATGCCAGAACCGTCCACCTCTGTGCACTGTCTCACACACACTACTAACTTCTCCCAAAAGCTGGAGTAAAGCACTATTTTGTACGGATAAACTTAACCTTATCTCAAAGGCAAACGTTACCATTCACACAGTCAGGAAACTGCATCTGTACAAAGCCACTTTGATTCAACTCCTGCTTTCAATCCCTAATCTCCACTGTAGCTGTCAATTAGAAATTACCAAGTAATCTGCTCTACACACCAAGTGGCATTTGTCTTCTTTCAAGCCTTAATACCCACCGGTGAGGATCGCTTTGTACCAGTAGATCACTTGTAGACCCTTTGAACTGCATCCAGGTATGGAATTAATCACTGCCGACAGCGGCACTGGAAGCGTCAGCCGATGATCCAACACAGAAAGCTTTTTGGTGTCACCGAGCCTCAAAGCTCCGTCCACCATAGAAAAAGCAGCCTTTACGTTTTGATACAGACACAAGCAGAAGAAGTCCTTGCAACACAAGGTCATACCTAGCTTGCTAGAAGACTAAATTTAGCCACCTGTGCCTCAGGCAAGTCTATTTGTTAGGGGAAGCTCGGATACTGGTGTTGAGCAGTGGTCCAAGGGTAAATCCCTTGGAAGACTTGACTCCATTTAATTGCAAATGATCTCAAAGCTATTAACAGGGAACCTGATCTCAACTCAGAGAGGAGATGTATTTGAATACCATACAAAACTAGCATCAGGATGCCGCGATACTGTTTAAAGGTTTGTTTGCTCAAGTGGTGTAAACTATTACTACGATCAATGTTCGAGTCAGTAAAAGAGGAGCTCGAGAAGATTTAACAGATGGGGTTTTCAGCACAAGTATATTTTAGAACAACTCCTTAGCAAGCATATTTCCTACTCTTACATACCTCGTGCTACAGTTATAACATGCTATAGAAGAATGGATCAACGAGAACACAGGATTATTCCAAGTTTTTGNGATTTTTCCAAGTTTTTGTAAATGTTAGCAGAGACTGATTGAACAGTTTGTGAAGACAAGCCCTGGTTTAACAAAAGGTGTCACAGTGAACAGCTTTGTCAAACATTTAATAATTTTCCAAGCCAAAAAAAANATTATTCCAAGTTTTTGTAAATGTTAGCAGAGACTGATTGAACAGTTCGTGAAGACAAGCCCTGGTTTAACAAAAGGTGTCACAGGAAACAGCTTTGTCAAACATTTAATAATTTTCCAAGCCAAAAAAAAAAGAGGGTGATGACTCAGATTCTTCAGCTGTGTTGGGTCTTAGGATCAGTATCAGCCACCAGCCCACAAAGGGACCACAGTGCTCTACGGAGGTTTAACATCCAGGATAGCTGCAAGCATTCAACAGTATCTACCCACAGAAAAAAAAAATAAAGAATTTGGTTTCGAGACACCGCTAAGGAACATCTACCTCATCTGCCTCAGCCCTGCAGGCCTTCAGAGACCCCGAAGAACCTATTTTGGTGCAAGAAACCCAAACAGGAGCATTACCTCAATCACACAAGCGAAATCAGGATTAGTGAGATGACTGCACCAAGTGCAAATGAGCACAAGGTTTCTTACAGTAGATGTTGAGTATATTGGGTCCAACTCGACACCGGTAAGTCACACTCCATCCCCTCGAGTCTCTGCAAGCAGATGGTAACAGAGAAAGGTGCCTGAACATCTGACGGTCACCCGGCACGTACCTGCTCTGACATCCGAACCTGTCCCTGCAGCATCCCCAGCCAGGAGGATGCCAAGACCCTCAAGTCCCCCAGCCTATGTGCTGCGAGCCACAACCCTGAGCTATCGCCCCAGCAGCCAAGAGTTACTCCCAAAACCCCATCTTTGATCATGTTGTCTCCTTAACATTGAAGCACTCAGTTTTCTGTGGAGACCAGAAAGAACAGAACAAGTGGTTCCAAAACACCACGCTCCCAATCATAGATCTTGACAAGTGAAGGCACTCTGGCACGCGCAATAACTACTAACATTTAGAAAGGATAAAAAACACCGAGTACCAGTGCTGTATCCAGTAAATCTAGACAAAAACAAAGGACTGTGTATTGCTTTGGAGCCCGATACCAGTTTTCGATCTTAACTATTGAGTAACATAAATTTCAGCAGAGATATTCTTCCCACAGAAGCAGAGCCCAGCCTAACTATGATTTACCATCACTGGTGTTGCATCTATCACCAGTAAAACTGAAGCCTTAGCGCTGCCAACACTGCACAGAGCTTTTTCCAAATTAGAAACCTGTCAAAACCTTTCCAAACAGAGGACATCTGGGAAGCAATATCAGCTGCCGAAGTGGCTGCAGGCCTGATGTCAGCTGCAGGATGATCACGCAGAGAACCCGAGGACCTCCAAGCCATCTAACGTGGCACTGCTGCTAAGCCAGTTGAGGTAGTCCACGGCTAGCAAAAATGGGACTGCAGCCACGGAGCAAGCATTTTTCAGGGTGGGGAAGAACTTCACTACCTGGTGGATGCACGCACAGCGTGCATTTTCGAAACGTTTCTTTCCACCTAAGGAGATACTTAATGCATGTGTTGCCACAATCCCTCCCTCCCAGTACAAACCAGTGCGTTGTTACCTGCTACTGCAGCCCTGCCAAAAAACAAGAGCAAGAACAAGTCTTCATGAGCCTCCTAAAGGTGAGACCTTTGAAGTCTAACTTCGACTTGAAAAGAGACAACTACAAAGTATGTGGTCTCTGCTTCATTAAAATAAGATGTTACAGGTTCTTAAGTTTCATTTGTTCATTGAAACTTGTTCTTTTAAGATCGAGGAAATAAAAACAAGCTGTAGAAACTAGCCTTGCCTGTTACAAAGGAAGACAGTTACAAGGTACCTAAGGACAACCAGACCAGCCAAAACGGGGTTGCTACAGGACTTACAATGAACCGCCTTGTACCAAACTTCAAAAAAGTTGCATTGTTTCATTACACTTGCCAGAACTGGCACTGTCAATGGAACAATATTATAAGCCGTATTTTAGAAGACTTCTTCTCATTTGTTTTTAATAGACCTAAGTAAGCAGAAGTCAGATGTACAAGGAATTTTGAGTCACAAGGAATGAAAGCTTGAAGATCTAGTAAGTCCGAGAAGCTTGAAATTACTACTCTTCAGAAACCCACCCACAGAATTTTATCCCAGAGTAGTAATAACTCAACTCATACACCCCCTCCTTGATATGTGGCACACTGGACAGATGCAGACAGATTTCCTTCAAGGTAGTTTTTACTGTGGTGTGCGCTCCATTAACATGAAGGAAGAAAAGTGACTGCATCTGAACCTATCCTCTGACTTTCAACTCAGAAATGAATGTGCAGCAGGAAGCAAAGGAACAGTTTGGTTTGTTATTTTTACAAACAAGATGTTACCCTAATTACAGGTGCAACAAAGATAAGTATTTAAGAAAAAACCCAACACGTGCAGATTTCAATGTTCTAAGTATCCAAGATTTTCTGCTACATTAGATGAGTTAAATTATGAACTGAGCTCCGTAGTAAATTGCCAAGATGGAATTGATCGTGTTTTGCAACATAAAATAAGTACCTTCAAGAAACACGTACTTCAGACTGGTTTTCTTCAGCGTTCAGGTAGCTTTCTCCTACAACTGAATTAACCCAGCTTCAGCACTGAAGTACAGCAGCTCCTTGTGGGTTGAAAAAAAGGAGTATAGAAAGCAGGTATTCCAGAGTTTTCTTAGCATCACCATGAACTCCATGAACTCACCAAGCTTTATCAATAGACATTAAGACATGTATATAGGATGGCAACTACTCAGGATATTTAATAAATGATGTGGCCTCTTCTAATGTACCATGAGCAATATGGCCAGCTCATCTTAGAAGACTACAGAAATGTGACAGCTTCAGAAAAAAAAAACAACAAGTGCAAATTCAGGACTGCAAAGAAACCTTCACTTCTTTGTAAACAGCCGCAATTTTCCCAGCCTAAAGGAATGTCATAATATAATCATAAGAAGAAAAAAAAAAAAAGGAGCAGGATAGCAGAGGCAGACAGGAAAACAGTTTTCCCATCTCACCACTGAATATCCCCAATTCCCACATTAAATGCTAGGAGTAGCAAATCCAAGCTATTCAATTGTCTTCCACAAAGCAGAAACTGTCAGGCTAATCTTCGGGGTAGAATTGCTGTCAACTCTTCAGGCTATTAAGTTATTATCCGGAAGAGATTTGCTCACAGATGAGCAAACCAAAACAGGAGATTCAGACAGGTAAGAGACACCCATCCATCTCGGAAGATGAGCTGCTCTAAATAGATCTTACAGGAAGGAATAACATACGAAAAGCCAGGAGAAGAGGTTGGTACTCTCTAACTGATTGCATTTCATTGTTTGTTTTCCCAACTTCTAGAAATAAGTGGTCTTTCAAGAGGTAGGTAGCGTCTGATGAACCAGAAATGAAACAGGTATTTTAGCGAGGAGCTGAAGTACCTCTTCCCGCGAAAAAAAAAAAAAAGAAAGGTCTAGGAGGATTTAATATGGAACACAGCGATGAAGCAGGCACAAGTCTAAGATTTTACCTCTCTGTAGAACCACAGAATGGTTTAGGTTGGAAGGGACCTGTAAAGATCACCTGGTCTGACCCCCCTGCCATGGGCTGGGACACCTCTCACCAGACCAGGTTGCCCAAAGCCCCATCCAGCCCGGCCTTAAACACCTCCAGGGATGAAGCACCTACAACTCTACAACTTCTCTGGATGACCCGTTCCAGTGTCTTGACCACTCTCATCATAAAGAGTTTCTTATGTCCAAACTAAACCTACCTTTCAGTTTAAAACCATTGCCCCTTGTCCCGTCACTGCAGGCCCTCATAAAAAGTCTTTCTTGTACGCCCACTTTATATATTGAAAGGCCACAATAATGTCTCCCCAGAGCCTTCTCTTCTCCAGGCTGAACAAACCCAACTCTCTCAGCCTGTCCTCATAGGAGAGGTGCTCCAGCCCTCTGATCAGCTTTGTGGCCCTCCTCTGGACCCGCTCCAGCAGGTCTATGTCCCTCTTGCACTGGGGACCCCAGAGCTGGACGCAGTACTCCGGGGGGTCTCATAAAAGCAGAGTAGAGGAGGAGAATGACCTCCTTCGAGGCCACTCCTTCACATCCTGCAGACCGTGCTCTGCACACTGGCATTTCAACCACTGTAGACTGAAGTCTTCAGTCATCTCCTCTCTCCACAGGTCAAGGTGACCACTGCCATAATTTCACCAAAAGCAGGAACTTTGCAGGGCACCAAAGGGTGTACCTTCAGTGACTACCTGTTTGTGCAGGAACACACACTACTAAATAAGGTCAGGAAGGAGCCGCTGCCCGTGGCCCACAAAGGCACAGCCAGCATATGATGGAGTTGTGTGACAGCATCTCAAACAATTGCTTGGATTCCTTAGGAACTGAGAGAGTTTTTGGACAACTGGAAACCTGTGCAAGAATGAGAACTGACGTAATCAAAGTAGCACCCAGACACTGGCACTTGCAAACAAGATTGAAGGCTCCGCTGACACTTCAGAAGAGAGGAGAAAGCCAGCAGATACAGAAGAGCTTATGTTTGGGACCGATGCAGCTTTTGGGGGAAAGAAGCTGATTCATAAGAACTTCACCTCCTCAAAAGCCCCTACAGATGGGACAAGAATTAGCCACATAAAAATCAGAAGCTAGATTACAGTAAAAGCAAAATAAGATTGAAAGACAAAACCAAGGCACAAGTGTGTTTCTTCACAAATGCCGGAAGTCTGGAATTAAGATGGAAAAACTCAAATGTCTGTTTTTAAAGTGATAAGATGGATGTAGCGGGTTCATTCAAAACAGAGTGGAGGGCGGACAAGTCAATGGGACATGCAAGGTATATGAGAACTAAGCAAGCTTTTAGAGGACCTAAGCTTTCTTTAGCATACAGCACCATTCAAGCAATCTAAGTTCAGCAAGAAACACCCTGTCAATCAGAATTCCAAGCTTAAACCAAAAAAATATAATCTCAGCCACCCAAGCAGCAATAGCAGCTGTCACGCTATCACCAGGGGGTTGTACAAGCAGAAAACACAGCGTTAAACGGAGACTTCAAACGCCTCCACGTAAACTGCGCAAGTGTCAGGTCAATTCATAACACCAAGACTAAGTTCTTAAATAGCATAAAGCGACTCCTCCCCAGCAGCAGACGAGAGAAGTGGCAATTTCGGCCTTCACCTTGAGCGGCAGCTGGAGTTACCGGTGTGAGCCCCTCCTGTGCGATCTGACCCTGCCGTAGAAGTAATAGAAACCAATCCAGCTGGTACAGTGAGGCTAAACGTTCAAGAAGGAAACTAAATAAAAATTAGTAAGGTTTATTACCAACAAAAAAAAGCCAAATCGGGAAAGAAGTCCCATGATTTACTACTGGATTAAATAATTACTAGACAACGTCTCCCAAAAGTTAAAGTTGCGTTTTACACCCAATGTGCTGAGCTTGGCCCTCTCTACTTGCCCTGCTTGACCCCAGCAAAGCAAGCCAAGCAAATAAGACTTCAGGTGGCTAAGGACCACTCAGAAGACAAGGCGACAGCAACAACCTCACTTTACGTACAAAGTCACCCAGGAGGAGGATGGGGAAGTTGCCTGCAGAGTTTCTTGGTTAAAGCTGCACCAAGGCACTTGAAAGACACTTGCATCAGCTTTCACAGAGCGATTCAGAGGCACCTGAGCAACCACAAACCAGGCAGCCGTGCCGGGCAAATCGCAGTTGTCCTAAAGAACGGACTAAATGGACACAGGGCTAATTATATTTTATAAAATGAAGTCATGTCTCAGGAGTCAGTTGGAGGTTGTTGTCTGTCTTTTTTTTCTTTTGCAGGAGGCAGAGCACATGAACAAGGAAGAGGCGGCTGATACACTTCATTGAAAAAAACCAAGCATACAACATGACAAGATCCTTCAAAGCTCTTTAGAGAGCAAAACTGTACTGGATGAAAGGGAAAAATCCTTCACGTACGTAAATAACTGGTTAAAAAAAAAGATAAGGAAGGGGGAAGAAAGGCATCGCTGGTCAGCGTTGTAGCGGAGGGGACTCACCAAAGGATTCTGCTCTGCTCAACTCTATTGAGCCATGCAAGAGAAGGCAGTACTAAGATGACAACATTTGCTACTCTGAATAATTCAACATGATCTGTAAATAAGAGCAATGACTCTAAGGAATTGCAGTAAAATCTCGTGATAGGAGTGGGTGATACAATTCAAAGCGCAGCACATCAGGAACAACCACCCTAACTTCAACTTAAAAAAAATATGACAGACTGAACTCAAGCCAACACTGGGGAAGAGGACAGCACGGCTACAGCAGAGTATTCCACAAAAACCATCGCTCCGTGGGGTTTTTTTTTTTTATCACTAACAAAAAAGTAGAATGGCTGTAATTACACAGACAACACAGAAGAAAATGCAAATCCGCACTACACCATGTTTTCTAAAGAGGCACCCGCACCATAAATATCACCTGCTGATCTGATCAGCACCTCCGCCAACCTCCCCCATTCGCTTGGGCCGCTCCTCCTGCCATCCCTGCGTGAAGGAGGCCGGAGCAGACCTGGCGATGACACGAAGAGCAAGAAGAGACATAGAAAGGGAAGTCTAAACAGATGAGGACAATCCAGCCCAGCCAACAGATCACCAGGAACGCAAAAAGTAGTTAGTTGCCTAAAATCGTAAACATCATTGCTAAATCATGATACCCCACCTGGAGTACTGCGTCCAGCTCTGGAGCCCCAAACAT
>RSEF01000010.1:474678-521356 GCA_003993805.1 Himantopus leucocephalus | reverse complement strand
TGATCTTTAAGGTCCCTTCCAACCTAAACCATTCTGTGATTCAATGATTATTTCATACCATGAACAGCACATTCAATATAAATTAGGAAGTCTGATGTGGAGTTTTCCTCTTCCACGATGGCTGCCATCCTGAGAACGCCTTGCCCCGGTGCCAGAGCCCTGAGCCCTTCTCTTCCTCCCGAAGCCGCAGGACTCGCAGTGTCCCACATTTGCTGTTACTGCTGGGAGTGCACGGCTTTCCATGGATAGAACGGGCTGAGTGTAATCCTGGNTGCTGTTACTGCTGGGAGAGCACAGCTTTCCATGGATAGAACGGGCTGAGTGTAATCCTGGTATATTTTATATTGGTATCAAGATCAATATTGCTTCTTTAGTATTATTAATGTTAATTATTTAGTCTTATTCTATTAAATCTGTTTATATTTCTACCCTTGGGTTTCCTTGTTTTTTCTCCGATTCCCCTTCCTGGGTGGGGAGGGGCCATCAGGCGATAGAATAATTGTCTAAACGACCACAAATTTTTGTGGGTTTCTCAAACCATAACGAAGGGGCTCACAGTTGACCCAGAAACATCTCGGGTGGGTTAGGACTACCCTACCAGGGGTTCTAGTGGCTGACAATCGGCTCCGCATCCTCAACCAAGAAAGGTGAGAAGCTGGAGCGATTCCCGAGAAAGGAAACGTCCTGCTTTTGTTCTCGAAGCTGCTGCAGCGTCTCCGGTTGGGATGAAGCAGCTCGTTGCGGCGGGGCGGCCGGTGGGAGCTGGTGGACAGGACAATACCCCTTTGTCCGGGGCAGCAGGAAGGACAATGAAGCTCCTGTTCGGGGTCAGGCAGAGGGAGGCACCACCCCGACACCAGCGCCGGAGCAGCGTGGGCAGGGGGGGACCTCGCAGGACACAAGGGCAAAGAGACCTCGTATCCTTCAGGGTAATGCGAGCGTGCAAAGAGAAAAAAAAAAAAAAAACACAAAAAAAGNATTTTTTGTCAGGAATGTGAGAGCAGAGGAGCAACCATGTAGAGCGAGAAGGTACCAGGGTGTCTCCTTCTCTCTCCCCATGGAAACGGCCCCTGTAATCCTTCAATCCAGAGCAGGAATATATGCGAAGAGGCTTGGCATTTACCGAAATCAACAGTGCTCCGGTGCCAGAGGGCGTCCTGTGCACCTCCTGAACTCAAAACTCGGATGTCTGCAGCAGGGAGGCTTTATTTCAAGGAGGGAGAAGTTAAAAAGCCAGCGGTATTAAGTGGACATCTTATGCGCCACAGCACAGCATAATTTGGTAACAGGTTTTCTTTTAGGAAAAGCCTTGAAAGTCAGAAAAAGCAATGAAAACCCCTCATATGGGGGAGGAGGTCCCCAAGGTTTCCTGTTGGATTCCCACGGCGGGGCGAGAACGTGCAGCCCGACAGCTGACGGCCTTTTCCCCCCCTCCCCTCTGCCTGCGTCCCCGCAGCGGGGACATCTGCTCGCCCCGCCGACCAGCTGCCCGCCCCCCCTGCGGGACAGCCGGAGGAGATCCTTCCAGCCCAGCCCACCTAGATCCAACAGAAACGTTCCGTCTGTCCTGTTTGGGACATGAGGGCAGAAAGACTCTGGTGGGAAAAGCTTGAAAATGCCCCGGAGCAGCAGGACTTTGTGATTATCCCACGTTATTTAAAGAGGGAAAAGCCTTCAGCCGTGGGGATGGAAAAGGATGGGGTCCATCCCGCCACACTCTCTTCCTTAGACAAAGATAATTTCTCTCCCTAAGATTTAAAATTCAACAGATTAGACCCTTAGGATTTCTTATCTACTAACCACCACCGTCTCCTCTCCTAAACACCCCGTTTGTCCGCATTTTGCAGTTGCTTTCGGAGCATCCGAGAGCACCTACTGAAAGACGCAGCCAGTTGTTCCAGCAGCGAGTGACCCTCCCTGTGCTCTCACCCCGTCTCCACCTCCCCCTGGCCCTTTTCCCTCCTTCCTCAGTCTAAGCCCCCGGCGCGGATGGAGAAGGGGCGTTTTGGACATTCTGTGGGGAACCAGCCCTTTTTCCAGGGGAGAAACTTTGCTTCTGCTGGCCTGGGTTGGCTTGGTGGACAAGGACAAGGTTGGCCTGGTGGACAAGGTTGGCTTGGTGGACAAGCTCCATCAAGGAGCTGAGACCAGCTCGCAACGTTGGTCCATCCAACGTCCCGCAGGAAAGGTCCGGGTGCCACCAGCCTGGATCAAAAGGAGCCCTGGACCTTCAGGTGTGGGGGCGGGGGGCAGATGTGGCCCTTCAGGGCTGTTTAATGCTAATTAGTGCTCTCGGGGCTGCGATGTCCTCAAGGTCAGGGGTCAGAAGAATGAGTTGGACTACCAGCAGAATACTCAACATGATGGAAACGGGCAAAAAAACCATCTGGTGTTGGGGGGAGCGGGTTCCCCTCGCCGTCTGGGTTTGAGCAAGCCATGGTGGTGTCGCCAGCGAAACGGCAGGTGGTTTCGCCGATGCCGTTTTCCCGGGGATGCCGGGAGATAACACTGAGAGATAAAACAGCGAGATAACACTGACCCTCAGGAACCGACAAGCGATTTCAGACTCTCATCCGTACGCTTATATATTCCCCGCACGTTACTGAAATAAATATATGGAAAGGCGGCAAAACGAGCGTTGTGCTGGTCACTGGTGGAGTTGAGCGTTCTGTAGCTGGAGATGCTGCTGACATCTATTGTCAGCTCTGGGTATTTATTTTTTTTAAGTGGATGCTTAAAAGTAAGTTAATAAATTGAGATTAAAGAATTGGTCAGTGCCGGGTCACGGCGGTGGGTCTTACTTTAGCTGGCAGGTCTCAGCTTGCTCCCGTTCCCTATTTTATAAATTAAATTGCAAATCCTAATTACAGGGGGCACTCACGAGCACCAGGATTTAGCTGGTTTTGTATTCCCCTCTTTTTTTCCCCACCCTGTTAAAAAATCAGGGAGTTGAGGTGGTCATGTGGATTTAACCAAAAGAGCATCATTACCAAATAATCCTTTAAACTTAAAAGAAATGAGCTCGAAAGGGAAAACCGCTTTGTACTAATAATGGCAACGATAACCGACTCTGGATTTCCAGCTCATCGTTCCCCTTAACAGGGTCTCCAGACGACACCTCCTGCCCCAAGACTCTAGAAATCCCGCTGCACGAGGAAAACCTCTGTTACACGGTGCAACGTTACACCGAGTACAGCGATACAGCAAATTTATCCTTGTCTTGAATTTATTTTCAACACCAGACGTGACCCGGCTTTACCACGTTAAACTTTGCTATTAATTATACTGATTAAAGCGTTTGATGCGATAAATGTAAATTGTTCAGCAGTATATTTGGGGTGGGACGGCACAGGCGTAGCTCCCCAAGCAAAGACCTACGCAGGGCTGTTTGAAGGAGAATTATTTTAATTTTTTTTCAATGAGAGCAACAATAGCTGGGGGGGGGGGAAAAAAACAAACGGGCATATGTATTTATTAGAAGTAAAAGCAGGTTTAGCTGCTCCTTAATACTGAGTTTTGCTCTTTTTTGAGATTTTACGGCAGGGTAGACATGTACCACGTAGGGAACTATTTGATCTTGAGCTTCTTTTGTGCATGCTCTTCTCATCCTGTCCTTCTGCAGCAGCTTATGTTCCGGCTCCATCAGATTTTAACTTTTTAATGACTCGTAGGTCAGAGAGATCCAGAGTTCAGGTCTTCACCAGCGCCATTCTTTGACCGTGGGCCTGAGAGAGCAGCCTTCATTTAATTTTGTCAAGAGTAGCTCTTGCACCTTCTCCCTTCCCCAGCTTGCAGGTGCTAAACGTGACTAGCGCAGGAGTAGACGCAGGTGCAGATCTGATAAGAGCGCAGCGTTTTTTTGCTGGCTCCCAGGCAGCTTTAGAAGAGAAACCGGGATCGAGGACTACAGCTAGTTTGACAGGTCAAATGGGGAAGGAAAGAGCCACCCCCGGTGCCTCCATAGCCACGGGACCTGAAGCGGCACCTGCGCCACTCCGCCGTAGCTGCGATTCCCTGCCTGGGAATGCCGCCTGCCCCGCAGCTCTCCTAAAGCATGAGCATCTGATCTACACCAGCCCGTTCCCTCACTTAAACAAGCCCTTAGTCGCACCAGGAGCACTACGCTCAGGCTAACGAAGGGCCAGGAGAGTATTTCCGCACGCTGAGAATGTGTCCTTTGCCAGAAAGGCTGAGATAACTAATGAAATTAATAAAATCATGAAGACCTTCTTGCTTTTCTACGCCAAGAAAGAAAATACCTGCTATGAGAGTGCTGGCTGACCCATTCCCTGCGCGACACAGGTACCGAGCAGTTTGGAACGGGGAACGCCGGTACGATCTTGCAGACCAGCCTGTTCAGCTGTTATCTTACCAGCACCGCGCTTCGGTTCGCTAAAAAAAAATAATCAGAAAGCAAGGTGGGGGTTTTTTTTGTTAGTTTCTGCGACATCACTGCAAAGTGGTCAGTAGTTTTTACAGCACGGTATCACAAGCGTTTTCCCCTTAATTTACATAACCTTTTTAAAAAATTTCTGCTACAGAGGAATCCTCGCTTGCTACTTCTCCTTCAAACAACTTTAACTGCTTTTCTGTAATGACCTTCCTTTTTATTCGTAGACTTTTTAGGAAGAGGTGTTTAGACAGTGTTCACTGCTTTCCCCGGGATAAATACACCAGGCTGATCTATGGGAGCCGCCACCAAACTCTCCTTGTTTTCATCAGCTCAACTCTACTCTGATCGTTTGTGGTGCTTCTGAGGAAGAGCAGCAGCAGAACCCCTGAGAGTAAGGCCCATCGCTTCTTTTCTGCAAGACCCCACTCCATCTTTCACCTAAATTACCCCGAAAGTTGCGTGGCAGCCTCAGGCCCTTCACAGTAACAAGTTTTATTTCTTTTTGGCAGTTTATTGCTTCACCAGGCTTTCAAGGGTTTGACTCATTAGAACAAGCCAGTTTGTTTTAATTAAACTTCACCTCTAAATCACAGCAAGCGACAGCTGCCCTTCCACCTCACCCATGTCTTTTCAAATTCAGCTTTCTCATCTCCGGACAAAGAGGTCGTCGTTAACAGTTTTTTTACTTCCAAGAAAGACACGACACCACGGATGTCTTTTCAGAACATTTCAGTGTATTAGAAAACCAAGGATCTGCTTTTTTAAAAACCAGAACAAGCAGGATCACACAAGTCTCAGGCAAGGACGAGGCAACTGAAAGATAAAAGCCGCATGGTATGCGGGAGTCACTGAGGAACTCAAGGAAATCAAGATAAAAATTAAAACAGTGACTTATACCAAATGCTAAGCTTCAAAAAGTATATATTAATTTCACCATAATGTTCTTGCAGTCTCTCAAACATACTTTTAGTTCTGTACAACAGCTGAAGATAAGCCCTAACACACTGTAAAAAAAAAAAACCCTATACAAATAACAATTAGAGTATCGGAGACATGTGGTTTATCATTAAAGACGCGGTCAGATCACAGCTGCTCTTCTCCAGAGGACTCGCCATCTTCCGCGGGATCTGGTGGCAGGGGGTGAGCTCTGCAAAAAACCAATTAAATTAGCAGAACTCAATCAACTCATTTGAAAGGCTACAACTCACAAAGCCCTTTTCCTCCAGGCTGGGTGACCCAAACGACTTTAATTAGCCCCAGACTGCACCTAAAGACATTAGGAGTGATACAAGCTACTTTATCCTAAGCGCTAGGAGCCCAAATTAAGCAGTGCACACCCACCTTTCAAACGGGAAAGCCTGCTTCAGTGCGGAAAACATCGTACACTGATACACCCTCGGTCATCCTCTGCGCGTCCTTCTCCACCCGGAGGGACACACGCGGATTCCGCATCATTTCCAGGTCGCTGAAAATTTCACTCCCATTTCACACCCAAGTTTCAACCTGACTAATTTACCCACGGTGAGCGAAAAACAAAGTTGGGCAGTTAAGCGAGCACAGCTCTTGCTCGTCCCAGAACACACTGGGAAAGCTGTAAATCGTTTTAGATGACGACACTGTGTGTTCTCTGCAGGGTTATCACCACCTGGTCCTTACTGTCTGCTTATCCTTCAAGACTATTCAGGACTAATTCTTACGGAGGGCCTGCCAGACAGCTTAGGGTTATCTATATTTTGTGAAAAAAAACCAAAAAACAACCCACGCTGCTGCGTTTTTAGTTAGTTGTGCTGCCTACAAGTTAATCTTTGAAGTATCAGCTTGGTAGAACAATTCAATTTCTGAGATACGGAAGTGGCTAGTAGGCTCCAAAGTTTTTTTTCAAACAGAACTGACAGCCACGGAGAGTCACACCGCTCTCGTCCGTATGCAAACGAAGCATGCCTGAGCAGAGACAATTTGCCTTGAACTACCAATTACCGCACCCATTTTTAAAAAACCCCCACGAGGTCAGCGGAGACAGACGCTGCGCGTCACCAGACTTTGCTGAGAACCACTATTTCAGTGAGGATACGAAGGTTAGCAGGCACACCATCAACTTTTTAGGGGTCACTTGCTCCTTCAAAAATAAATTGTAGTTTCAAAGCAGTCCCGGAGGAAAACGAGTCGCAGTTCGTTTCATCCAAGGCCGCACTGACAGCCCTGAAAACCTCCCTTGCAGGCAGCCAGGCACGCCGCTGGTGGTATTGTCTGAAAGCGCCAGGGATTTTGCTGTTTAATGTCACCCCACGGACCATACTCTGACAACGCCGGTGCGCACTTTAAAGCGACGCCACGGAGCGCCAGCTACCGCGATGACGGCTGTGTGCGTCGCTGCTGCTCTGCAGGCGGTTTCAGCTCTCTGTCGTACTTCAGACAGCTTTTTAAGTAGGGTTTTTTTTTTTTTTAGTTAAAGTTAAGGAAGTGCATTAAGTTGAAGCAGCGCATCCTAAGAGCCGAGCTACAGCCGACCACCGAAACTCCTCAAGCATATAAAAACTGTTCGTTTACCTACTGCGTTTTGCCTCTGCAATACACCGAGTGCCCCTTCCCTGCCCAAGGCACAACGCTTCTGCGCCTTCTTCAGCCCCACCACGCTGCAATTTCGGTTTGCGGGGACTTGCACCGCTGGTTCCAGGGCTGAGAGGAAACCCGCGATTAAACACGCTCCTGAGGAAGCCTCGGAGGTTTGGAGGGGGGGAGACGAGGGGGAGGCACAGGGGGGGAGGCACAGGGGGGGAGCTGCCTTCCCCAGCCCTCGAAGCCCCCCCGAGCCTTGACACCTACTTCGTGGCGGCCGGCCCCAAGCCGCTGCTCCCCGCCGCCTCTCCGCCGGGCTGCCGGTTCTCCTTCTGCGGCGGCTGCAGGAACTCGCCGATGCCCTTCTGCCAGGCGGGGACCGGCCTCACGCACACCGGGTTCCCCCACGCACGGCGGCTCTCCCCTGCGGGGAGCGCGGCCGTCAGCCCCACCGCGGGCCGGGCGGGGAGCCCCGGCCGCGCCCCGCTCTCACCTCTCTTGGCGGCGGCCGCCGCCGGTCCCGCGTTGAGGCTCCTGGAGCCCAGCACCTTCCGGGGAGCCCTGGCGGCCAGCACTGCGGGGAGAGCGGAGCGGTGAGCGGCGGGGGCGGCGGCTCCCCGGTGTGTCCCCCCCCTTCCCCGTGTCCCGGCCCCGCACCTTTGCGGTAGGCCGCGCCGCACCCCGCCTTCGTCCGCGCCATCGCCGCCGCCGCCCGCCCCGCGCGGGAGATGCCGCCGCTCGCGGGGGGAAACGCCATTGGGCCAACGCCCGCCAATGGGAGCGCGCCGGGCCGCGCCCCTGCGTCAGGCGCGGCGCGCGGATGCCCTCGCGGCGCTCCCCTCAGCCCCGTCCCCTCAGTGTCGCTCCCCTCCGTCCGCTCCCCTCAGCGTCGGTCCCCTCAGCCCCGTCCCCTCAGGGTCGGTCCCCTCAGCCCCGTCCCCTCAGTGTCGCTCCCCTCAGTGTCGGTCCCCTCCGTCCGCTCCCCTCAGTGTCGGTCCCCTCAGCCCCGTCCCCTCCGTCCGCTCCCCTCAGGGTCCCTCCCCTCGGGGTCCCTCCTCTCTGCCCCGTCCCCTCGGACCGCTCCCCTCAGCCCATTCCCCTCAGCCCCACTCCCCTCAGGGTCTGTCCCCTCGCACCGCTCCATTCGGGGTCGTTCCCTTCAGCCTGGTACCCTGGTCGTCGTGTCCCCGTCCCCCGATGTGACAAATCGCGATGGCCGTGCGAGCGTCGTGGCGGCACGTCGAGGGGACGGTTGATGTTCGTCGTAATGCGTGTTTGCTTAATCAGGCTTTTAGCGCGGGCTTTTTCAGCGCTGGCTGTCCCTTTGGCACAGCTCTTTCGCCATCGCTGTGGCACAAGCGGCGGGGGGACGGGACGGGACGAAGAGATTTGGGGACACAGCGCCCAGCGAGGGGCAGGGGCGGCTGCCCCAGTTCCTCAGCAGCGAGGGGGAAGGACGGACAAGGGCCGCTTTCCCCCGCCTTCAGCCCCCGGGGGGGGTGTGTGTGTGTGACATCCCGCTGGGGAGCACCGGCGCCCGGAACGGTGGCGCGGCGGCCGCGTTGCCGGGGAAGTGAAGGGGTTGGGGCGGTGCGTCGCTTTTTGCCTTCCCCCTCCCTGTCAGGGGAAGATGGCGGCGCCCAGCCCGCTCCTGGCTTGGTGCGTCCAGCACTTGCGCGGAGACTTCGGGCTGGACGTGGGCGAGGAGGTGGTGAGGTGAGGGGGGCGGCGGGGGCGGGTAGGAGACCGGGTGGGCTCCGTTCGGGGCCGTACCCTCCGCCGGGGCCTAGCGGGTCCCTCCTCCTCGGCCCGCCGTGACAGGCCGCGGTGGCCCCTCGGGTCGCCTCCGGGTGCCCCTCGGCCCCGTGGGCCCACACAGAGGGGAAAATGGTGTCTTTAGAGCCGCTCTCTGGGGACCCGGGGGTCTGCGCCATGGGTTGTCCCACGGGCAGGTGCCCCGTGAGGGGACCGGGGGGGTGGAAGGTGGCGGGGAGGGGTCCTTCTGTGTAGGCGAGGAAGGGCTCCCTGCTGTCTCTTTGTGTTTAAGCAGGAGGTTGTTGGTTTATGGTTAGATTTTTCTACGTGACTCGGTGGGAACCAGAGTCTCAGAGTGAATTTGTTAGTGTTTGGCAGAAAGGTCGGGGAGGGTGTCACTCAGCGCTGGAACAAGGGGAGAGAGATAATTTATCCTCTGGTTTTTGTCAGTGAAACAGCCACAAGGGATTTCCCAAAGTGTCTGAAAATTTCACGGGGCTTTCCCAAAGTGTCTGTCTCAAAATTTGACTCATAAACCCATTCCTTACCATGGTCTGTGCAGAAACCTGGTCTGAAGAGGAGAGCTAAGTTGCGCTTGTTGCATACACGTGCGATTAGGCTGTTGGTTNAGCTTTCCCAAGGTGTCTGTCTGAAAATTTGACTCATAAACCCATTCCTTACCGTGGCCTGTGCAGAAACCTGGTCTGAAGAGGAGAGCTAAGTTGCGCTTGTTGCATACATGTGCGATTAGGCTGTTGGTTTCCTCAGAACAAAAGCTCCCTTAGCCATTTTTCCCCATCCCGTCCTCTTGCAGGTACATCCTGTCAATAACAAACGAGGACGAGATCCGGGAGTACGTCATTGACCTCATCCAGGGGACCGACGGGGAGAAGAGTCGTTTTGTAGAAGAACTGCTCGCCAGGTGGCGGAAATCCTCCCAGCTGCCGTCCGAGCCTTTGCCAGCGTATCGGAAAAAGGATGGTGAGTGGTACGGGGAGGAAGGAATTGAAGTCTCAAATAAGNATCCGAGCCTTTGCCAGCATATCGGAAAAAGGATGGTGAGTGGTACAGGGAGGAAGGAATTGAAGTCTCAAATAAGCTTGTTTCTGTTACTCTGTTTATAAACAATTACATGCCACCAGTGCTCGTNGTCCGAGCCTTTGCCAGCGTATCGGAAAAAGGATGGTGAGTGGTACGGGGAGGAAGGAATTGAAGTCTCAAATAAGCTTGTCTCTGTTACTCTGTTTATAAACAATTACATGCCACCAGTGCTCGTGACCGGTCCTATTTCTGTACGGTGTGACAATGTAAAGCCAATTTTCATTCACCAAGAGTTCAGGGACATCTTTCTCTTGCTGGTGGTTACCCAACCTTTCTTTGTGCTTACGCACGCTTCCAGAGACTTCGGAAGTGCCTCGGGCTGGAGACCAAGGGAAGAAGGGTAAACGCAAAGGAAGGAATAAGCAGGAGACGCCTGCGTACGCTGAGCCAAGTGCACATGTAGAGGAAGTAAAAACCCCCCTCGACCTGGCCAAGGTGAGCATGTCTGGTACGTGAGGGCAGGCTGTGTGTCACTGGGTGCTGAGGGCACGCTTTCAACCTGGGTCGCAGGGGAAGATAATATCGAACGCTAGCAAAAGACGCGATTGGAAAGCAGAAATGAGCTTTCATAAATATGAATGCTTTGTTATCAGAGTCGTGACAAAGGGGATTATGTACCTGAAGGTGTGTTTGTGTTTCCCAGCTGCATCACAGGGTCTAATAAATGCTTGCCTCCGCCTGTAAACCCTGTCTTCTCTTATATACAGCACAGCTGCTGTGAGATATATGTTTGTGTGTCTTTGTTCACTCATAGATAGCATGCAACGTGGCAGCTATAACCCGAGCAAATACTTTGGCGGCCGTTGGGATATGTGGGGGTCCCACACTGCAAGCACACTGTCAGCGAGTTGTACGGTCACCCAGTTGCAAAGAGGAGGGTGGCCGTTCCTGCACATCAACTCTTCAGAGCTGACTGCAGATTTGGACAGGCTGTGCTCGTACCCTGTGCGTGTCCCTGGGATTCTCACTGCTGTGGGGCAGATAATATGAGGATGAGGAGAAAGATTGTGTATGTTTGTGTCTATAACGGAGAGTAGAATAGTCATCAGGTAGCGAGTATGTCAACATGGATTTTACTCCTCCCCAAAGAAGCCTGGAGGAGAGAGTGGACGATGGAAGTAGATGCTGTAATTAGTAGTAAAAGGTATTTCTTTAAAGCAGAGGTGTGAAGGTTGAGGAATTAAGGAAGCCACCAAGTGGGTAGAGCATTCTATGATTTAAAACTTCCCAGTCACGCTGAATAAAGCTTTAATTGGCAACTGAAATATTTCAGGCTGCTTCAGGGAGGAGGCCTTGGGCGCTAGGTAGAGGAGTCAGAGAGCTGTAGCGAGTGCCTCTCTGCTGAGCAGCAGCCCTGGTTTGGCCGTTTCCCTCGTCCTGTTCAGCTCCACTCCCGCACATTTTGTGTTGAGATAGAGATGTTCGATTTTGTAGAGCCCTTTTTTTGCAGTATTCATGAACAGTCTGAGCTGCAATGAAAGAAACTGCAAAATAAGAGCATAGAAACACTGAAAAACAGGAAATCCTGCTATTTTCAAGCAGCACAAGGCCGTGCAGTAAGTAGTAGTTGCCTTTCTCTGTAATAGTTACCTAACTTTTTGCAGCAGACTTGCTTTCCGTTCAGCAGAACCATTTCGCACACTGAGCGTGTCAGCTGTGGCGATCTTCGCTGTTAAATGACATTGTAATTACCTAGGCTGGGTTTCTGGATTTTATTTCTGATGGTAGTGAGTTTTGACTCGGAGCTGCTTGCTGGGAACCCAAGCTCCTTCCTTAGGTCCGGATCCAGCTGTACAGCTGCGGTGCTGGGTTGCATCAAATCCAGCAGATTGCTCCATTGCTGTCTGAAGTGTAAGAGCGTGCTCGTGGAAATAAGTGTGTGGATGTGCAGTGCGCTTGACTTGCGTCGTTTGACTTGCATCGTTTGACTTGCAGTGGAGCCCTTCATGTATAAACATTGAGCACGTGGCACCTCCCAAAATTAAATTCCGTGATTTATCCAGGTGCAACCCTGGCCGAGTAACATCCAGATCCTGAAAGTAAGGGTCGCACCTGAATAAATGGTGGAACTTAAATTTATGTTTTTAGATTGAAGTTGTTGTAACAAGGAGGCTGCAAATGCTTAAAGTGTTTGTAAAAGTATTTGTTTGTAAGACAAAAAAGTTTTTTGAACCGGAGGGTTAAAAATGGACAGTAATGTTCCATTTCCTTGTACTTATCTTCTAACTTAATTGAAAAAAAAACCTGAGAAAGCTTTGCCAAGTTTTGCTAACCAAGGTCGCTCTATCTGGTTTTGTTTTTTTTTCCTGACAGTAGTATTTGGGTCTGGCACTGGCAGTAAAGCCAGCTGGGCGGAACTGGGAGGACTGGAAGTGCTCCATCTGCTTGTCACTAAACCAGTAGCCTGCCACTATTGGGAGCGGGTAAAAGGGAGTCAAGACAAGAGGTGTCCTACTGCCACAGCATGGCCTTGTCACTGAGAAAAGCAGTGTGGGAGGGTGTGGGAGGACGTGGAAGCAGTAAATGCTAGCTGGGGTGTGGGTCAGGGAGTGGGAACGATCCTCTGGCGTGCAGCAGGCAGAGAAAGTGAGTTGTTCTGTGGAGAATGAAAAGAGGCTTTCTGGGAAAGGGCTTCTGAGAAATCCTCTTTTCTATTGTCGAGAGAGGCTGTGGAGAGGAGAGCGAGAGAAAAGCTGCGCTTGGGCTGGAAGAGGATTTTCAAGTGTGTCACAGATATGACAACTAAACGCCAGAGAGCGCATTTATATTGGAGTGCTGCTTGCTGAAATGGCTAAGGGTAATAAGTCCTGGTCTTTCTCGATCACGGCTAGCATGCAAGTCATGGTTAAAGCCAGTCTCATCTAGTGTTATGAGATAGGTTTGCGCCTGGGGTGTGTTGTGCTTGCTTTTCAAAGCATCTGTTTTTGAGTGTTGCCAGAGAAGTGGTAGCAGTTGGCTTTGTTCTGTTCCTCTGGAATGATTTCTGTGCTGTAATTAATTCCTGCAATTAACTGCTCAACAATTCACTTCTCAGCTGGTACCTGCTGGAGATGTCGGGTGGGAGGAGGAACCTTTTGTTTCTCTGATCAAGGTGTAAGGTCTGAGGGAGAAAACAGAGAATTCCACTATTAGATTATTAATCCAGCCATCATATATATCTTGCTTTGTTTTTGATGAGGGTTTCTCTACTTCAGGCTGACCCAAAGCTTAGTCCCTGACCCAAAGCCTGACCCAGTGCAGTCCCTGATTGAAACTCAGAGAGGTGAATCACAGAATCACTGAGGCCAAATCGTGAAATGAGGAGAAGAATTTACATTACAGCTAAATGCTTGAACACACAGTGCGTGGAAAACCTCTGCTGGGTAGGAAACACAAAAATGCTGGGTGGTGAACTGGCTGCGAATGAAGAAGTCCTGCTGTCACCAGCAGCTCTGTTTCTGGGGATAGGTGCACGCAGGGCTTCACAGTTACAAACTATAATCTTCAAATAGCCCTTGAAAATAAATCTGGGCATGGCTGAGCTGCTGTTTGAAGCTGTTAAATACCCATGAGTTGATAACGCAGATCCGGAGGACTGACAGCGTGCCTGCCATCTAGACCCATGCAATTTTAGCTTGCAGAGGCAGCAAACATCAAGTGGATCTGCAACATCCTTATGTCCTTGCTTTGTCTAGATTCCACCTTTTGTGGCAGGCCTAAGCTTGTCTTTCCGTTGAATCTGGGGTCTGGTCCAGGTTTCATTCCAGTTAGACAGAATAACCCTTGCCTGACTCTCTCCAGCACGTTCAAGGGTCGGTGCTTTCCCTTTGCTGCTGGTATTGCAGTGTGAATACAGTTTGATTATTTTTATTCTTCTCAGGCACAGGAGAACAGCAGTGGAGTCAGCAGCAGTAGCAATTCCTCCAAGAAGAAGCCCAAATATGTCAGCCTGTATACCAAGGAGGGGCAAGACAAGCTGGCCGTCCTCATCCCTGGGCGTCATGCCTGCGAGTGCCTGGGCCAGAAGCACAAGCTCATCAACAACTGCTTGGTTTGCGGGCGCATTGTCTGCGAGCAGGAGGGCTCTGGACCCTGCTTGTTCTGTGGTGCTCTGGTTAGTAACGAGGTGGTTTTTATTTGCCGTGCTTGAACGTGGTGTAGTTTTGCTCAGGGCTTTGAAATGGCCTGGGGCTGAATTGGCCTCTCAGATCAAAGTTCTAGCAAAGTTCTTCAAGCTCTAAAGCTGGGCAGGAAAGAACCTGTACTATCTCCTTCTAGGGGAAGGAGAAGTGCTGTGGCTTTAAGTCGCTTTGTGTTTCTTTTCTGATGTGCCTCATCAGAGAGCGGAGAGGTTTCCCTCATAATTTACATCACTTAGGAGCTTATGACAGTCTCCTGTGGCTGTCATGTTAATCACAGTAACATCCAAAATCTGTGCAAGGCTTCAGCCCCATCCTGGGCACAGCCCTGGTAGCCTTGCAAGGGGCAGCAGACACGGCCAGGGTCAGCGTGCTGACCTTTCTTCGGCACTTGTGCTGTATGCATCATTTGGGATACCTGTTACACCCTGTATTTAGTTGAAAGGGCACCTTCTGGAGGAAAGGGGGCAAGTTAATGACTGCAGATTAAGTAAAGTTAACTTCAGGAGAGAAGAAAATATTGTTCGGATGAAGAAAATGTTTTAAATCAGATTGGCTGCTGTTTTTAAAGATCTGTTTAACTCCAAGTGGCCAACCAAGAGAGAGAGGACCTCCGTGTTAAGCATTTTTTATCTGCTCAGGGAGGTTCTGAGTGCATTTCTCATCTTTTGAAATCACCTGGCAGTGTGCCCAGCTGCAGAACCGAGAAAGACCAGGCTGTACGTTTCTCATGGGTGGCTTTTAGTAAAGAACGAGCTTTCAGGATTCTCTTGGTGTAAATAACACTGAAGGGAAGGAGGTGTGGACTATTTTGGCCATTTTAAACAGCTTAGGGTAAGCTGTTGTCTGAGGCTCCGAAGCTGGTCAAGCACGTAATGTCCTTCCTAAGTCTTCATTTTTTTCCCTTAGGTATGCACTAAAGAAGAGCAGGACATTCTTCAACGGGACTCAAACAAGAGCCAGAAGTTGCTGAAGAAGCTCATGGCAGGTCAGTAGCAATTACATACCTGTAATGTAATGAATCCAATCAGTTATGCAACAGCAGGAGCCCTCCTCTGCCTCACCGTGCTACGGCTGCTTTGGTGTTGTGTCAGAATGAGTGTGTGTGTCCTGGTGTGTAAGTTATCTAGATCCATTCATCAGAATTTTAAAGAATTTGCTGGCAAAGTCTAAAGGTAATTCCTTCTTGGGAGCTGACACCTGTCTGTTTCTCTGGGATGTAAATTGCCAGGACAGTTTGTGAACTTTGTTTCCTTCAGACTTCACTGAGCCACTTGCCCTTGTTGCTGCAGGGTGTCTGTGGTGGGCATTAAAAGGATGGCTGGGAAGTCGGCTCTCAGCAAGCGCTCAGCAGTGTTTGTGGACTTCAACAGAGGTGATAACTGTGAGTGTCAAATGGCAGCATATAATGTCCTTACCCAGAGGCCCCAAGGCTGCTCGTTAGGCATTCCTGAATCAATCACGTGAACTGAATCGTTGTAGCAGTCCTTGAAAATTAGGATAAGTCTCACGTGGAATGAGCGCTGTGGAAGATGAAGTGCTGCTATCTGATTTGCTGGCTCTAGAGAGGTGGTGGTTAATACTTTGTGATGACTCTTCTTGTCTAACACTAATCTTGGGAGCTAAAAATAGGAACAGAGCCAAGGAAAGCAAGAGGAAATAATACCCAGTCTCCCAGCGAAGACCTGTGCATTATGGGGATGTTTGTCTGAGTTTAGCTGAATTATAGCCAAGGTCACAGTGTTCTTGGTTGAAAAATACACTTTGCTGAAGAACTGGGGAAATATTTACTCTGGGTCTCAGTGTCAACTTCTCTTTAGAGCTGCTGAGGTGGCAGGAGGTCCTGTAAGTCCTTGAGAGTAACAGTTGATTGTAGGGTCGGTCTGTTTATAATCTTCCTATAGAAATCCTTCAGGATCCCCTTTTCTTACCTGTTTTATGGGTTTTCCCTTCTGTCTTGCTTTGTGCAGTATCTGTGTAGGTGAAAGCTGAAACGTGGTTAACTATTTGTCTTGGGAGTGAAAAAATGTGGATTGGCAACCACAGGGAAATGCAGACCTTTGTGTTCCCCTGAAATAAAGGCGTTAGCTTGCGTGATGTCTGCTGTGAAATACACTGGTTTCTTCCATTGTGGCTTTGATGCAAACCTTTTTTTTTTTCTTTTCCTTTTTCCCCCCCCGTGTTTGTTTGTTTGATTTTTGGCCCCTTGCCAGAAATGGTAAGAAAGGAGAGGTCGTTATTGGGAGTGGATTTCTCCATCTCTAGCAATAGCTGGTCTGAAAAACCTGCCGAGGTGTGTTGGGGGAGGATTTTGTTTGCGAGAGGCTCATACAGCGGCAGACAGAAGGCTTGGCTTGCTCTGTGCGTAACTGGCAATTGTCAGTGATCTGTCCTGACCGAGAGTCTCTTTGTGGAGATAACGACACTTAGGAGGGAATTTGGCTTTTAGGAGGGGACTCAAGGCCTGCGGTGTGCGATGGGTGGAATTTGGACTGCCCAAATTGTTCGGGAAGGGTGAAGGAGAATCAAAGACTGAGACCTTCTCTTCAAATACTACCCAGACATTGTCACCATAGTGTTTAAATGCTTCCTCCTCTTTGAAGGAGGGAGTCTGTGAAAGGGGCGAGAGGGAAAATGGGGGCTTGAACCGGGTTTGGAAAGGTGCTGATGGTGGTGCAAAGTTCTTCTTTTAGCTCCTTGAATAGCGTTTGTTTGAGAGGGCATTTCTGCAGCCCGGCCCACCGAGACTGGGCTTTAAACAACTGGCTGTTGAACTGTGATTTGTTTTCTATCTCAGGTGCTGAAAGTTCAGGGAATTTGGATGCCATAAGCAAAGACCTACTGCCCCGACAAGAAGCTAGACTCAAAGCAGGCCTGGAGATGGCTGTGAAACACAAAGACAAATTGTTGGAATTTGACAGGACAAGGTAAGATACTAACTGTGAGACTATCGTGAAATAGCATAAAATATTTGGCAGGCTGAGCTGCCTTTAAGAGAAACGTTAGAGAATTCCTTCTAAAATCTAGGCTGTAGCTACAGACACCTCAGCCTTGGTGTTTGGTGGAACAAGAGTGGACCTCTCAAACGGGTCCCGTTTGGATGTCCTTGCTTTGTTTCCCTGAGAGTCCAGCTCTCTAGAGAGAACAGAAAGGAGCCGGTAGGAAGGCAGGTTTGGGGCAGGCAGTGCTGTGTGACTCTCCTGCTCTGCTCATCTTCTACTGTTGTGGTTGTTTCTCACCAGCGTGCGGCGAACCCAGGTCATTGACGATGAATCAGATTACTTTGCCACGGACTCCAACCAGTGGCTCTCCAAGCAGGAAAGGGAGGCCCTCCAGAAGAGAGAGCAGGAACTGCGGGAGTTGCGTCATGCCTCTCGGCTTGCCAAAAAAATCACCATCGACTTTGCTGGCAGGCAGATCCTGGAAGAAGACAACAGCTTGGCTGAATACCACAGCAAGTGAGTGAGAACTGGCAGCGCGAAGGCATGCCCGAGAGCAGGGTGGTGAAAATCGTTACGGATGGTGGTCTGGCTGAATCTGATAGGGCAAGTGTAAGGAAAGCCGAGCAAGCTGACCCCTTGAAGGGCACTTCTGACACTAGGTTTTACATCCTTTTCTTCCTTGAGGGTCTTGTTGGCTTGCAGCGTATCATCTCTTTCAGCACAACTCTGCCGAGACCCCCCTCCTAAGCCCAACTGTGCGAGGCTTGCGCGGGGTTTCAGTAGCTGGCACGTCTGTTAAAGATAAAGCTGCCCTGGAAAGAGATGTTGCAGAAGGCCTCTCTCAACAGAACCAATTCATCTCAAATTCAAAGCAGGCTGAGTTTCTGCAGCAGAGAAGAGTGACTGTTCAAATCAGAAATCGGACCTAGCAAGGAAATCGTTTAGCCAGGGGAGGTGGTAAAAAATGCTTTGGGTCAGAAGTGTTTGTGCAGGGAGAAGGGAGAGGTTGCAGGGGGAAACAGGGAATTTTCATGCCTCTTGTTTGTGCTTGCAGACTGGATGAAACCATTGAAGCCATTAATTGTGGCACGCTGAGCAAGCCAGCTGGGAGCCCAGAAGCACAGACGACTCTGAGTTCTGGTGTTTTAGTGAATCCCCGTCTTCTTCAGGCTGCTCCTTTGGTCAGTACAGGTTGAATGATTTATACCAGAGTAGTGACTAACTTTGGGAGAGTTGAAGAAGTGTGAATTCTAGCATGTTTGTGGTACCTCTTTCCTCCCCCGTGTCTGAGAGATCCTAATTAGCCATCTGCGTTGGGGACAGAAAAGGTTTGCCAATGCCCTGCTCTGTTCCCTGCTCTTGGGAGGTTTGCTTTATCTGGGCTTTAGTCTCCTGCCTCCTTTTCAGGAACTTGGAAGAATTTCTGAGAGCCAGCCTAAGGTTGTGTCACCTTTTCAGCTGTATTTATGACACCTTTTCTGCCAGATTTCCGATTTCCAAAGGGCATAATCTCTACCTTCCAATTCCACTTCACTTGTAGTACGCTCGGTGCATGGGGAAGCATTTGGAGGTTGGATGATTCCCAGGTTTGAGTGTTGATGGCTGTGAATATGCTTTGAAAATTGTGTCTTCCTGTGACTGCTTTGAAATGCCAGCAGGTAGATTTATTCTTTACATCCATAGTTCAGCTGTGATGCATAGAAAGGAAAAGCCGCAGAGAGCGGAGCATGACCTTGCTTTCCTCCTGCCAAAGTATCGCATGTAAGCGCAGTGAGGTTGCAGGGAAGGAAGAGTGATCCCAATAAGAGTAATATCTCTGTCCTTAAATGCAGAAAAACTTCAAATAGGATTTGCACTTGATAGATGTTTTTCCTAGAGAGGCGCTAACCTTTTTCTTGTTTCTTTTGAACGCTCTGAAGTGGGTGGACCAAACTGGTTTGCTCCCGCACAGGAAAGCCATCCATTCCATGGACGCTGGAAGTGAGTCTGGCTCGGAGCGCAACAGGTTGCGGATTCAGGATCGAGAGTTGCAGGAGATCTCAGATGATGGTTGGTGCCTCAGCATGCACCAGCCTTGGGCTTCCTTGCTCATACGAGGAATCAAAAGGTACAGGAGCGGCCAGAACTGTGATGTATCCCAGTCAGCTCTTGCTTCGTAGGCGAGATGGGAAGTTCTGCTCCTCAGAGGACATCTGTGGACTCGCTCTCATTGTGCAGTGACTGATACCTGCTGATAGCTCCAGGTTTGGAAGCCATGCTTCCTCATCCACTGTACTGATGGCTTGAGAAGCCGGCGAATCCGTTTTTCCTGAGAGTAGCTAACCTGGAAGGTACACGTTTCTTCACAGTGGGTAAATTTAGAGAGAGGCTGAGATCTGTAGTCACAGTGTACCTTGCTGGAATTTGAAAAGCAAATAAGATGAAAATGTGAACTATGTTCTTCTGGTCTTTTTGTCCATCATAAAGAAGCCAACAGTGGCACCAGGCTTTGTTTTAAAAAAAAAACCCCACACGCACACACCCCTTGCCACCACCTTCCCCCTCTGGGCTAGGAATTGGGTTACAAAGAGGAGCTCCTCCAGCCCAGCACCCCTGGCACGTTAGTTCACCTTTCCTACCGCTAGCATAGAACAAAGAATCTTCTTTATCCTTTTTTTTTTTCCCCTTTCCTTCACAGAATTTTTCATTTTAGAGAGCAAAGCTTTTTCACTTCCCAACCTAAAGATGGTGTAAATCTTAACGTGCTCGGCTTCTGCATCTGGTGGTCTGGGGATGTTGTCAGCCCCTCCGGATGCTTAGTGCCCGTGCTGGGATTCCCCAAAAGCTGCGGCTAACAACCACTTCATACGGATGCGTGGTCCGTTATTACTCCCTAGATTGCATACTTACTGTGTGTAAATTTTTGAGCTTGTAAGGGAATTGTACGAGCAGATTGTCCTACACGCATGTCCGACATACTGCTGTACTTGCAGGGGATTGATGTCCTTTTTTGCTGTTGCTCTAAAGCAGTGAGGACATGCTCTGCTTGTGGCATTATTTCTTGCCCATCTCAGCTTTTCTCTGTAGTGCTGACACCTTGCGTGTGTTTAAATAGCGAGGGCAAAGCTTAGCAGCAGGAATTGTGTAGCGAAACGTTCGATTGAAAAATCTGTCCGTGTGGGTGATTTCTGCTGAAATTTAAGTCCTAAATTCTCCTTTGTTCTCTAGGGTGGAGGGCAGGACCTGGTACACATCTCATAGAGGGCGGTTATGGATTGCAGCTACTGCTAAAAGACCTTCCCCTCAGGAGATCTCTGAACTGGAGACCACCTACAGAATGCTGCTCCGGAAAGGTGAACTTCTCTCCTTGTATCTTTGTATTATTTGGTACATTGAGCGACGTAATGAGCAGTGTCAGAAAGCCCCCTCTGCTGAGCAGTTATTACTGCTTTGCTTTTTAACCTTCTGTTCTTGAAATTCTCTTCATCCTTTCTACATTTCGTCAGCCGAATGGGTATGGTGGCAGACTCTATAACTCCATCCTTTAGCTGGTCACGTTCTCCAAGCACAAACACAGTCGAATTGCACCTGACTTCTGTGATAGCTTTTGACAGCAAAGGACTTCATTTTGTTCTTGGCTTAAGCAACAAGCTGTCGAGTGTGTGCTTGCATGCGTGTGAAGTGGCTTGTGCTTCAATCTGTTTACAGTAATGTTAAAGGCTTTTCACATATTCTGACCTTGCGGAAATCAGGATTGAAAAGCTACGGGTTCTCAGGAAGACGTTCTTCTCTCATGTGGGTAGGAGGATGCTGGTGGCTGCGCCGTACACCTGTTTGCGCGGTGTTTCTGCACGTCACCCGGCTTAAATGTCATACAGCAGGATTGTCTGCTCCCTCATCAGGGCAAGGAGCTCTTCCTGCACTGTATGTTCCTCTCTCAGAAGCTAAGCAGGGAAAAGTGTATACATAATTAAATCTCCCGACCTTAGTCCTGTCATGGTGAAGATCCTGAGCTGGAAAAAGAACGACAGGGTGTTAAAATTACCATGTGTTTTCTCGTGCCTCAAAAAAGTAGAAGTGCATGGTGGGAGGGAAAGGCACCTGGGGGTTAGAAGACCCCAGCTATGTGTGTGGGGATGTGGGCCCGCTTAAGAGATGTTTCTTTTGATGCAGATGTGGAATTTCCGAGTGATTATCCCTCAGGGTGCCTCCTAGGCTGTGTGGATGTGACCGATTGTTTATCGCAAGAGCAGTTTAATGAGCAGGTGAGTACAGCGAATAAACCTTTACAAACTTGCATTAGCCAGCAAACTTTTAAAGTAGTATAACTCGCCTCCCTGAGGTGCTCTAGAGAAGAAGTTGAGTGGAGATTTTAGACTGTGATGAGAGAAGACACAACTACTATGTGGTCTTTTATGGCTAGAAAGAGAACCTACCAAGAAAATGCATTTCAGCAATGGTGGAAGGGAGTGGTGGACTAACACAGACTAATTCCACCATCAGCCTCTCTGGCAGTGAGGTGGTTTGGTTGAAACTGGTTTCTCACATACTCTGAAACTCTTTTCAATAAAGACCTGTTTGATTAAACCAATGCTAGCTTGAGAGACCATTCTGCAAGGGCTCATGACGGCCGTTGCTTCCCTTGCTGCATGGACGGATGCACGCCAGGGCGCTGTGGCTGGGCTGGACTGTGGAAGATGGGAACCTGCAATGCATTAATGTTGCGTTTCTGGTTTTCATCCTCATTTGGCAAACTCGGGAGCTTACATCTTACCTTGAAGTGACTTCTAAAGCACTGATTGCTCTTGAAACTTCATGGGAGTCCTAATAGAATTGCTCCAAGTTTTGCCCAGCCAGGCAGCAATTTTTTGCTACTCTGGCTGTAACTATGCTGATCTCCCCATCTCAGGAAGGACTCTGGATGAGGAAGGGTTAATTACCTATTTGGTTGCTTTTGAAGCACAGCAAACAATTCCTTGAGCACAGCCAGCAGAGGCTCTGCAGTTATTGCAGGGATTTGTGTGGTAGAGGATGTGAAGGGGCCTTGGAAACTCAAGACAGCATGGAAACGTGGAGAAAACTGCAGCAGTGGTGGTGATGTGCCATGGGACCTTGTCCCTGCCCTGTGGTACCAGCGGGATCAACTACTCTGGTATAAGAGCTCTTGGCTCAAGCAGAGGCATCCAGGTCCATGGCTGCTGAAACTGCCTGGTGCTTATTCCAAGAGCTGGAGATCACCATGGCCTCCGTGGTGAGAGTTGTGCTCTGGCTGGGGCACCGAATCACCAGGAGAAGGAACTGTGGGAGGAGCTGAGCAACTTCCCACCAGGGAGGATGGACAGGAGGGCCGCAGGGCCTTCACGGAGACCCCACAGAGAGGACATCCAGAGCCCCTAGATACAGTGAAGGAGGGACAGCTGGAGATTGTGGAGGGTGAAGACTCCCAAGGGAGTTGAGGGAAGTTTGAGTGGCCTTTTGCTGAATGAGGCAGGTGATTTGGTGACTAGGGATGCAGATAAGGTTGAGGTACTTCTGCCTTCTTTGCCTCAGGCTTCCCCAACAAGATGTCCCAGAGATCTTGTGCCTAGAGGCAGAGTTCAAGGGGGAGAGGGACTGCGTGTAGTGAAGGGAGATTGAATCAGGAGTCTTTCGAGAAATCTCAACCCATACAAGTCTGTGGGTGCTGATGGTGTGCGTCCAAATGTGCTGAGAGTGTTGGCAGATGTCTTTGTGAGGCCACTCTTACCTTGGAAAGGTTATGGAGATCAGGAGAGGACGCTCGTAACTGTAGAAAGGTGACTATTGCATCCATCTTTAAAAAGGGAAGGAAGGATGATCCTGGACACTTCAGGCCAGTCAGCTTCACTTTGGTCTCTGGGAAATTGATAGAGCGTTTCCTCTTGGAAGTCAATTTTGGGCACGTGGAGGAGAAGGACATTGGGAACAGCCAGTGTGGATTTACCGAGAGGTAAAATCATGCTTGACTAAGATGATTACCTTCGACGATCCAGTGGTTAGTGGTGAATGTTTTACTTGTCTTCTACACCATGCGTACATGCAAAATGAGTCGTTACAATCTGGGTAGGTGGACTTCTAAGGCTGATAACTGACTGGGTCATTTGGATTCAAAGTGCAGTGGTGGTTACCGTGTAACCTCCTTGGGAGGCTGGTTACAGGTGGTGTTCCTCAGGGTTTTTTCCTTGAACTTCTCCTGTTTAATACTTCTAGCAATGACCTGGAGGGGGAGATGGAGTGCCCCACAATGAGTTCTGGAATGCTGCTCATGGGGGAAGCAGTTGGGTGTGCTTGGCAGCAGGGCTGCCGTTCAGAGGAACCTCAACAGGCTGGAAGTAAAAGGGCTGACATGATATATTCCTGAAGGCCCAACGCCAAACCCTGCACCTAGGGTGGACTAACCCTATGCGTTGGTGCTGGGGAGCGGCTCTCCTGAGGAGGCACTGGGGATCTTGGCAGCCAGCGAGCTGAATGGGAGCCCTGGCAACAAGGAGGGCTGGTGGCTTCATGAAGTAGAAGTGATTATTCCTCTTTGCTCAGCGTCAGTTAAACCACATCTGGAACACTGTGGTCACAAAAAAGATGTTGATAAACTAGAGTGAGTCCAGTGGAGGCCACCAAGATGGTCGGGGGTTGGAGCATGTGCCCTGTGAAGAGGGGCTGGCGAAGAAAAGGGACCTCCCAATTCCTGCAAGGAGCTTATAGAGAGACAGAGCCAGGCTCTTTGCTGGTTACATGGCAGGAGGATGAGAGACAAGGGTCATAAATTGAAAGGGAAGGTTTCAGTGTGACTTAAGAAAAAAACATTCCCAGTGAGGGCAGCTGAGCACTGGAGCAGGCATTGCCTGGAGGGGTTGTGCAGGATTTTCAAGACCCGACAGGACAAAGCCTTGAGCAACCTTGCCTGAATTCATTGTCGACCTTGCTTTGATCGGGAGGTTGGACTAGAGACCTCCTGAGGTCTAAGTCTGTGATGCTGTGACTGACTCCATGCCCGAAATCTGGAGTGGTGGCTTTCCTCCGGGTGTGTTTTATTAACTTAGAAAGCCTGCGGTTAGTACCAAGCACGGCATGGCTGTTCTCGATACTGTTTCATGTCTTGTGACTCCACTGCCCCTTGTACAAGTCAGGTTTGGTCTTATGGGAATCACCAGACCATGTAGGGCTTGATAGTGATCCAAGACCATCTTTATGAGATGGATAAATGGATTCCTTGGGACAGAGGAGGAGACACACCAGGCTGATGGGTGTCTTCTTGCCATGAAGAGTTGGAGAGGCATCAGCGGCTGGGAGCTGTTTCTCATGAAGTGCTCTTCCGGCTTTCCCAAACCCTGTGAGGTTTTTGAGCAGAGAGAGATGCCTGGAAACTAGAGATGATGAGAATATTTCTGATGAGGTTGTCTCTCTTCTCAGTCATGGGCGGAATGGGGAGAGGTTGGAATACGAGCAGCAGAGGGAGCTTTGGGACTGGAATACACCAAAATCTGCAGGAGTGTTTGGCCTTGTACGGGAGCAAGCCTTGAGAGACAGAAGAGGAAAGGACACTGGGGCCAGTGTAGGGGTTTTTTTATTTTTCCTGTAGCATTCACTGATTTGCAGTTTGGTTTTAAATGGAGAATCTCATCCTCCTTCTTGGTGGAAAAATACGTCCTGGTCTCTCACAAGTACTTTTCACTCCCTAACAATTCCCCCTCTTCCTTTGTGGATATGTTCTTCAGGCGTTGGTAAAATGGCTGTGACAGCTTCTGGAAATTGAGCTGTAGGTAACTAGCTTTTAATCTTCCCATAGAGGAGCCTCACAATTAGCTATGTTCTCTATAAATTCCTCCCAGTTTGCTGGCACCGCTTGGCTGCAGAGACACTGAGGAAGAGTAGTGTGTTCCAGGAGCGTTGTTAGCAGACCTCCTGGCGAGAGATTTACCTCACTTCTCAATGCCACAATGCCGTGGCATTTCCCGGGTTATATCTCACTGGCTTTTTGCTGCTCCCGTATTGCAAACTATTTATAATTCCCAATTTGTTGCCTTTTTACAGTGGTTTTTGTCCATTTCTTCAGGCTTGCTTAATGCAGTGTTCATTTCCCTAGCTTGTAAGATGGAATGCAGAGATCTGAGCATCCTTCTGAAGCTGGTTTCTGAGGAAATGGGTGTGTTTGTGGACTATCATGAGCAGCAAGTGCATCTGAAGGAAGGTGAGATTAATTTAATTGCAAATGCCAGCAAGATGAAAAAGCGTGCGGCGCCAGCTCAGAAATCCGAGTTGGATCTTGCTGGGAGTAGGAAATCCCTGTTGCTCACGTTGATGATTCAGCCCAGGTTCATCAGCCAGCAGCACCAAAGCCACTTGTCAGCAGTGTAATCCAGCCGTTTCTTGGTGTACAAAGGCTCCTCCTCGCTTCAGGGGGAGAGGGAAAGGAAGGTGATGTGTTTTCGTCGCTTATGGCATGTGAAAAACATTGACTATTTTCTAAAGATCTGCAGTATATTAGCAAGTACGGTAACGTGATGCCGTAGCAGAGACCTCTCAGAGATTAAGCCACCGCGGAGCTCTTTCCAGGCACTGTGCTTTGACTCACACCTCTCCTCCTCCCCAACTCGTATTTGAAGTTTCTACGTTTTCCGGAAGAAATCATTTCACAAGTGCAGGGCAAGCCATGTTTACAGATTATACCCACCACCTGAAGATGAAATAGTCCCCTGTCTTGCTTATTGTCTTTTGATGGTGGCCCTGCCTTTTTCAGCAGCCGTGGAAGTTTGTTTTGACTCTCTGTTGTGACCATTCGTTCCCATAGGCAAGGGAGACTCTTCCTGGTCTGTCTCTCCTGCGACTTTTGTTTTATTTCTCAGTCTTTTTGATGCTGTCATCCTCTCCCTATTTAGTACTGTCTGCAGATTTAATTTCCTTGCTGTTTGCATCCTCTCTCAGGTTGCTAATGAAGATGTTAGTGGCACCCTGCTGGTATTTTTCTATCATTATCCTCATTTAATATATTTTTTTACACTTGCGCTCAAAAAACAACATCAAGCAACGATGCCCTGTTTCACTGGATGCTGCCCCAGCAAACTCAGACCAAGTCCCTGCCCCGAGAGCTTGCATTATTATTAGGGACTGGTTATTTATCCACATTGTTACCAGACGTGTCAGTCTGGCCTTGCGTAACCCCTTCAGAGGGGTCAGTCCCCCAGCTCTGCCCTGTGTACAGTTTATGAAGACCGACTGAGGTTGTTGAAGTGGTTTGCAGATCCGCAGGGCCATGTGAGAAGTGATGACAGAACAGGATCTTGTACGCAGTAGCTGGCAGGGAGCAGAGGAAGAGCAGAGCAGAGATGTCCTTGTGATTAAAATCAGCATCACGTCAGATGACATTGCCCTAATCCCAGTTGTACTACTTATTGCATGAACTAGTTAAATCCGTTGCCACGTGGAAAAGAAAAGCGGTGCTTCCCTGTCGGAGCTTATATGCCTAACTTGACTGCTCAAAGCTGTGATCTCTGGATCGGAGCTGCTCTAGGAGCGGAAGTTGTTATCAGGTAGGAAAGTCCACCCCGGGTACCAAGTGTCACCTGCTTTGTTCGCAGGGGACTGAAGCAAAAGCTGCTTTCTGAATTCAGCCCTGCTGCTGAGGGCGGGTGGTTGGCCGGTGCCCGGAGCTCCCTCTGCGTGGCTCTTAAGTCTCAGTATTTCCAGTTGAGCTTTGCACATCTTACACCTCCTCGGAGCGCGTTCTGGGCTCGTTTCCTTCTTGTCATGGCAGCCACCCAAAAAGCCTTGGTCAAGACCAGAATGATCCCTTTGTTATGCTTTTCGTCGCTAAAGCTGACCTGGAAACTTTTTTTTTGCCCCCCCATTGAGATCTGAGCATTGACTATGGCTTTTCCTTGCTCCGGGGCTGACGTCACCGACACCTTGAGCAGAGCGAGGAGCTGCCTTTCTTTTCCTGCGTGAGGTGTCGGTGACTTCAGCAGCGCTCACTGGGGAAACATGGGATGGTGCAGGCAGGGCTTGGCAAGAGTCTAAAGCAAGCAGGGAACTATTTACATTTATGCCGTTTTAATGTGCTCTGAAGTCCATGTTCATTTTGCTAATGACTTTGATCCAAGAGACTATTACTTTAACTGGAAAAAGAACATTTCCGCTGCTGCTATTTTAGTAGTTGATAGGTGTGTTTGGGCTTATTTTGAATGCAGGCGCGCACACATGCCGATATCTAGATGCAGCTATTATCTCGGGTTGAAATATTGGGTAATTATGTTTGACGGGAGTAAAGTGTTTATTTTTCATTTCTAGGTGATCGCTTAGTGTCCTAAATCTGCACAAGGGAACACGTCAAAGCTATTTTTGTGCCATGAGATTGCAACTATCATTTAAATAGGCTCCATCTTTCCCTCTCAGGAAATTTGCGTTTAATCTCTTGCCCTCCTCTTCCCTCCCTGGTGAAAATAATGGCAAAAAAAAAAAAAAAAAGANAGAGACTCAGGCACCAAGCGTACAGGACTCGTTTTAAATTCTCAAATAAGAGTGAAGAAGAAGGGTAGAAATTTTCTATATTTAGTCTCCAGAAGGTGCGTGTTTAGATTATCTCCAAATAAAGGAACAATAGCCTGCTGGTAATATTTTCCTAAGAAAGATGTTAATGAGAGGAAGAAACACAAACATATACATTGACGTCTACTTTAACGAACAGTATAAATACGTAGAGGCTTTTTACAAGGACCTTCTCCCCAAAGTAAATGTTTCCTAGCGCAGGCTCCGAGCGAGACAAATGCTCGTTTGTGCGATGCTGTGGCTGTCCCGGCGCCTTCGCTCACCCCCCACCAACGGGATATTTGCCTTCTCATTCCTGAGGCTCAGTTATTGCACTTCTACCAACAACTGATTTTTTAGCAGGGTTTTGAAGGCTAGATCAGATACACTTCCTTCTGCAGCAATCTAGGTGGCTGTTAATGATTGCAACCGATGAAAGGCCTTTGAACTTTACAGGTCCCTGAATTCTCCTAATCTGAATTTGTCTTTTGCGTGTAGCCTGATGCCAAGAGGTAGTAGGCATTAGCCTGGCTTGCGGGGACTTACGGGTGATGCATCTCTTTATTCGGTTTCTCACCGTGTAAAGCCCCCCTGGTTTGTGGTTCTAGGAGGAGAGCGGAGCAGGCGTGCAGCTGGTTTGGATTATAGACGGTAAGAGATGGGGGAGTTTTTCCTTATGTGAAGTGCTTTGGTTTTCATCAGAGACTCTTCTAAGGCTCCAGCTGCCTTGCATAAGCCGGCAGGTTTACTGAGGCCACTGCTCAGTCTGTTCAGATGAAGGAGAGATTGTCACTTGATGATGATTAATTTAGGAATGCATTAACATGCCAAAGAAATCGAATGATAGAGGCTAGCTTGCCCTCTCCTCTGGTTTCCTAGACCCTAGGGAAAAAACGAAGCCAAGGCTGAAGCATATGACTTAATTAATGATGACTGTGGACTTAGCCTCTGCTACCATTTCAGCAAACTAGTCAGTGATGTGGGATTTTTTTTTTTCCTCCTTTCAGATGTGGTCACTGATACTTGCCGCCTTCTTGGTGTTTGGTTTTTATTTAATCCTGAAACCAAGGGTTAGATAAAATTGACCCTGGGCCTGGCTGCTGCTTAGGTGCCTCACACTCTCACCGTCCGGTTGTAGCTCCACCAGGTTGAGCCGTGACCACTTTTTAGGTGGTGACCCCAAACGACAGAGGAGCTGGCAGCTACAGAATGTAACCGCTGTGGTAAATGTACGAGTGCCCAAGGACTACGCTTGCCTAAGCTTTCTTCGGCGTGTCATCAATTTCATAACCCTTAACAGACCGGTCGCTCAGATGCGTATCCTGGTTCTGCCGTGCCTTGGGCCGTGAGAAATCCCATCACGTTGGTGGGATTGAATCAATAGCTGGAAGCAGCCGCCGGCGTCACGCCTCCTCGGGGAGTAGCAGCAAGGGTCAGTGCGGGGAGTGGTGGCTGGCGAAGTAAACCAGGGCAGGGATGCGGATGCCTTATCTGCGCAGGGCTGTGTTCACCAAAGTTAGATTTTTTCCCAAAGTTCAGCTGATCTCCATCACCTGCTGCGCTGTTTTTACCGCTTTGCTTTGCACCTCTGATTTATGAAGCTGATTGAAGCTGTTTGGCTGCATCTAGCAGGGTGCAGGCGCTCTGAGCTATTTGAGCCAGAAGCAGGTGCCCTGGTTTCCCCTGCTCTCCTTCTCCCTGTTGCCTCTTTCCTCCTCCTTGCCAGGTCTTGTCCGACAGCGCGGGCGGCAGGGCTGCATTGCAGCTGAGGTTAGCCCTGCCTCCACCGTCCCTTGGCACAGGAGGATGAAAACGGCTCTTTCAACTGAGCCTAGTACACTACCGAATATTTTTCCGAGTCCACCCAGTTTCCCCCAGCGGTCATCAGGCGCTCTGTAAACATCTCAAGCCCTTTTTGTGCTGCTTGTAGGGTTTACCATGGGCGGGTGTTTTCTCAGGCTGGGATTTGAGCCGCAGAAGGGTGTTGGTGGCTGTAGGTCCTGCGACGCCGGTTCGGAGAGAGCAGAGGGGGTGCAGCGTACGTGGTGTTTGCCGGCACTGCTGAGTCCTCCAGGTCTCCCTGCAGGCCGTAGCCCTGGCAGACTGCTCGGCGTTTTAAAATCTGTGTGCACCAGCACGAGTTTGAATATTAAATCTACATTTCAAAGTCCTGTTATTACTTATTACGTTTTAATTGCTTCCCCTGCCCTTTGAATCAAAGTACAGCTTGTGGTGTAGGAACACGACGAGAGCTGGGCTCGAGGCTGGGAGGCGGAGAACACCCACCGGATGGATCCGACCGGCTGGGGGAAGGATCCTGCGGCGATCCCAGCCTGCTGCGTCTGGATCTGGTTGCGTACCAGCTAACCATGCGAGGGGCAGATCAGGCAAGGACTGAGAGGCATCGTTGCGGGAAGAAGGGGAAAGGAAGGCAGGCTAGCAAAATTCCTTGCGCATCCTCATGAAGGGAGCCTATGCCAGCACATGATCTGCCAGCAGCAGATGTAAGCTCTCAAAAACAGCAGGGAGGATGTTGACTGCAACAATGCATCAAGGCTGCGGTTTGTAACCTCAATAGTAAGGCAGTTAACTTTTTTTTTTTTTTTTAACAAAGACATTTTGATTGCCAAATCCATAACCATTAGCAGCTGTGGTTTCGAGCTGTTCCTTCCTCACACGTTGCAGTCTAGACCTGACAGGCTTTCAAACAAGAGTTTGGCTGCCGGCTTTTGTTTGTGTTTCTTTGCGATCCTGCTTTTTTTTTTTCTTTTTGCCCGTTCTGTTGATTCGGATTGAACGTCAGCGCGTATCGCTTTTCTAACCCAGCCTCCGTGGAGCGGTTCCTCTGCATCCATGTGGCCATCTTCTGCGGCCAAGGGCAGCGTGTAGAGTTCCTCGGATGCAGTACTGGATGTTTCTGCCTCAGGCTAGAAAATTTGGCATTTCTAGAAAGTTGGATCTGCTTTGGGATTTCTGTTTAGGAAAATGTTATGTTTCTCACAGGCCAAAGGCTGGTTGGCAGAGGGAAAAAGGGTCCTTAAAAGATGATGCTTGAAAACGTGCTCAAAGTTAAAAGTGTGATGCAAGAGCGTGTCATGAGGGAGATCAAACCTCAAAGTGAAGCACTTGGTGCTCTGCAAGCTCTTCCCAAAACTGGAGGTCAGGAGAAGGTGACACAGAGCAGCGGCAAACCTGGATCTCCTGGCTCGGGCGATGGCTCCCGTTGCCAGTGGGGTGTCACCTTTGGGGGAATGTGCCCTGGAGCTCTTCAGGCTGAAGGCTGGGTTGGGAGATTGCCTAGGTCATCCCCAACAGTGAACGTCCTTGTAAAGAGGCGGTGGAGACCAACGCTGTTAGAACAGACGGGGAAATGATGCTTCAACACCACTCTCCTTGGACAAGTGACAAGGACGGATGCCGATGGGCATAGCAGTTGTTGAAGGCTGGGATTTTTTTTTTTTTTTCCTCTTGATATTAAATAACTTCTACCTGCAGATGGGCTGCAGAGCCAATAACTGAGCTTCAAGCTTCAAGCGCTGGATCGGTTTTCGCTGCAGCTGTACTCGGGCAGCTCCGTGGGGTGTCTGCTGGCAGGAACCGGAGTTACTGCTGGTGGTGCCTGAACTGGAACTGGGGAGTTTGCAGCACCCACAACTGGAAAAGCATCGTCTCTCTCATTTTGGAGGGCTCCATTTCTCCCGCATCCGTATGTCCGTGTTGCAGGCGCTGCGAATGCCCCCCTTTGGCTGTGGCACCCCTGTTGGTTGCCAGAAACTCCCGACTTTCTTTTCCCCTTTGCAAACCACTAAAGAAACATTTTCTAGCTGGATGGCGAGCAATTTCCCTCCGGAGAGGAGGAGAAAATGGCTGTTTAGTAGTTAATTACCTGTTACGTTAGTCTGACAGCTATGAAGCTTATGAGGCATGAAAGAAGAGTGGATCCGCCTTTCCCACAAATCACCAAGAAAACGGGGTTAAGGGAGTGGTGCCCGGCTCCCAGGGGGATGCCTCGCGTCCCGCTCCTCTCCCTTGCACGTGGCCAAGGGGCTTCTCATAACGCCCGGGGCAGAACCTGGTGCGTGTTTTTGCCTGCTGGGGAAAGCTGATTTATTGCCACTGCTGGTTACAGCAGCCCTGCTCTTTCGGAGGGGACGCCGCCTCCGCCAAGATTATTATTTTTTTTTTTTTTTCCCCCTTTGAATGCATTTTACGGTGAGCTCTCTTGCCAACACATGGGCTCCGCTTGCTTTTATTCTTTCCAGACAGCGTTGCTTTCCAGCGCTGCCTCTTTTATTTCAAAGCTCTTAGAGAGCAGCGGGGAAATGAAGGCTGGAGCTGGTGTCCTGGCCCAGTGCTGCCTGGCAGAGCGAGCTGTATTTCCCCTGTTGTTCACCGAGCAGGCACGCCAGGAAAATGATTCAACCCTTTCCATTATTAACCTTGCAGAACATCTCAACCACCTCCTCGCCCTTCGGTGCCAGTGCCCCAAGGCCACCCCCCAGCAGCCGTAAGATGGAGAGGATGGTGGCGACCTGCCGAAGAACTACAGGTTCCAGCGTGCAATTCTCCGCCGCGCTCCAGCTAACCAGGATGTGCACTGGGGCCGGGCGGTCGCACGCTTGATGGGCAAGAAGAGTGGAGGAGAGCTCAGGCTGCATTGCGGGGCTCTGTAGGCCAGCCTGTGTAAAACACCAGGGCTATTCCCACCCGGTGTTAGCATGTGGTCTCCTGCACCACGTTTGCTTGTCTCCTTTTGTGTCCGGAGACTTTAATAAGAGCAAAAGATGCTCTTGAAAGGTCGCTAACAAAGCTGCCGGGGAGTGTTTTGGCTTTGTGCTGCGCAGAGCCGCTGCTCCGTTGCACGCGGTGCCTTTGTTCCTTCCTTGGATGCACCGGAGCAGAGCTCATCTTGTTAGTGATTGTTTGGCACTGCCCCCCGGCATATTTTTCTTCATCTTTTTGATTCCCCTTCCTTCGGTTCATGGTACTCGGGTTNTCGGCATGTTTTTCTTCATCTTTTTGATTCCCCTTCCTTTGGTTCATGGTACTCGGGTTCAAGCAAACACAGCTTCTCGGGGAGGGGTGAAGAAATCGAGGGGCTTGGGACATCCCTTCTCCATGTTTTTTTTTTTTTTTTCCCCACCGCTGAGATGGAATCAGGACGAGCTAAGCGTCCCGAACCCCGCATTGTTACCTGCGATGCTGGGCAAGCCTGCACGGCCCCCGCATCTTGCTGCAGGCTTTGCCCAAATGAGGGAAAAAAATATTTACTTTAACAGATTGTTGGGGGGGGGGGAATCAGCAGGATTTTTTTTTTTTTTTCTCAAATGTCAAAGAAGGTGGTTTCGTGTCTCTGCTGTCTCCGAGCTGCCTTGTCCCCTCCTTTGCTCTTTTGCTGTGGGCTGCGGAGTGGGGAGGCTGGGCAGCTCTGCTGCTATTTCTGGTGGTGATGAGCTGGTGATGGGAGACGGTGAAAACAAAGTATAGGGAACATTCATTAGCAATTATCCCTGCTTGCAGCTTGATTGGGGTGGCTGTTGAGGACATCTGATAGCCACTTAATGTATGTTCAAAGCGCCGGCTCCAGCGAGAGGGCAGATCTGGTGGCCGGTTTTCGGAGGAGCCCAGCGCTCAGCTCCCTTTTCCAGCTTGTACTCAGATGCTACATTTAACCTCGAGCTCTTTCTGCATGCGTTAAATGGCCTTGAGATCTGCTTTTCTTCCCCCACCCTCCCGCTAAATCTTCACAGCTAGGATCTTACAAACCTGTTAGCAGCAAACTGAAGCCCGACTGGTGCAGTCTCAGAGAAGGGATGAGCAAGGAGGGTGGTGGTTACGCGGACGCCGGTGTATGGAAAATGTACGTGGGGTTTTCGGCTATGAGAAGCAGTGGGCTGGAGCAGCAGTTGGTAAGCCGTGCCGGCTGTTTGCAGCCCACGGAGCCCACCGTCCTCCCAACTGCCTCGTCGCAAGCCCGCTACGAGGTGGCAGAAGGTCTGAAAGGAGGCTGAATCATGTTTTTTTACACCGTGGTTACATTGCATAACCCCTCTCTTTTGAGCTTTCCTGCTCATCTGCAGGATTGGAGGAGGGTGGGTTTTCTCCTTCTTGAGGGACACCCTGGCCTCTGGACTTTATTTGTTGTAGGGGGCGTTTTTAGCCACCTTCTCCTAAATGCTCAGTCGGTTCCTGCTGGAGGTAATGTCAAAGCCTGGAGTACTGGCACCTGTCTTATTTATACCCTCAAGATTATAACGATGAGTGCCGCTGAAATTAGGAAGGAACATCTCCCATCAGACTCCTGGCTGGGTTTGATTCTCAGTCTCTTGTAGAGAGGGAGTGTCATTCCCCTCTAAGTTGACCTTTTATTTAAAAAATTGCTGTTGCGGAGCCTCTTTACTGGATATGTGCTCTGTCTTCTCTCTCTGGCACACTAGACGTGGCTTTTGGGTTTTTACTACAAGTCTCAGGTTTGCTGAAGCGCTGGTGGGCTGTGGCCGCTGTCTGTGGGGTGTAGTAGTTGGGAGTAAATTTGTTCTCCGTCTCTTAAACTTACTGTGTTGCAGATTGTAGACTGGCTCGGCTGACCTCTTACAGCAGAAATGTTGAGAAATTAGCTTTTTACTCCTTAGGTACTTGGACAGCTTTGCAAAATGTAACGGAGGCGATTGTGTTTGGTGTCTTGCCGGCAGCGTCTCCTCTGAGAGCGTAAGTCAGCTGGGTAGTTGCCAATAAGAGAGGTACCTTCAGTGTGGGGCAGGTAGGTACCGATGTCCTAGCGCTGAGCTAAGCTACAGAAAGAGCCGTAGAGGCGGAGGAGTGCCGCCGTTCAGCCACGCTCTCTGTCCTGATCCTGTTGATGATGAGATGAGATAGCGTCGATACAGTCTGTAGGTGTCTACAGGCGACGTTGCTCATGGTGATCGTGTGTGATGTCGAGAGCGAGCGCTGTTTAGGGGACTGAATAGCAAACAGATTTTGGATAGGAAATAGTAACGGCTCCAGTGACCTCGCGGAAAGAGGTCCATGGAGGTGGTTTCTAAAGATGTTAAATATTGAGAGCTAGTTACAGGTGCGCTGGGGAGAGGCTGTGCTCCCGGTCCTACTGACATGTCGTGTGGCAAAAAGCATATCTGACTGTTTCTCTGTTCAGTTTGCAGGCAGTGGTTTCAAGAGATGCAGTGGGCACATCTAACTTCTCGCTGCTCTCTAAGAGGAGTCCTGGTTCCTACCAGCCCCTGGCCACGCGCTCCTGCCATTCACCCGCTTCACCGGACCCTTCTTTGAGCAGTTCAGCCCATTAACCTGGCAGAAAACTGACTTTACCCAAAAGCTCCTTAAATTTCTGCAGGATGAATGAGCTGAACTGACTTGTGGAAGGGACTGGCGGAAGAGTGGAGCCTGGCCATTAGGTTGGCTCAGCCCCAGCTTCTCCGCCTGAGAGCATCTTGTCTCTAGGCAGAGGAAAGGGTTACGGCTTTTTCTCAGCTCTGGCAGGCAGGAATATTCTGCTTTTGTTGTTCACCAGGATGGGATAAGAGGTTTCCGGGGTAGGTACAATAGGAACCCTTAAATGTAGTGGCTCGATGAGGGGCTCCTTCCCCTGCCTCCTGGGAGTGAGAATCCAGAGGAAGGACCGAGGCTTTTAAAATGCAGGACACGGACAGATTTGGCACACGTACAGAAACATACCCTGGGAGCGAAGATGAAAGGCTGCGCGGTGGAAGCGTAAACCCAAGTCACAGCTGTGGCATCCGCCTCGGCCTTGCAATCGGATTGAGTTGGAAGCTTTTGGAGCTGAAGGTTTGATCCTGGTTTCGGATGAAAGCTGTCAGTGGAGAAACCAACCTGGCTGTTGCTTTCACTGCTGATGCCAGGGTACCCGTGACGGGGGATAGTCCCTGTGTGAGGGCCTCTAAGGTGTGTGAAGGGGGACATAGTGATATCCAGGTCCGCCTACGAGATGGTGCCTGAGGAGATTTGGGAAGCAGCTGTACTGCAGGCAGCAAGATCTCTGTGGCATACTGGTCCTGGACACATAACCTGGCTGAACCATATGTAGTAGAGTGGGGATGGCCACCGCTGCAGCCGGGTCTGGATGGTGACTTACGCCCCACCGCTTTGTGGTGTGACCTTCAGAGGCTGTGCTAGCGTGGGAGCTGCTGGNGCTGAACCATATGTAGTAGAGTGGGGATGGACCACCACTGCAGCCGGGTCTGGATGGTGACTTATGCCCCACCGCTTTGTGGTGTGACCTTCAGAGGCTGTGCTAGCGTGGGAGCTGCTGGGTAAGTCGGGTCCTCTGGTGATGGAGGGGCCACCAGTCACCCGCGTGATGCCGAGAGCAATAAAGCAGCGCCAGCATTTCGCACTCACCAGGCATTGGCCGAGAATATTCACATTGGCTCTTTCTAACCTTCCAAGATCCTCCTTCCCTGCAGATGGGAAATCAAAATCCTTGGCATCGGCGTGGAGTGGTGGAAGCAAGTCAAGTAACGTGGCTCAGCCAAAAAAAGAAAGAGGAAGAAACCTGTCCAACCCTAGATCGGTACAGCAGGGCATCCGCATGCGATGCAGATCGGTGCGGCTCTTTCTCCCCCGGCGCGGGTGTTGCACAGAGCAGCTAAGTGCGCGTACATCTCTCTCTCTCTCTTGCTCGGTGAACAGCTCTTACACGCTGTTGTAAAATGAGAGGGGCTGGAAATGCTTTCCCCGGTGGATCGGATCCCAGTGTCGGGCTTCTGTAAATCTCCCCTAACCGCTGGCAATGCTGCCAAACCCCGCTACAGCGCAGGGAGAGGGGGTTGCTCCCTGCTCCCCTCTCCATGCCCAGCTGTTCCAGGGCAAATCCAAACTCATCTTGGCAGGTCGGTGAGAGCTTTTCAAACACTCAGCCTAGGAGTCATTTGTTAGTAACAAATGGGGGATTTGCCAGGACACGCTGCTCCATCTGGTCTGGCATCCTGTCCCCTACAGCAGCCTTGACGGATCTGCTTGAGGAAGGCAGCGGAGCAAAAGAAAAAAAAAAAAAAACAGGCGGCAGTTTTCCCATGGAAGGAAAACCACTTCCGCACTCTCTTTGAACCAGGTTTCCTGGGCTGAAGCACCTTCGTAGCATGCCCAGTGCCGCTGCGCCTATCAGCGCAAGGTCTGCAGCTAATGGAGAATCTGAAGTGATGGTTGGTATATACATTTTTTATCACTGTTCTGTGTTTTGCTTCTGAACACCAGTGAGGCTGAGCTGCATCCAGACAGGACTTTGGTGCATTTCCCTCACTGTGTGGGGTTTTTTTTTCCCTCCTTTTCCCTCTGTGGTTAATGAGAGAAATGATCTGTTACACCCTGCCTGTAAAATTTGCCCATATCTTCATCACAGTGAAACCTCTCCGTAGACCCTGTGCTCAGAGCCAGCCCTGCACGGAGACGGCCGGCTTCTCCGAGCCATCGACCTGGCGTATTGCAACTGTTTTTTTCTACCACTCACCCTTTAGATGCAGGCGAATCTGCATCTAAAGAGATGGGGATGTATCCGTGGCTGGGACAGCTGCTTCAGGAGAAGAGGTCGCCACCCTTCTGGTGGTCATCATCTTGTTGGGTTGGCCAAGCTGTTTTGGTTGAGGTGCTGGTACGCTGCCCATGACCAGTTGAGGTTTAGCGGGGGTACCCACATTCCCGGTCAGCTGAATCTGGGAGTGCTTTGGGCTGATAATCGGTCCCATGCTTGTCCCAGCGCAAAGCAGGCAGTGAGCAGGCAAGCTTGGGAGGGCAAGACCAGCGACCGCCTCTCTGTCGACACCCTGCGCTTTAGATCAGCCTAAGCCAAGTGTGAAACCATACCTTTTAGGCGGTGAAACACAAGTCGGTGCTAAAGGGGGCTGAAAAGGATTAGGGAGCGCTCAGGGAAGCAGCTCGGTGAGCAGATCCGAAAAGGCAGAGGCGCGATGAGAAGAGGCTTAGCGAGGGGCTCACTTTGATTAAGACCCAAACCTGCAATTTTTATTTTTTTTTTCTTCATTAAAAGTTCTTGAACTGGTTTAGTCTGAGCTGCTACAGCCTATCTCTTATAACCCATCTCTTAAACTTCTCTGCTCCTGACCGCCGAGCTCTTTTCACACCCGCGGCAGTTGGTCTGACTCTGTTTTGTGTGTGTGTGTCTGTGTTTCGCAGTATCCGGATCTGAGCCAGGAGTCCGGGTCTCCATTTGTCTTTATCTGCGCTAATCCCCAGGAGATGGTTGTGAAGTTTCCCATCAAAGGAAAACCCAAAATCTGTAAGTAGTAAAGTTTCCACAGATGCCCCCCTTGGCCTTTCGTGCCTGCTCTCATCACCACCTCTGCTTGCCTTTGCCATATGAGTTCGCAACCTTTGCCCTGTGCTCTTTGATCTGTAGGTGTTTGTTTAATGACTCGAATACATCTGTAATATTTTTTTTGTCTTCGGTTCCCCTTTCCCCAGATGTTGCTTCCTTCCAAATACATGCCTCTTCCTGCCTCTGCAAACACTCGGGAGTCAAGGAGCGCTCGTGTCTGCAGCTGATCCGCTTCTGGCATCAGCCTGGGTCAGGATACGAGCTGGTGCGGTGATGCTCAGGCAGATCTGTGCTACCTCCTCGCCTGCGGTTCAAAATTACCCTCTCGCCCGTGAGGACGGTGAGGCCTTGAAGCAGCAAAGAGCTGCAGGGCCAGATGGATGTTCTCCATCCGCAGGCCGGCAGGATGGGATGTCCTGGCAGAGCTCGCAGGGAAGCGCCGCAGCATCTGTCCGCGCTCCGCTTGCCAGCGTCGTTAGTCCCTTTTATGAGCCACCAGCCCCTCCACAGGCTGCCAGTTATTCCTGCCCGCTGCCGTAAAAAGGATGGAGGAGGGATGCAGCAGCTGGGGAGCCTGCAGTCAGCACCGTCCTTATTAGCAGCCTCCCCACCACACAGCCTGGGGAAGGCACCGTACGCGCTTTCAGGGGATGTGAAAAATTAATTTGACGGGCTAAAAGCAGCATAAGCAGAAATAGTCTTGGCTGTTTGTTTAGCAGAGCTGATGACTGGGTTTTCTTTCTCGTTTGCAACGCGGTTCTCTGGGAGTAGTTATCTAGTGGCACAGGAGCGGCAGGATTTCTCAGGACTGGTTTATAAGGGCTTTTGAAGCACGGTGTGGGGTTATTTTTGTTGGTTTTGAGGTTTTTGGGTTTTTTTTCCTCCGCTCAGAGGAACACTGTTATGGCACAGCTTCGGCGTCTCCCTGGGCGCTGGGGGTATACCTGCCCTGCTGGGGTCTTGAGCAGGGCAAAACAATTCGGTTTCTTCCCTGCCTATTGTAGCAATGTCTGGGAAGCGTGTTCAGCCGATGGCGACAAACGATGCTTGGTGAGCTGCAGTGCTCGGATCTTGCTAGCGGCACCGTCGTCCCCCAAGGACGGGTCTTTCCCAGCGCCGGTGAGCAAGCAGGGCTGCGCCGAGTTATTTAGGATGCAAACGTCTTTGCTGCGGTAGAACAGCCTCGTCGCTGTTGCGTGCTGGAGCAGCCACTGCATCCTTTTTTTTTTTTTTTTTTTTTTTTTTTTANTGCTGCCACATCTGCCTCCGTCTGGCCGCGGTTAGGCAGAGAGCTGTCGGCGGCGGCTGAAGGGGAAGCTGCCGTGCGGTGGTGAGTGCAGGGCGGCCGGCTTCTGCGCGTCTGCCTCGCTGGGTGCAGGCGCTGCCGGTCCCCTCCCCATCTGTCACATCGTCTCCTTTGTGTTGTGACACTTTCCTGCTTGGAGAAGGATCAGTCTAACAGCCTGGAAGGAAGCCGGCTGTGCTGGCGGCTGCCTGCGCTGCCCACTCCTGCTGCTGGCCCTGCCTTTCCTGCCCTCCATCCCAACAGGAGCTGTCACAAGAGCAGCGGCGGGGGAGACCGTGGAGTTGCATTTTCCCCTCCCAGAGGGGACATCGTCCGTCTGGGTGATGTTTGTGACAGCCTAGGGAAGGAGCGGGGAAGGCTTTGACCTTTCATCGGGGTAAGGCAGTGTTTTAATAGGAGCTGGCATCACATCCGAGGCAGTCAAAAGCTTAATTCTCCAAGCTGGAAGCAGAGCAGGGGGAAGGTGCCGGCTCACATCCCCACCTGAGCTCGCCGGCTGCCCCGGTCTCCTTGAAGCCTGGCTCAAGCCATGACAAAATGCCAGTTTGTCTTGTTGGGAAACCAAGCCAGAGCGGTTTTCCTTGCCAGCTAACAGCATGGCCCTTGCCGCGATGACATCCGAATGCTTCTCCGTTGCAAATTAGTCGTTTCTAGCAGCCTGGGGATGGGGGGGGGGGGGGGGGGGNACATAGCTTAATTTTTGCTGCCAGGGTTATTGTTTGTGTGGAAGGGATGGGCACTGTGTTTGTGTTGCATCTGGGAGCGTGGCTCTCCCCGAACACGTCCCTGCTTAGTTGCAGTGCATGAGGACAAAGCTCGGTGGCGGTTCTCATGGGAGATTTCCTTGAATCTGGGCAAAGCTTCCCTGAAGCCTCCCTCGAGCATCACTCAGAAACTCCCTTCAACAGCCGACGGCTGGAAGAGCGTGGAGGAGCGGGCGAAGGGACACGTCGCAGTGCGAGACAAGAGTCCTTAAATCACTGAGCGGAAAGAGAAGGGGACCCTGGGGCCGTTGCCTTATTTTTAGCCTTTTCCTAAAGGTTACCCACGTGATGTTTCATCTTTGCCAGCTGATAGAGCCGAACAGCCTCCTGATTGCTTTTGGGGTCTGGGAGGAGCAGGCAGGCATGTTAAATATGAAGCTTACAGCCCCGGAGGTGACACAGCGGTGGTGGTGGGGGACCAGCACGTGGAGCGAGTGTGAACTCATTGCCTTTCTCCTGCCAAAAAACCCCACGGCTTGGTGACTCGGTGGTCTGACACACCGCTTCCGGACAGTCTGGCCCTGCTGGCTCAGCTTTGTTGGGTGCCCGTCGCTGTTTCCAGCCATTGCAAGGAGGGGGCTTCTTCCCCATCCTTGGGCCGAAGCGGAGGGCGTGGTGGCAGAGGGGATGGTGGATCTCCCAGACTTTGTAGGTGAGCATCTTCCAAACTCCGTGGCTCAGGGCGAGAACACTGTCTGAAAACAGATGCTTCAGGTAATGCCCTGTTTTGCCCTTTTGCTTGGCCTCAGTTTTAATTTTCTCATTTGTGATGGTGGAAGAGTCTTGCAGATGGCCTTTTGTGTCCCGTGGGCTGCAGGTTGACAACTGCTGCACTGAGACATCAGCAGCGTCTGGTTCCTGCTCCCAATTTTGACCTGACCGGAGCCGTGTTTCAGTTTGCAGATCTATGGCATGGTGACTCGCACTTTTTTTTTTTTTTTTGCACGCGTTATGGCTTTGGTGCGTTGAACTTCCCTCTCAAGCCCCGACAGGAGCAAGGCTGGCCCAAAACTCAAGGAGGAGGACCACTTTCAGGGAGGCTGGGTAATCCTGGTGGGATGTCCTGAGCAAAGCGCTTTTGTAGCCTGCTTCTCCTGGGAAAAGTGTCGTCAGACTCTTTGTTGAGCTGAAATTGAGAAGTTTTCTTGGTTTGAAGAGAAAGTGGTGGATGGTCTCGGGCTGCTTTGGAGCCATTTTGTCTGGACAGGCGTGTGCTTCTCATGGCACACGGGCACTTACCGGCAGCTTTTGGAGCAGTGCCCAGAGCGGGATTGGTTTGGAGCCTGGTGGATCTGGTCCCCACCAGGGACGAGATGCGGTGCAGCTCTCCCAGGGACCGCACGGGCTCTGCTTCACCCACGGGGTGACACCGGGCTTGATTCCCTGAGGGACGATGCTGAGGGACCCAGATGAGGTGCTGCCAGCTCCGGCTCCATCCACCTCACTGGGATTTCGCTGGGATGGGCTCTGTCTGTCCATCTCCTTGGGATCAAGCTCTGATCCCTTTGCTTTCCCTGCTGACGGAGTGACCACGGTGGCCACCCATGTCCCTCCTGAGGGACGCAGGAGACGCTCCCCAGGGACCGGGGCTGCCCTCCCCAGCTTACCCCAGGCTCTGCAGTTTTTCCTGCTGGCTTCTGCAACGTTGCGGAGCCCCGTCCCTGCTCTTGGTGACAGACAGAGGCAGGATGAGGCTGGCATTGGAGGATGGGAAGATGCAGGGGAGCAGGAGCAGGGAGGCGAGTTTCTGGGAAGACTTGGCATTAGAGGAGGTGACCGGTGGAGGTCACCTTCCCTTTCTTCCTCTCCCTTTTGGAGGAGGGAGCTTTGCCGGGGAGAGCGGGGACACCCTTGCTTTTTTACGGGCAGGGAGGGGGGGACGGGGACACTCCTCCCGAGGCAGCACGTCGCCCTTCTGGCTTGTTCACTGTGCCTGGCTTTTGTCTGGCTTCTTCTGCAGGAGTTGCCCAAATCCCATGTTCTGGTGTCCTGCTGCTCTCCCAGGCGGGAAAGTGGAGCTGGCAGCAAAGCCACTGGGGGCTGTGAAGGACAAGGGGAAGGCAGCGTTTGCTCTGGGTCCCACCGGAGCAGCTGGTCGCAGGTGCCTGGGCTCCCTGAGGTGCTGCCTGGTGACAAAGGCAGTGCATCCCTCCCAGACGGTGGCCTTGGAGGCCACCAACGTGGCACTTAGCAGCACAGAGCGGTCAGTCCCCATCCCCTTCTGTGCCCCATTGCATTATCACCCCTAAGCTGGGGGCTTATTGTCCCCAAGCCCGGCTTTCCACTACGCTGTGGAGAAACATGTCCCTGACATGGTGCTTGATGGTCCCCCATCTCCTTCGAGTGTGTTGACACACATCCTGTGGGCGAGCGAAGAGATCAGTTTCCCCCTCGGTAGCGACGGGTGAGTGCTGGATGTTAATTTACTCTCCTCCTCGCTGAATTTCCTCCGCTCCGGCATCTCTTTGCCACGTCGGACACGCTTGCCCCTGGCTCCCCGGTGTCGCGCCTGCGGAGGGAAGCCACGGCGGCTGGAAACGCCTGGCTCCTCAAGCACGATAATTGAATGTGACAGGAACACACTAACTAGGAGACCTTGCTGCCTCCAGCTGATTTGCATTGCAAATAGCATTTAAAAATAAAGAGTGATGAGAGTTATGTTGTGGTTTTTGTATGGTTTTTTTTTTTTTTAATCCCCTCTTTACAGGGAAGCTGGATGCGAAGATCCATCAGGGAGCAAAGAAGGGGTTAATGAAGCAGAAAGCGATGGGGTGAGCCGCGGAGGAGCAATGCCGTGTTCGCAATGCCGTGTTCCCACGCAGCAGAAGGGTGCCAGCATGGTCCTTGACTCTGGAAAGCGGGTGCAAGACGGAGCCGAGAGCGCTTTTAGGTATTGCTTTATCTGTTGTATTCCAAAACCATTAAAAGAGATGTGTTTTCACCGAGCTCTCGCCCAACAGCCCTGTGCTTCCTGGGAGGTCACACGATGCGGACAAGGGTGGGTGGGAGATGGAGCTTGGTGGGATGAGATTCAACCACATGCTGGCATCTCCGCATCTCCTGTGAGCGCCGGATCCCAGGACAGCGGCCAGCCCGGCTCCGTCCACCTCGGCAGGCAGGAGGTAGCTCCATCCTGGCTTTGGCAGCGTCTCCCTCCCCAAAATGTGCCTCGAGGTCTTTTGGCCGGATGGGGTCACACACATCGCGGCGCTGACCTCGCAGGAGAAGGGCGAGAAACGGGGGACGAGGGGGATGGCTCCCAACAGCCGGAGAGCCCCAGCCCTGTTGAGCGCGTGCTCGGGGATGGAGGCAAGTCGGGGTGAGAGGTGGGCTCTGCTCCTGCTTGGAGGCTTTCCGACCTCGTGGCATTGCCGGGAAGTGCCCGGCTTTACATCTCCGTCTCCTGATTTGGATCAAAGCAGCAACCACCCCGCAAAAGCTGACCTCCCCCTCCCGCCTCCAGCAGCTGTGTGCATGAGTTAAAAACCCGCTCTGCCTTATGAATGAGATTAATTTCGCGTTTTTTTCTTTAATCCTTCATATTCAGCATCTCCCCGCATTGCCGCGTCTGCGCTCATTACGCAGTCGTGTTCGCTGGGCGGTGAGCCTTTCGTGCCACGTTGCTCCAGGCTCTGCCTCGCCGCGGTTTAAGTGCTCATCGTTCCCCGGAGCCTACCATGCTCTGAAGGGGACAGAGCAACCCCCCGAGCGCTGCCAGCATCCCTCCTCCTCCTCCTTCCCGGGGACAGGGACACGGCAGGGGCTGCCGGCTCAGCTGCTCGGTGCAGTGACTGGTTGCAGGTTGTCCCAGCCCTCCTCCTCGGTTCCTGTCACTGCCCTGTCCGAGAGGAGGAGGAGGGTGTGAAGCCTTTGCGCCTGCGTGCCCTGAAACTGGGCAGCTGGACACTGCAGCGCTGGTGTTTGCTCTGGGAGTCATCTTCTGGCTCCTCTTGTATTGGATCTTTGGGATGCTGGAGATGGTGGATCTGGATTCAACGCGCACCCGCGTCATTCCTCATCTGGAAAAGCCTCGCGGGTGTTTCAGCTCTGAGGTGGTGGTATGGAAGCTGCTGTTTGGCATGGCAGAGGGAGATGGGCTTCTCCTGCTTCCTTCCTCTGCTGGCTGTGTCCCCCCCCCCACTCCCCCAGCCTGTTCCTGTCCCTCGTGTCCCACCAGTACGGTCCCAATCAGCTGTGGTGGGACTCCTGGTGACTCCCCTGTACATGTTTCTCTTCCTGTATCATGGTGGTCCTTCTCTCTTGGGTGGATGTGCCTTTAGAGGAAGGGGAAATGTCTGTGGTGCCCATAGGAGCAGAGCTGGAGAGGGACAGGGGGCTTGGGGTGGCATCCCGGGGTCCTGGTGCCATGGGGAGAAGGAGGCAGGAGAGGACTTGGCCTGGGTGGGAGAGGCAGGACATCAAGGTTGCTTTGCCTGAGCTGCCTGCAGCTCCCTTGGAGGATCTCCTGGAGGTGGAAGAGGTCAACCCTCGAGCAGCCGGCCCGAAGGCAGCGCTTGTGGGACGAAGGTGGGGGAGATGTTCTTCCAGGCACATGGAGAAGGAGCCTCCAGTTACGTGGTGGCCAGCGTCTTTCACAGAACATCGCTGACATCTCTGCTGCCCTGCCCTGCAACTCACCGGCGGGGCCTNGTGCAGCTCACCGGCGGGGCCTGGGATGAGTGGGATGCTCGGGATACCGAGAGGCACCCAGGGAGGACGTTCTCAGCACCCAGACTGGGCTCCATGTGCCACAGCCCGGGGCTTTCCAGCTCCTGCTACTTATCCCGGGAGCACAGCGCTATCGGACAAGGCTGGGACAGAGTGGGATCTTGTACCATCCCCGTGGGACCATGGGGCTTGTGTCCTGCCCGTCACAGCTCAGGATCCCTGTCTCAGGGCACTGNTGGGACTGTGGGGCTTGTGTCCTGCCCGTCACAGCTCAGGATCCCTGTCTCAGGGCACTGCTTCCGTGACGGATCGCCCGCCCCGTACCACCGCCAGGCTTTGAATACCAGCCCGCGGTTTGGCTCTGTATTAACCCAGGTCCATCTCCTGTGTCCACCTCCACAATAGCGGCAGCTGCTCTTTGTCACCTCCCTGTCCTTTCTATCGCTCCCAGCTCCCACCTTCCTGTCACCTGAAGGTGTCATCCCTGAGGATTTCACCTTCTCCGTTGGTAAAATCCATTGTGTCCTGCAGGGCTGGCGGCTCCGGTGCTGGGGTCCAGGCTGGGTCATGGGCACCGCTCGTGGTTGCGGCAAAATGCGCCGTCGCAGGGAGGCTGAGGTGGTGTCCAACAAAGGTGGTTTTATTTTCCTCCTGTATTAATGACATCATTTATGGTTTTGCCAGGGAACGAGCAGGATGATGCACCGCCCTATCCCTGGTTTGTTTGGTATTCCCGGCAGGAGCTGGTTTTCCCACCTTTGGGAGCATCATTCCTGGTCCGGGAATGCGCTGAAAATCAGCCCAGAATACCTTTTACCCGATTCTTTCAAAAATTTTGGTAAAAACCCACCTGAATTTGTTAATATAAGTTGTCTTGGGGCGCACCAGCATTGAGTTTGGGCCGTGCGAGGACAGTTTCTCCTCTTCATCGTGATAAGGAAGAGTTTCTCCTCTTCATCTCATTTGGGCTACATGAAGGTTCTTCTCATCCTTCTGTTCCTCCTGGCTCCCCTCCCACCTGGCCCAGCCCCAAAACCCAGAGAAACGGGGTGATATCACCCAAAACCCAGCCCTTCACGGCGTCCCGCCTCCTTCACCGGGGTTTTGGGTCTCGCATCGTCCTCGTTTAGGGGCAAAAAATCATGGGAAGAAATCGCCCTCTCCTTTGATGTCCTCCTGAAACCGTGCTGGAGGAGGAGACCCGCCATCCCTGGGGATGGTGGCACCTCTCTGGGCTGGGGTGGCTGGATGGAGGTGGTGGTCCCGCTCCAACACCTTGGCTGCAGGACCGTGTCCCGGCTCCGAGCTCGGCACTGCTGAGGGTGCCGCCTTGGATCCTGCACCCAATCTTCCACCGGCACCGCTTCGCCTTACGTGGGGGGCTGATTTTGGGGTGTCCTGGGGCCGGGGGTGGGATACCCCCCTGGGCTGAGATGAGCCGAATTTCCTCACCGGCCGGTGCGGGGATGGCACCGGGGCTTTGGGGTCGGGAGCGGAGGGTTTGGGGGACGTGCCACCTCCTGGGGATCCGGGGGCTCTGTGCCGGCTCAGTGAGCCGAACCGGTGGCCGGTGCTGATGCCGGCACCCCCGAAAGCCCAGCCGCGGGGGGACCCTGCCGGGGGTGTGTGTGTCTCACACACACACCCCACAGCCTGTAGAACACCCCCAAAAAATTTTGCCCCTCCCCCTTTGCGAGGTGACACCGCGGCGGCTCCGGGAAGAGGACTCCGCTCCGGGCTCCGCCAGCCCGCGATGCTGATCCGGCCTCCGCGTTTTCCGGCGGCGGTTGCCGCGTCCCGGCGCCCCCTTTGTGCGGGCTTTTCCTCCCTTCCCGCTCCGCGTTCCACCCGCCGCGTTTTACCGCTGGGCTGCCGAGCGGGGCCGAGCGGAGCCGAGGCGGGGCCGAACGAAGCCGAGCGGAGCCGAAGCGCAGCCGAGCCGGGCCGAGCCGAGCGCGGCCGAAGCGGAGCCGAGCGGGGCCGAGCGCCCTCCCCGCCCTGCCCCGCCCCGCCCCGCCAGGCGGACACCGGCGCGGCCTGCGCGGCGCGGCGCGGCGCGGCCCACAGGCGCGGGCGGCATGGCGGCCCCGGCGGCCGGCCCTTAGCTGCCGGCGGAGCTGAGGAGCGGCCAGGCGGCCCCCATGGAGGAGACTTAGGGCCGCCCGGGACGGGAGCGCAGCCCGGTGAGTGCGGGCCCGGCCCGGCGGCGCGTGTGTGTGTGTATATCTGTGTGTGTGAGGGGGGGGGG
>RSEF01000010.1:453192-474578 GCA_003993805.1 Himantopus leucocephalus | reverse complement strand
GTCACGGAGTCCCCACGGGGGGAGGGGGGATCCCCCGTGTGCGGGGTCAATGGCGGGGCAGGTTTTGGGGTGAGGGTCGTGGCTTGGGGACACACACACACACGGGACAGTGGGTCTGGAGTGGTGGCAGGACGTGGGGGACACGTTCCCCGAGGGGACAGCTGTGTCCCTCCGTGGGGGTGTGTGTGGGGGAGGTGTCCCCCTCGTCACCGCCGCCCCAGTCTGCAACAGGGAGGGTTTGGGGACCCGCAGCCGTTTCGCAGCGCGGGGGTGACCCCGCGGGTGACAACGTGGCCAGGCTGCGGGTGGGACGAGGACCGAGGGCATCGCGGGGGCTCTCCTCTCCCGCCCCGTGGTGTCCACGGGGAAGGTCACCGGTTCAGGTCCGCTCTGCCAGCATTGGCTCCCCTCCATCTCCCACCAACCCCCTTTTTTCCCCCTTTTCTTTCCTTTCCCCCCCCCCCCTTTCTGGGAAGGCCCTTTCCCTTGGAGGAGGTGTCGGACACACATTTTCCGTGGCGTGCACCGAATTGCTGACGGGCCCCCTTTTTGGGTTGTTCCCCCCCCCCCCCCNTCCTCTTCCCAGAAGAATTAAGGATGCCGGCATCGGGGCTGACTTTCGGGGCTCCGGCGTGCGCAGGGGCGGCGCGGGCGCTCGCAGCCTTCCTCGCCTGGACATCCTCAGGAAAACCTATTTCCACGCTTTGTGCGATGACTCCGGCATCGGATTATGCTGCACATTTCTAGCTCTTTGTTGGCAGTACACGACCGCACACGCACGGCACTCGAAAAATCCAGTCGGCTTATTTTATTGATTAGCTCTTGACCAGAAATAATTTATAATTTATTATTTTGAAGCCGTTTCGCTCTGGAAACAAAAATCCTTGCCCTTTTATGCCCTCGTTCATCCAGCGGTGTTTTCTCCTCTCCCTGCGGGGTAGAGCTCGCCGAGGAAGGGAGACGTGCGCGGCACCGGGAGCCCGGCCGTCTCGGTGGTGCAAAAGGACAAGGATTTAATGTTTCACCTAAACTGGCCTCGCGTTCAGGACAAGGGCTGCGAGCCAGTTAGAGCCACCAAAGGAAATTAATTATCAGGCAAGTTGTAATGATCTGTAATTGAGTATGGCCAGGACATGAGGATAATTTTTTTTATTATTCTTTTTTTTTTCTTTTTCCAAGCTGGGCGCTTGGACTTGGTTTCCAGTGGAGGGTCTGTGTGTTTCGTTAGTCGCCATTAGGCTGCTCGTTAGCCGGAGGGGCTGCTGCGTGCACGTATACGCGCGTAGGTGTCTCTTAATACACGTGTTATCCTGTCGCGGCGTCCTCTGCGCCTGCCGAAAACGGTGTTGGGTTTTTTTTTTTGGGGAGGGGGGAAAGAAGCTGCTGTGAATAAGGGACGTTCATCCGTCTGTAGCCCCGTGCCGTGGGCTGGGTGGCAGCCGCAGATCATCTCGCTCCTTCTCTGCAGTTGCAAGGTTGCAAAGTCCCCTCGCGCTCCCTGCGCCCGCCGTGTCGGACGTCTGCTTCTGCTGCCTCTAAAGCTCTTCCCTTTAAATCGTTAGGCTGGCTGAAAACGCGCCTTTTTCGGGAAGAGAGGGCTTGCGACGTCTGAAGGCGGTTGAAGGGTTCTCACGCTGTGTTGGAGCTACCTAACAGCTCGTGTATCTTTATTATGTATGAACAAGAAGGAAGGGCCAGAGTTCGCTCCGTCTGGTTTACTCGCTTTGCGAACCGGGCCGCGTGGAATCGAAATTTGCCTCCGGATTATATTTACGGTATCTTTTCAATTTTAACTGTGTAAATTGAAAAAAAAAAAAACAACCCAGAAACTGCCTCGTCTTTCTAGCGCTTCCACGCGGGCGTCCCTACCGAAACAAAGTCGATGTCCGTGAATCGCGTCCACGGCGTGACAGAGGTTGGAGACCCACGACTGGCGTCGCTCTCCCGGGGCTCAGCCACGAAAGAAAGGCGGTTGGGGACCAGAGCCGCGTGTCCTGCCCGACGCTGTCATTTACTCGGTGTTTTCCGGGTGTACGCTGCCTGAAAAGGGATCTTCCTCTGCTTTCTCCTAGAGGGAAGAGGAAGAACTGGGCCGTATCGTGTTGCTCTCGACCTTGGCCGGGCTGGGAGTGGGGATGCACCTCGCCGCCGTCCCGCTGCGCCCCGCGCGGCAGGGCTCCGATTCGGATTAGGGCCTCTGGGCGCTGATGCAATACTAGGCCCAGATGTAATGCAATAAGCCTCTTTGTCCCCTTTATCCGGCGTATTATGTAAATAAGATGGTATTTATGGTCCCAGGTATGTTGTTTCGGGGATGTGTGACAGCGTGCGTGCGCAGCTATGCCCTCTGAGTGTTGACACTCCTGCTCCTGGCCGGCTTCCCCGGCTGGAGGCAGGGACCTCGCGGATGCTCGCTCCCTGCCGAAAGGAGGTGAGGCCGCAGGTGACCTTGCCAGGGGCTGGTGACAGTTTAACCGTGCTCGGTTGCTTGTACACAGTGAACGCAGCCAGCGGATGGGCTTTGGGTAGTCCACAGGAGGTGGAGTGGTTTCCCACTGAGTTCAAGGTGAGGTCCTTGTTTATGTTTGCAGGCTTGCTGCGGGATATGGACCAATGTCTCCCCAACCTCTGGGTTGCGAGAGTCGCAGGTCCGTTCCCAAACCTGCCCTGTATTTATTTGGTGGTTTGGGGAAAGATTTTTTTGAGAAGCACCAAAGTCCTCAAAGCTCCTGGAGATAGCCTGGGCTGTGTGCAGTTCTCCTGTGACGCCTCTTCTGATGGTACACGGGCACGGGTCAAGCGCTTGTGGGCTCTCCGGGTATGGGGAGAGCTGGTCCCTTCCCCACGGAGCTCGCCTGCTTTTTCGGGAAAGTCATAATTTGGATGCTTGAGCGCGGTAGTAGTCGCCAGAGGGAAGGATGATGCCGTTGCGTGGGAGTGCCTGACTCCAGCAGGGCTTTGGGGATGTGGGGATATGTTGAGGAGCTCATCTGGGTGTGAAGGGTCTTCTGTAAGATCAAGGGTAGGTAGATGAGCCGCCTCAGAGCACACGGCTGCCCTGGGACCTCATCGGTGGCCGCGTGTAGCTACTGAACTGGAGCTTTGGCCACCCCAACAGCAGCCGGTTTGCTCCACGTGCCACGTTGGCTCAGAGGAGGAAAGGGTGCTCCTTGGTTTGGGGAAAGGGCAGAAGAAAAGATCCCACTGGGNTTTTTTTTTTTTTTTTTTTTTTTGCCACGCAGTTGCATCAAAAATGCACTTTTCTCGCTAATGATGATCGGTGCCTTGTGGTGCGACGTGGTTTTGGAGGAAGGAGTAAGGTTTTGCTCCAATGGTCCTATGGTAAAGAAAACAGGGGGTGGCTGCCGGCCTGGGAAACTTGCTCTGTGACTCTAGTTGCTTCTGTGATTACATTTTTTTCTTTTTAATTTACATAATTTCATTGAAGGAAACGTCTATTTAACTTCGGGGTTTTGATGGGGGGGGAAAAAATAATCGGTTTTTGAGATGAAACCAAGAGGTTGTTTTGCTTTTGCTGCAGCGGAGTGTCCTTCACGTGCACAAAAATCACTGACGTAGCTGCCGAAGCGTCAGCTCAGATGGTGTGTGTGTGTGTGTGGAGAGAGGGTATAAAAGGATGCGGGTGCATTTTTGTGGATGAATGAGGATAATTTCAGGAGAATCTCGATATTTTATATTTAAACGTTAAATGCTCAACTTTTACGATTCATTTCCTTGTTTATGGAGTAAGAAAAAGGAAAGATAATGTTGTCCCTTTATGCTGCTCCTTCCCCGAGCACGTTGTGGGCACGGAAAGGTTTTGCGGCATCGGAATTTTCCCTCCGAGCTGTTCCTGGGCCCTTGGCCACTCTTCTGAGGGTTGGGAGGATGATATCTTTGTACAGCGCTACATCACGTGTGACGTCTCGTCTCTTTGCGTGGCTATGCCGACTTATTGATAACAAAACAAGGCAGTTTGAGAACAATTTTCATAAATTTGCTGAGCCCGGTTGTGGTTTTGATTAAGCGGAGCGGTCCTGGCTCGAACGAGTCCAAAGATTTGGCTCGGAGTTATCCCGGTGCTTCTCCAACGGGAGGGGAGGAGTCTGCTTTGCAGCTTTTAAAGGAGTGAAAATGAGGTGTGTTAATGACTTAGCTAATGTTAACCGCCATGAATTCAATTGAAGAGGTAGAGTCTTTCTAATCTCCAGAAGAATTACTGCTCCTTCCCCAAAGATTTAGTACCTGACGCCACGGTGAAGTTTCTCGTCTTGAAGATTTCCTGCTTATTTTTTGGGGGGTTTCGCATCTAATCAGTACCTTCCCTCTGTACGTATCGCCATGAGTAATTAAAAGTGAAGTACGACTACCAAAATAAGCCAAGTACACTTTGATGCATGGTTCTCGCTGGTTTTTATTGTATTCCTTTACAGGCTGGCTAATTCACAAAATTCGGCAATTTGCAATGGGTCATTAGCGTGAATTAGCAACTTTCTGATGTATATCATAGCTTTGCAAATGTGCTTTATTAATCTGTGAAATACACCTATTTATTATCCCTCCCGGGGAGGGGAAAAAANCCCGGGGGGGGGAAAAAAAAAAAAAAAAGAGATTTCTTGGCGTGGTACTTGCTGTGCTTGCGTTTGTCCCTGTCTGCGTACGCTTTCCCTCCTCCTTCACTTCGCAGTCCGGTTGGTTTTTCCCAAAGTGTTCCCAGGCTGATGGTTTGACAGCAAGAGAGATTACAGCCGCGCGTACGGTCCTCTGCTGCAAATGAAGCCTTAGCTCGTGGAGCCAAGGTGCCCTAATTGCTTATTGAATGGAGGGAATTAAAGGCATTAATAGGTGAAGTGTCGGCTCCTTCGTTTTTGGAGCGGCGGAGAGATGTTCGTCCTCTTCGGAAGCCTGGGAAACAGCCAAGGCTGCCTGCGTGCTTGAAGGAAAAATAAAGCCCAGAAGCTTTCCCTTCCCTGGGAGCGACCTGGGAACAAGCAAGCGAGCGTCTGTCCGGCCTCTCCACATTGCGCTGCTGTGGACCCCTTTCCTGTTGAGGCAGGGCTGTGCCTGGGAGCCACCGCTCAACTGGGCGTCCCTCAGCCGGGGTCACTCCTTTGGATGGAGAAGACAGAAATGAGATGTCGACTTCGGCACGGAGCCCTCCCTGCGTCTGCCAGCGCAGCCGGTGGCTTCCTTCTCCTGCTGTACCTCCGTGGAGGGTGATCTTCATTGGAAACCCATGTGGCTGCAACAGTGGGTCTTGGGACTGGGACCACCGTGGGGCTGAGGGACCAGGCTGGCCAGGAGCCTCACCACCTCCCAAGCCCGTGAGGGAAGGGTACAAATGGCTGGTTCAGAGGCACCCGCTCTGCTCCCACCAGCGCCCCGGAGCTCGGGCTGCTGCCAAAACTGCGGGTGCCTTTCCGCAACCCTGCTGATGGCGTTGGGTGAGCAAGGGGAAAAGAGCAAGCTCTTTCCCCCCCACCCCGGCACTTACTCCAGCGGTTATTTATGCCCGTTGGTTGTCTTTGGTCTTCGCCAGCTCTTCTTTCTTCCCATCTCCGTGACTGATGCTTCAGGGATCTTTCCTGGTCACATCCATCTTGCTGCTTCCTCTCGCCGCCGACTTTTCTCAGGCTGCTGGCGATCTTCCAGCCTGCGCGGAGCTTTATCTGAAATTTGTAAGCCTTTTTGGTTATTTTTACGTGCTCTCTACCCCCACTTCTAGGTTGCGCGTGAGGACAGGCCACCGATTCAGATATCTTTAAGCCTCTCGTAAATCAGTTTGCTTCTGTGTTGGGGTTAGCAAGGGTGTAACCAGACCGGTTTTAAATCCGCAGGGCTGCTCTGCTTTCCCGGTGGAAACCAGCCCTCTGCTCGAGGGGCAGTCAACCCCCAGGTTTGTCCCTGTGGGAAACATCGCGTTGCAGAGCTCGGTGCCAAAGGAATTTGCTCAGATGTCCCGTTTTAGTGTTTTAATGTGATTTTTAGCAACAGCCAGCAGCAGCGTGGCTGGCTGGGTTCAGCAAGACCGGGTGTTGCGGTGGTAGGAGAGCGGCCGGGCCGTGGCTGGTGCTGCCGGCGGTGCCTCCGATGAGCCATAGCGCGCCGGCTTGTCTAGCTTAGACTCATCCGAGGCTCTTCCGAGTGAATCCTGGCCGGTTATTGCTCACAGGGTTGCTTGTTGCTTTTGCCGCCGTGTAGCTGCCAACGGGTCCGTGTGTCAGCCTTCGGCAGCCAAACCCCGCGGTGATGCCTCTTCGCTCCCGCGGCGCTGCCCGTGCCTGCCAGGCACGCACCAGGTGCCGGTGACACCGTGACACCCGCGATCACGCAGGGTGGCACGTGGGGATGGCGGGATGCAGGTTTTGGGTGAAGATGGGGCTGTAATTCTAATTATTGTTAAACCATTGCGTGCAGGTCTGGGCATGGCAATTACATGGTGGTGTCTTCCAGTGTGCAGACGCAATGGTGAGAGGTAAATCCCTGTTTGGTGTGTCTAATTCGGGATAGATCCGAGAGCTGAGCTTGCAGGAAGGAAGCTGGCTCTGTTGTTTTACCCACCGAATGCTTTTTTCCCACGCATGTGGGTTTTTCAGTTCCTCTTCCCCGGTGCAGCTGAACGTTAAGAGCGCTGGGCACCAGTTCTGTTTATGAATGTGGATCTGAGTGCTCGGGTTGCTGAGAAAGCTCTTGGCTATCTTCAGCTGTCAGAGATTTTGAAGCCTCCGAGGTTATGCTTGCTGGAAGAGGTCTAGCCTGGTGTTTTTGGATGAGCAGGCTACAGGCAGCCAGCGTCCAGAGGAGCAGCCAAACCTGAGCCTTGCTGCTACCTGCTCGTCTGGGTAGATGATGATGAGCTTCCTGCTCATCTCCACGGCAAGGGGCTTGGGAAGGGGACGTGCCTCGCACAGGACGGTGCCGTGAGAGTTGTAACGAAGCTCTGGCATGGGTCTCGTCTGCCCTGGCTGTGCGTGATGCTTCTCTAGTACATGCTGCTGCTTTATCCCACCGCTGTGACCCGTGCTGCAAACCTGGCTCCTGCCCAGCAGGAGGTCCATCAGCTCTCTGCAGGAGGACTGGGCATGCAGGCAAGTCGCTGGACTTAAAGGGTGGCTACAAAGAGGATGGAGGCTCTCCCTTCACCAGGAGCCACATGGAGAAGTCAAGGTGCAATGGATATGAGTTGCATCGAGAGAGGTTTCATCTCAACATAAGAAAGAAATTTTTTACAGTGAGAACAATCATTCACTGGAACAACCTCCTCAGGGACATGGTAGAGTCCCCATCACTGGAGGTTTTCAAGATGCAACTGGACAGGGTGGTAGGTAATCTCATCTGGGCTCCCTTTCCCACGAAAGGTTGGAGCAGGTGACCTTTTGAGGTCCTTTCCAACCCGGGCTGCTCTAAAGTTCTATGACCTGAGTCGAGCTGACACGTATGTTCCAACTTCTGTGTAATGATGGTGCTTGCTCAGCTTCCCACCGGAGAAGTGACTCCAGCAGCGCCATTCAGTGGACAGCAAGCGGGCATACCGAGAAGGTGATGTTTGCCTGCTGTCCTTCACAGGAACGAAATTAAGTGACGTTCGGTGCCTTCATGTGGGTTTGTAGGTATTGATGTGCCTCCTGCTTGAGCTGAGGACCACGCAGTTAAGTGATGTTTCTCTCGCCGTTAGTTTTCTTGAAATATGAAGCTCTGGACTTCCCTGTGTGTTGGCGGAGGAAATCTGAGTCGCGTTTTGTTCAGTACAGAAGTGCCAGGGTTGAGAGACATCAAAATCAAATAATTGTAAATCTGAAGAACTGTGGGCTCTCGAGGCATGAACAAAGGCAAAATTGGGACTTTGGTGATGACACTTCCAAGAGTGATGGCAGGATTAAAGAGGAACTTGTTCCAGTTTTCCCCGTTTTGTGATATAAAGGAAGGCCTGAAACATTTCTTGCTTTTCCTTGCTTTTCATTTTCCCCCTTTTTGTGTGCCTCGCGTATCAGTGACGGGTTTGGCGTGTTGAGAGTTGAGGGGAACGAGGGGGTCTGCCCAGGGGTGGCTTTGCTATCAAGCCGTGTTCAAGGACGTTGGGTTTTTCAGCCTACATCGAGTGTTTCCTCAATGCCTGTTTGGCGTCAGGGTTAAAGAAGTGTCAATAAGAAGCAAATGCTGAGTTTTAGCTAATCTGGTGAAGTGTTTTCTTCAAACACAGCCAGGTTGAGATCTGGCACCGTATGCCCTTATCTTGTATCTGCAGTTTTGCTGGGCTTTTTTGTGTGCCGTAGCCTCGTTGAACGTTGCCGTAAAGGTCAGGTTTTAAGGTCATGAGCGGATGAGGGTGGATGTGAGGTTGAGTTTTGATCTGAGCTGCGTCTTTTTGACCAACGACAAATGTGAAGTTGACGCTCGAATGTGTATTTGGTAGCAGGTGGGTGTTGTGACCGATAAATCTCCTGAGCTTTGCTCCAGGTAGAGCGATTGCGTGGCCACCCCTACGCCGAAGAGGTCTTTGCTAACCTCTCCCATCTTCCTCCCTCTCCAGCCTCTTCCAGTGACCTTGTCCGTCCTGCTTTTGTAATGCCTGGACTGAAGTATTTCAGGCTTTTCTCAAGAATGCCAACAAATGACTCATAACTCAAGCGCTGCCCTGTGTCAGGTTCATCTCCAGTGTCAAGGCTCAGCCCACGGAAACTTGGGAGTCCCGGCATAAGTTTCTCGACATCTCTCCGGGCGCTCCGGTTGCAGTGCATGCTGGAAGATGTAGTCTTGGTGGGGTGCACCTCCATATTAAAAAAAGAAGGGTGGCTCCATTTTATTCAAATTGGGTTCAGCCTTCTCCCTCCTGGCAGCTCGCCGGCGCCGTCCCGCTCGGCCCCAAGAGCCACCGAAGTTCTCCCGGCGCCTTGTGCGAGCGAGGAGGCGGGAGCGCGGCTCCTCCATTCAAAATCTTGCTTAATTCCACATTGAACAGCTTGTTTTGAAGCCCTGCGCTTCGGCGTGTTTTGCAACAGCTCGGACTCCCGCCGGGCGAAGGCGATTGAGGGATCCTGCCCCCGTTGGGTGGCAGTTCTGGAGGGTGTCATGGTAAATCTCCTTTGTCTGCTACGGCTTGACTGATGTATGGGGGAGAGCGAACCCTCCTCCCCTGCGTGATTTCTTGAGCTGAAAGCAGCAAGTGAGTGAGGAAGCTCCTTTGTGCAGATTTCTCCGTCTCCTCTTGTGCGTGCCAGCTGGCTCGCGTTCAACATTTCTCTTTTTTTCTCTCTCTCCNTGTTACTCCCCCCCCCCCCCCCCCCCCCCCCCCCCCCCCCCATCTCTAGAGAGAGGGGGCGGGGAGAGAGGGGAACATCTTAAAAAGAAATCTGCAGAAAAGACATGGGAGTTACTTAACAAAAATCCAACCCAAACAAGCCCAGCTGGGGGATTACAAACGCGGTGGTAGGAGCCGAGTGGGGAGCGAGCGCGGCAGCTTGGGAAAGGGAGGCGCGTTTTTTCCTCTNCCCCCCCCCCCCCAGCCCCGAGTTTCTTTAGTCGTAAAAGGAAACAAAAAGGGATCTTGTGCGGAGGCAGCGTACGGGGAGAGCTGCCGGCTGGCTGCCAGCGGCGGGAGGAAGGGCCTCGGCACCACGGCCCCTCGGCGGAGCGGGGCCGAGGGCTCCTGGGGAGCCCTTTCGGGGGTCTCGGCAAGCGGTGGGGTGGGGGGACACAGCATCTCTTCCATGGATGCTCTCCTCCGGCTACCGGCGCTGCCTCTGCCTCCTCCTGGGAAGGAGCGGAGGGGGGTCTCTTTGCTCTCCCGCTCAGGACAAGCATCTCGCCAAAACCCTTGTGCCCCGCTGGAGGAAACGCCGAGTCCTGGAGAATTTATTCCTCCCACCCCCCTAACCTCCGTCATCTTTGCCGCTCCTTCTTGCGGGCATTCCTGAAAGTTAATCAGGGTGAAAATTGCAGTCGGTCATGTCTGGAAGCCACCAGAGGCTGATCCTGGAGCGCTGCAGGCTGGAGCACATGGGTATGAGACAGTCTCCCTACGTGTGGGCTGGGTGTTGCCAGGAGAAGAGCTTTCTCCTGCATCTCGCCGCCCTTGGGCGTTCAATCCTTCCCCGCTTTGGTTTCTTGGCCTCCGGTAACCGGTAGAGAAAGCCGGAGCGGCGCGGGCTCGGCTGCCGAGCATCCCGCGCGTGTTTTAGCACAAAGAGCCGGGGGGGCTCCTGCGGTTTCCTCGCTCCCTTTTTTGAAGGCGAGCTATTCTGTTTGAATAGCTTTCTCTAGGTGTGTTTGCAGCTCCGAAAGTGAACTTTCAGGTTTGTCTCTTCGTAGGGTTGGCTCCGTCCCAGCCCATAGATGTGGATTGTAGAGGTCTCGGGCACCTAATGGAGCTGAATTATTCATGTCTGGTGCTGCCGTGTGTGCAGCATTCCCAAGCAGAAAGCTGTCTCCTTGCAGGATCTGCGCTCCAGGACTGCTCTTAAAACGCTTTGTTGGCAGGTCTCCAGGCCAACAAGTGAGCACATGCTTTTCATGTTGCGCGGGGATCAATCCTGCGATGGCAGGAGGTAAGGGGAAGGACACGTTTATAGCTGAATCAATCTCTTCGGTCTGTTTTCTGAGATGCTGTGGTTTGTGGCCCCCCCCCCCTCCTTCCCCGGCAGGAGAACGAGGAGGGTCTGGATAGCACCCAGTGCTTTTCCAGCTTGGGCAAACCAGGCAGTGGGAAAGGGACCTCCATCTCTGGACCGCGGGCTGTGAAAACAAGGGGTTCCCGTCCACCCAAAATAGCAACGGCGTGGCAGGTCGGGGGTCCCTGGGGGTCTCGCTCGGGAGGGGGACCTGAAACGCGCCTCTGGCTGCAGAGGTTGAGCCTGCGAGAGTGGCTCTTCGGAGAAGTACAGGGAATAGGGATGGGAATTTTGGAGAGGAGGTGTTTGAGCTGCGGGAAACGCTTCAGAGCCACGTGCAATGGATGACTTGCAGGGGATCCCCCCAAGATCGCGTACCGGGGTCCTAGGCTTCAGCCCCGGGCTGGAAAGGGCCGATCCCTGGCCCGGTCCCTCTTCCCGTGGTGGCACGTCTCGAGCTCCCTGCCCCGCTCTCGGCACGACGTGCCTTTCCTCCGCTCTTGCAAATCCAGCCTGGTCTCGTCCGTCCTGTTTGCGGTTCCCTTCCCTCTGCATTAGCAGAACTTGGGCTCCCTTGACGCCTCCTCCGTAGGGTGAATGTTTTTTCTCCTCTTGTTTTCTAACCCTTTGATTGTTCCTGGCTCTCTAATCGCTGGGGACCCAGCGGACTTCTGGGCTCCTTTTTCCTTTTGTTGTGGTAGGAATTGGCAAACGCTGCTGCTGTTTGCATAGTTTCAGCCCAAAGTCCTGCTCATCTGCTCTCCTTATTTCATATATATAAATAATACTTATGTATATGTGTGTGTGCGTGTCTGTATGCGCACTTAAAACAGCAACGTGAGTTCCCTGGTGTGAGCTGAGAGCCGGCTAAGCCGGCGTCATGGAGGCGTTGCGTGGAGCAGGTGATGCTGTGCCTGTCGCGATACAACCCTGCGGATTGTCCGTCGCCTTCCCGCGACTGCGACGTCGGATCCTGCTCCGTCTGTCCCTCTGATGTGACCTGCCCGTGGCCCTTTGCGTGTTCTAGCCTTGGAGTTGGAGGCTGAGCCTCGTCCTCTTCCCGTAGCTCACGTGTGTGTTGGTCCCGTGCGGCAACGCCGTGTCCCCGAGCCCTGTCCGGCGAGGTTGTGGCTGGACGCTGTGCCTCAGCTTTGGGCCGGGAAAGGGCTGTTACCAGCTAAAAATCTGGTTCATCCACCTTGTTACCGGCATTGCCCATCCGGACAAAGGAATCGCTGGCACAAAGGGAGCTGGCTGCGGCAACGCGCGCCGGCCGGGGAGGTCTGCGCCGTGCAGAGATGGATGGTCGGTGCCGGTCACCGGCCCCATCGGTGGTTCGGAGAGGGGCTCCGGAGAGGCACGTCGGTGGGGTCGGGCTGGACGCCCCGGCTCGGGGCTGGGGAGCGGGTGCTGGGGCAGGAGGAGAAGGAAGAGGAGGAGGCAAGAGAAACACGCGGTGCGGCTTTGGGAAGCCGTTAGCGACTCCGGTGCACAAAGTGATCTCCTGATTCGGCACTTTCTCTGCCGCTGAAATGAGAGGTCAGTGCTTTTCATTTCCAGCTTGCATGCTAGCCCCCGGCTCCTGGGGTTAAAAATCTCCGTAATGACCTGTCAGAGAGCGGATTATTAGCTGTACAGAGCCGAGGATGCTGTGGGGAGCAGATGGAAAATGGTCTGGCTGCGGCAGCCTGTCTGATGAAAGAATCCCTGGCATTTTTACAGTGTTTGCATCTCTGGAAACGCACCATGAAGCTGCTTTCCAGGCTCCTGCCTGCTGGGGTTTGAAGAAATTTGTGCATGTGTGTGGGTTTTGGTTTTTTTTCCCCCCCCCCCTTCTCATTTCTCTTTAAGTCACCTGTTTTTTTGAAGTGTTGCTTGTAAATAGTACCAGGAGCCGGCAGGGCCGGAGCTCTGCGGGGAAGGGGAGGACAGTGCTGCCGGAGAGGAGCTTCATCCAAATGGGTGGCCGAGGATTTCTTAAGAGATTTGGAGAGCGGGCGGCCGGGGCCGAGGGGCTGGCCGGGTGGCTGCTGGGAAGAAGCTGTCTCATGTGTTAATTATGTCTCGTCAGTGTAATTGCCACGAGCTAATCTCAGCGAGTGACTCCGGTGCTTTTTCAGGTTGCGCGTGGGTGTCTTTTTTTTTTTTTGTTTGTTTGTTTGTTTTTCTTTTTTTTTCCTCCCCCCTGTGTCACTGCCTCTGGGACGGGGCAGCGTTCAACGCATCTGAGAGCAGGGAGGGCGAGGGGCTGGGAAGCTGGGATGAGAAATTTTGGGCTAGCCGGGGTCGGCCATGGTGTGGGCAGGTACGGCCGGTCCCTCTCTTCCCGGTTAAGACCAGGTACCCGTGCAATTTCCCATCCTTCAGAGCCTGCGGAGCGGCTCATCGTGGTGGAGGTGATGGTGGTTTAACGTCCTAAAGCCGGGTGCCATATTGTGCTGCCTGGAGGTTTGGGATGGAAACCCGGCGCTTCCCGCTGCCGTTTGGCCTTCGGCGACCGCTCTGATGCGTCCAAATGTGGCAGGCTCTCTGAAGCTTGGGATTTATTTCCCACCGAGGCACTCGACTTCCCCAGCGAGCGGCTCTCGTCGCTCGCAGCGAGGCTGGCGCGGAGAGGGGCCCTCCCCCCGGGTGGCATCGGCAGGAGAGGAATCAATCCTCCCTCCCAGGGGCAGCGCTCGATAATTCAGAGGGAAATGGCGAGCGAGGAAACGTGTGAGTAATGTCTTGTTGGAGCCGAGAGCTGTGACCTGCCAGGGCTGGTATTGATCGAGGGACGGGTGCCAGATGGCTGCTGCTGCTGCGGGGACGGCCGAGGAGCAGCCCTCAGCCTGGGGGGGGGGATGGCAGGAGGATGCTGCCTCGCACCGTGCGATGGGGGATTTGGGAGGTTGGGGGCTTTCACCCTGCCCAGGACCTCTCCTGCCTGCGTGTGTGGCTGCTGATGAAGGCAGATCCTGTCCAGGGCTCCTCGTGTGTTGTAACCCTGTTCTCTTTGCTCTCCCTTCCAGCAGCGATGCCGTCACCTGGGCAGACCCCGACCGCTGGAAGCCCCCCGAGGACGTAGGTGACCCCCAGGGCGTGGAGGCAGGGAAGAGCCTTGAACCGTGAGGGGCCGTTAACTCTAAGATGTCCTTGAGCAGCGGAGCTTCCGGAGGGAAAGGAATCGATGCGAACCCGGTTGAGACGTACGACAGCGGGGATGAGTGGGACATTGGCGTAGGGAATCTCATCATTGACCTGGACGCTGATTTGGAGAAGGATCAGCAGAAATTGGAAATGTCGGGCTCCAAAGAGGTGGGGCTCCCGGCACCCAACGCGGTGGCAACCCTACCGGATAACATCAAGTTTGTGAGCCCGGTGCCGGGCCCGCAGGGCAAGGAGGGCAAATCCAAGTCGAAAAGGAGCAAGAGTGGCAAGGACAGTGGCAAGCCAACCCCGGGGACCTCCTTGTTCACTCCCAGCGAGGGAGCTGGTGGCAAGAAGGAGGCTCAAGGACGCTCTGGGGATGGCGCGAACTCGGGCGGCTTGGTGCCCACCGTCACCCCGAAGGGCTCGGAGAAATCGGCCAAGGCGTCTCGCAGCGTGGCCGGCTCCAAGAAAGAGAAGGAGGGCGGCTCATCCAAAAGCAAGAAGGAAAGGAGTGAGGGTGCGGGGGCTGCGGCGGAGAAGGAGCCCAGCGTTCTGCAGCCCCTGGCCCTGGCAGTGAGGGTGGGACAGTATGATGGGGGCCAGGGGACAGAGCCTGCTGCTGCCGAGCAGCTTGGGAGTATAGCTATTGACACGGGAGCTGCGCTCAATCCCTTGGGAGTTAAGTCGGAGCTGGAAGATGGGGAAAGTGAGTGCCGACAGCTGAAAAAGGTGAAGTCGGAGAAGGTAAGAAAGGTGTCGGGGGTGTGGGAGGAGGTGGCGTTGCCGCCTGGTTATGCATGTATTGATGTGGGTGATGAGGGAGCGGGAGCTTACAGCGGCACCGCGCGTCTTGCGCCCTTGGGGCCAGTGCTGATGTTTGGCTGGTGCCTCCTGGTTTGGCCGTGTGACGTGCCGGGGTCCAGATGCAGCGATGGGAGGGTACTGGTCAAGCCGTGCCTGGCTTCTGGGAACCACGCACCGGCACATCGCCTGCAGTCGCTGTGCGTCAGGGTACCGTCCTGCTGTACCCTCGGGGATTTGGTTTCTCCGGTGCTGTGGCTGTGCCGAGCGGGTCCAAGCCTCTCCGGCTCCTGTCGCTCTGCGGGATGAGCCTGGGCTGGCAGTGAAGGTGATGTCCCAGTCCTGTGCCCGTTCCAGCTCCCAACAGGACAGGGCAGTGTCTGTTGGCCGCCGTTCTCTGCTCCCTGGTGGCTTCGCCTTGCGTGTCAAAGCTCCTTGGAGTTCCCAGAGGAATTTATTTCTCTCCGGTTGCATCATTTGCAGAGAAGGAGACCTTAATGTGTTGGTAAATGTGGGATCTGCGTGGGTGCGCAGGCAAGCACAAAGTGTGGGGTTGACAGGAGTTACCGCCTCGTTTCTTGGTCTGCCGTTGGTACGTGGGCTTTGTCCCACTTTGGTGACGTCCAGCNTTTTTTTTTTTTTTTTTTTTTTACATGTCGCTCCTCTGCTAACACGCAGCAGTGATGGTGAGCCAGCGAAGCTGCTCTCCCAGGTCACCGGGGGTGCGAAAAGCCCAGCCGACAGGGTGAATGGCCGTCTGTCCGTCCGAGCGGCGTTTGGCTCTGGGTGACCGCGCAGCCGTTTCTGGATACGGCAGCTCGGTTAGGTTGTTTTTTAGTAATTGCGGCGGCTGATGTGATTTCTGCGGGCAGATGGGGGAAGACTTTGAGTGTGTAGAGATCTTTGCGCTGGGAGCAGAAGCTCCTCCACACTAGCTTGCATGTGTGGTGTCACCGGTCCGTGCCCGGGAAGCCGTGCGTTTGCCGTGCAGGGGGTGAGCATCACGAGCGTGTGCATTCAAGGTGGCTCAGCACTATTGCCATCACCACGCGCTGGGGTGTCGGGAGAGCGGCTGAGGGGGGTATTGGGTGTGCGTCGCCGTGTTTGCAGCCGGTGGCTCCCCGGCAGGATTTCTGATTTGGTGTGGGGATCGCGGTGCTGGGTGCCGGGAAGGGATGGGTGAGGAGCGCTTGGTGGATTTAGGAGAGTTGCTGAGACCAGCGAGATGTTGGAGAGATTGGTTGGGTGGGTTTTTTTTTTTCCATCTGCAAAAAGATAGAGCACATACGGAGAGAAGAGTGGTGGGCATGGTCAGTCATGGGATGGCTCTGGGAGAAGAGCTGCTAAGTAGGTCAGTGCTTCCTCCGCTCGAGGGAAAGACTCCTGGGGCAGGCGACTGAAGCCTGTAAAATGAAGGAGTGGCGTGGAGATGATGTGCTGTTTCCTCGTCTTTCTCAGCAGCAGAACCAGAGTGAAGGAAACCGGGAAGAGGAGCAGATGCTCTTTTGCACGATGGACTCGAATGCTGCTGCAAAAAGCTGTGGATGCTGAAAGTTCATCAATGCTGTGGGGCACCTGGGTGGGTTTGTGGAGGAGGAACCCATCAAGGGGGGCGTCTTCGGCTTGGGAAAAGCCCAAGGAGGGCCGGAGCTTGGGAAGTAGTTCGGGTAGTGTCTCAATGTGCTTGGCCGTTACGTTCCTTCTGCTGCTGGCCGCTGTCAAAGCCATCACGGGGGCTGGCTGGACCTTTGGTCATACCCTGCATGGCTTTTCCTGTGTTGTTACTGTTAAGATTTCTTACTAATAAGGTTTCTTTCTTTCGCTGATTTAGCTGCAGACACCCTCTGCAGATAGACATGCCAAAGCAAAGAGGGGATTATGAAGACAGGGACCAAACGTCATGACCCTTGATAGGCTGGAGGAGTGGGCCCACGTGAGCCTCATGAAGTTCAACCAGGCCAAGTGCAGCATCCTGCACCTGGGTCGGGGCAATCCCCACTATCAGTACAGACTTGGGGGGTGAATGGGTTGAGAGCAGCCCTGCAGAGGAGGACTGGGGGATACTGGTGGCCAGCGGGGTGAGGGAGGAGATTCTCCCCATCCACTCCACTCTGGTGAGACCCCACCTGCGTTATTGGGGGCTTATAAGAATGATGGAGAGTGACTTTTTACCAGGGCCTCCAGTGACAGGACAAGGGGTAGTGGTTTTAAACTGAAAGAGGGTAGGTTTAGGTTGGCCATAAGGAAGAAATATTTTACGACGAGGGTGGTGAGACACTGGAACAGGTCGTTCTGAGACGTTGTGGGTGTCCCATGATTGGAAGTGTTCAAAGTCAGGTTGGATGGGGCTTTGAGCAACCTGGTGTAGCGAAAGATGTCCCTGCCCATGGCAGGGGGGTTGGACTAGATGATCTCTGAAGGTCCCTTCCAACGCAGACCATTCTGTCATTCCATACGGATACCCCGTGAGGACGGTTCTGCCATTTTACTTGTCCAGATTCAGGTACAACCACATCGATGAAGGCTCAGCCTGGAGGGTTGAGCCCTGTTTTGGGGAGTGGTTTAAGGTTTGGATCTGCAGGAGAGCGTGTCAGGTTTGGGCTCAGGAGGAAACACTGGCCGTGTTTTATCAACCTCCTGGAGGCAACTAGATGGCTTCCTTCGGGTCGGGAAAGCCGTGGATGAGGACAAGAAAGGTGGTTGCGTGGTGAGGGGTGGGAAAACAGTTTTATTCCTTGAGGAAGAGCCTGAGTATGGGCCAGTGACCAGGACAGGGTGGAGGATGGAGGTGAGCAGTGGTGTTGTGCTGTTCCTGTCTCCTGAAAGCCTCAGAGACACTGCTAAATGGACTCTGGAGTACAAGCGAAGAGCAGAGGTACGTGCTGGCCGTGGGAGGGCAGCTCCTTCGGCGAGCGTGTTCGGGGGACGAAGGGGACAGGTTCCTACAGGCCTGAGGACAAACCCTGCCTGGGAAGCGAGAAACTTGCTCAGACCGAAACAGGAACGGCCACAACGTGACTCAGCCCAACCTTTGGTCTCCGACAACTTGTCCTCTGCTTAACCCTGTGCTGCTCCCGCTTCCGTCTCGGGCAGGGAGGCTGGTCTCCATTTGGGGATGGAGAAAGAGAGAGACCATTTCTCCCTCCACTGCCTTCAGCCCAGGGTAGGTGACCTCCCCGCGTATACGTGCACGCTGAGCAGTCAGCCTCCAGCCGGGAGGTTTTGTTGTACCTCCTTGGCTGGATTAAAGAGCGCTGTAGCAGAGAGTATTTTTTCCTTGATGAGGTGCTTCGGTGCCACAGTCAGCTTGCCGTTTGCCCCTCCTTCTCCTTTTGTGCTCTTTAAATATCTCAACTGGAGGGTTGTGCAGCCCTCCAGTCCTCGCTGGGTGTANTTTTTTTTTTTTTTTTTTTTTCAGACACTCTTTCATGTCGGCAGGTGCTCGAGCTGGCACGGTGTCCACGGGTGAGCTCACCCTTGCTCCCGTGTCTGACATCGCAGTGATGGAGCCTGAGGACATGGCCCATGGGCTCGGTGGGAGGTGTTTGGCCGGTGTGACCCCATGGCTCTTGTGGTTGCTGCTTCGTGGGGTGAAACCTCAGGAACCGAATATTCCAAACGCCCTTTCTCTAGGTGCGTTTCTTGGCCGTATCCAGCCTCCTGTTGCGACGTGCCCTGGCTTGTTACATACCCTCCTCGAACCCGATGCCACCGGTGTGTCAGGACGTGAACGATAACTTTGCCAGGGATGGGGCTGATCATGATGCAACCCGTTGGCAATAACCCTGCTGAGACCTTCCAGGGTCTCTGGGGTGGGCTGAGCACCGAGCGCAGGTTTCCCTCGGGCTGCGGTTCGGCGCCTGGGTAGCTCCTTGCACCAGCCCGTGCTGTTGGAGCCCCAAAAGATATATTTTTGGGGGCAGGGGCAGGAGTGGGAGCTTAATATTTCTTGCAGCAGGGAGCGAAATGAGCCTGTGCTGATGCACCCGCGTCTGGGGCACGTGGACCAGCAACAGGGTCTGTCCCCAACCTGGTGGACAGCAAGCCATGGGTCACTGGGGATGGCCACAGCTGAGCTGGGGCTTGGTTTTGGGGGCGGGGGACACACCGGTGTTTGAGAAGGAACAGCCACTCTCGGTGAGCGGCCATGCTCAGCAAAATGGCCGTGCACGGAGCAGCAGTGCCGGCCGGGCTCGGGAAAGCCTGTTTTCACCTCCTGCCCCACCGGCTGCTTTCGTGTGGCCGAGCTTGCCCCGGGGTCCGTTCGCCGGGGTGGCGGGCGCTCGCTTGCCGGCTCTCCACCCCGGCTCGCTGCCCGCGCCATCGCCCCTGGCACCCCGCTCCTCGGCGCGCTGGGGCGAGCCGGCCCGGCCAGGGGATGTTAAGCATTAAACAAAAGAGCCTCCCAGCTCTTGGCTGCAGCTCCGGCTTTGTTTTGATTGAGAGGTTGTTCAGCAGGAGGAGGGCGGGTTTTTTTTTTTTTTCCCTTCTTTTTTTTTTTCCCCTCCTCTTCTGACGAGCGTCCAGATGCGACGCTGCTGCAAACAAGGGAAAGGCAAACAGAAGCCGCTGGAGACTCAGCTCTTCTGAAAAGCCTCTCCGGGTCACGTGCGCTGCGGTTTTGGGCAGCGAGGAGGGTGGATTCGGTCGTGTCCCTTTGCGGGAGAAGGGGTAGAAGCCACCGGTGCATTTTTTTGCCCTGAATTTCTCCCCCTCCCAACACAGCGTGGTTATGCTCCGAGCGGGGATCATTTGCTATGGGTGGCCCCATGGCGAGGGGACGTTGTAAGGTGGGGGACACCGCAGGTCCCAAAGCTGCTATGAAAATACACTTGTGGTTCCGTGGGAGGACAGCGTGGCGTTGGAGGTGGTGCTCGAGCAGTGGCTGGGAGGTCAGACGGCAGTGGAGGAAGTGGGGTGGCTGCGCTATGCCGGTGGCAGCTGCCAAAAAAGAAATACTCCCCCAAAATACATCCCTGCGCTCTCCCGGCTGCCACTGCCTTGGCCGCCAGTTTGCGGTGTGGCTCTGGTGTCATCTACGCAGACCTTCTTCCCCTAAACCCATAGAGACAGACCCGCACGGTGCCTTCACCGCTGTTCCTACAGTTGTGACCGTCCCAGCCTAACTGGGACGTGGGGTGACCCCCCAGGTGTTAAGTGTCCCCTACACATTAGGTCTTTACCTGGAATCAAAGCATGGTTGCCTTTTTTTTTATTTATTTTTTTTTTTAAGCTAGTTTTGGGAGGAGGGGTGAGGTTCTGTGGTGGATGGAGCAGTGAAGGGGTGCTTGGGTAACTTGGGCTTGAAGAAGTGAGATCTTCCCAGAAGGCAGTAGCTTTGCTAGGTCCAAGCCCAACAGGAGACAGCTATGGACTCTCTTAGGGATGTTCCTCTGTGTTAGATGTCGCATTTGCTTCCAGCTTTGACCTCAAAGAGAGAGTGATGGTCTGTGTAGAGCCTGGAGACCACCATGGGCTTGGCCCCAGCCTGATTGTGGAGGCAGCTCCTTGCACATGGCTGTGTAGATGTGGCTGCTAATCCTGCGCTGCTGCTTTACATCATCCTGCTGGTGGGTTTAAAGGGCTCCATCTCTGCTGTGGCCTTTTCTGTCGCGGTATCGCAGCCATCGCCAGCTGCTTACTGTCCCTTAGTGCTTGTCCTCTTCTCCTTTGCAAGCTGATGGTGGCACCAGTACAGCAGCGTTGCTCAGAGCTTCCAGCTCTGCTGTCCGTGCATCCTTTTAGGACTTGATCTCCCCCTCCGCCGGTAGCTCTTTGTGTCTTGCTCCCGTACAAAACAGTTCAAGCATGGTTTGACCACCAGGCTCCCCGAGGAACAGCGTGGGAATGGGGAGCCACCATGCTGAGGGCTCAAGCCCTGTGCGTGCCGAGCGCCTTTTGCGCTTGCAAAAAAACCCAACACACCAAAACAGCTTTTCCCACCCCAAAAGTCAAGACGTTTGACATCAGGCTTCGGCAAAATCCCAGCTGTGCTGACCCAAGATCCCCATCGAGGCAAGGATGAAGAGGACTCCTCTGCATTCGAGGTGGTGGGTTGGGAAGCCCAGTTGCTTGATGTGGGGCAATGCCGGGACGGGGCGTTGCGGGCTGGTCCCACCCTCGTGCTTCAAAGACGTGCTTTGCGATTTCGCCCCAGATGTGGTGGGTAGCGCCCGCCGTGGGTTTCCTTGTCTTGGAGCCAGAGTTTGGGCGGAGAAACTCCCAATGGAGGCGTTTCGGTGAAAACGATTTTTGCTTTAGAGCCCCTGCAAAGCTCGCTCCGTCCCATCCCTTCAGCGCTGGCGTTAATCCTCTAATTCCTCTTCCCCTGGGATTTTTGGGGCATTCGGGAAGCCAAGTGCTTGGGGTAGGGACCCGCTCGTACCGAAAACCCTGAGCAGAAGCCATTTTCCTGCCATCCCAGTGCTGTTTCCCACCCCTGGCTCCGCAGGGCTCGGCTCTTTCCGAGGAACGGCAGCCGGAGCGGCATTGGCAGCTCGAGGAGGTGGCAGTGGGGGGTGCAGGCAGCTGCCGGTTCTTGCCTGCTCCTCTCGCCGTGGTTTCTTTTCTCCAGCCACGCTGGAATCGGCCGCCTCCGGAGTTGCTGACAGGGCTGTGTTGGGAGGCCTTGGGAATTACACCGCTCGTTTCCTTATCGTCCCCGGACCCGCCGCCCGGAGCCTTCTGCTGCAGGAACAAGGCAAGAAGGGGGCACGCAGCCAACATGTGTCAAGAGCTACAAAGGAGGAAATTGGCCTCGTTCACTTAAAACCATGGGGTTAGTCTTTGAGTTTTGGCTCCTGCTGAGAGGTTATTTATATGTGGGCTTTTTTTTTTTTTTTTTTT
>RSEF01000010.1:382303-453178 GCA_003993805.1 Himantopus leucocephalus | reverse complement strand
TTTTTTTTTTTTTTTTTTTTTTTTTTTTTTATAACCGCTAGCTGTAGCAGGCTGGGAGTTTCAGCTGATCCCATCTCTGAAGGTTTTATAAAGGGAGAAATTGCATCTCTCCCCGTTTGCTTTCCCGGCTGGCAGCCTTAGGAGGGACTAGTTAAGGCGTGAGTTAGTTTTGATGCCCGACCTCTTGGCATTGCCGTATCCCCTTTAATAGGTCGTCGTGCCAAAAAGCAGCCCCCTCTGCGCCGGAGTGGGAAGCGGGACCTGCTGCTCCCCGTCAAGGACACTGCTGTAGGAAACGGAACCGCCCTGGGAAAGCGGAGAAAACGTCTCCCCGTTCCCGAAGCGCGAGAGCGGAATGACAACGTGTTAACGAGGAGGCTGACGGAGGGGGGAACGGCTGCTTCTCGACGGGGTCCGCGCGCTGCTTCCTCGGCGCGAGCGAGCTGCAAATCAGCTCCCCCGACGCTTTGATTAGAGATTTTGATGAAAAGGCCGGTGGGTGATTGATCCTGCTGACTCACGGACCCGATTTCTCCTCTGGTGGAGACACTAACTGCTTGAGATGGGTCTGATTTTGAGGCTAACCAGCTCGGGTAGACTCATTCCTGTTTGTTGCTTTGCTTCCAGGCTGCTTATTAGCCTAATGACCCCAGTTACCCAGCACCATTTATCTGCCTGAGTGAGATTTCTTTTAAAGGAAGATTCGCGCGTCTCGAGCGCCGTGCGACCCCGAAGGCTTCAAAACCCGGCGAGCTGCTCCCGCGCGGCCCTGCCTGGGAGCTGATGCGGGGGGAGTGTGCCAGGAATAACCCGCTAATGAGCAAAGCTGCTCCTCCACCCGGCAGCCAGGGAGGCCGCTGGAAAGGGCTGTGGAGCAAAGCGCTGCCTGCTTTTTTTTTTTTCCCCCTCTTCCTCCTCTTCTAGAGGCTGGCTGGTTGGGGATTTGCTGCCTTTTCCCTGTTTCCTGCAGCACGGCATCTTCTGTGCCACCGTTTTCCTGATGTTTGCCTTGAAAACACGGTGCGGCGTCGCTCTGCCACTGCTCTTGAGGATGCTTCGGGCTGGAGCTGTGAAATCCATCTTCCCCGTGAGTCTTCGTACGCAGTCGACCTCGGCAATGTGCTGGGCGAGAGGGCACCCAAATATTCAGAGCTGATGGCGGGCAGCAGCCCTGTGCAAGATAAAAGGCAGCTGGTGATTGCAGTGGACTTCTGGGGTGACTTCTTGGGATGTTCTCACCTCGTGGTGATCAACGCCTGGAGCTGGAGACCTTGCTGCAAGGGGAAAGCCACGCCGGGTCTCGTAGATGTTGAGCCAGCGGCTGGAGTTGGAGAGCTGGGGACGCACAGCCCAGGGCTGGAAAGAAGTCACCGGGCTCCGAAATGATTTAAAGCCACCAGCAGCCTGATGATATGTTGTATTTGGTGACAACATCTGCTCGAGATATTCCTGTCCCTGTTACTCATTCCTGCCCACGGACCAGATCAGATGTAAATAAACGCGCTCGGGGTTTTCTCGGGTGAGCTCAGGTTGCGGGCTGGCACGGCTGGGCACGCCGTGCTACTGGGATGGACGGGATCGCGGGCAGCCCTGGTGCTGCCTGCGGATGGAGGCGGGGGCTTTGCTGGGGCAATGCTGTGGTGTAAGGGGTCGGGGGCTCTGCCCGGCCACCGGCCTCTCGCAGGGCTCGCGGTGACTTTGGCCGGCACCGCTCAACCCAGGAGGGCACATGGTGCCCGTGCTGTCTGTCTCTCCTCCTCCCTTGCCCCCGGCTGGCTGAACGGTGCCGGCTCCATCCCAGGGCGCTGCAGACAGGATAAATCCCTTCGTAGGAAGATGTTAACCACAACACTTTTATACAGAGTGGTAATGGCACATGCTCATATCTGCTGATGTTTCCCCTGTGCTTGACGCCAAAATTGGTTTAAAACTCGGTAAGTGTCTAGATTTATTGTAAAATATTGCCTGGCCTTCGTTCACTTGGGGTCCCTTGAAGTGTGCCGCGATGAATAATGCGGAGAGCAAGCCTGCTTTGCAGACTTAAGTATTAATTCTGGTCGTGACATGGAGGTTGCTACGTTTTACATCTTGTCGAAGGGACGAGATGTGATACAACTCAAAAGTGCTTTTCATCCGGTGCCGAGGGAGCAGGAGGAGCCCTTGGGGCTCTTGGCTGCCCTTCCTTGATTCGAACGCTGGAGCCTCCGTGCCTCAGTTTCCCCCTGTCCTCCGCACAGATTGGATGCTCTCCTGTTAGGTGTGAACACAGACTTTGTCCGGGAGAGCACCCGAGGTGCTCCGGGTGGAGAAGGCACCATTACAGCTACTAATCCTGTGGTTGTGTTGTGTTGAGGTTTTTTTTCTTTTTTTTTTTTTCCCCAAGCCAGAAAGTAATTTAATTCCGGGAAGCTCGCTCCCCCAATTAGCTATGTAAATGCAATGTTGTGATTTTTTTCCCCAGGTGCTATGCAAACGAACGCCGTTCCCAGACTCCCCCTGCTCGCCCCCCCATCCCTCCCTTCAGTCGCTGGGATGCAGGTACGCTGCTTCCTGCGCTGGGAACGGCCTCGCTCATCTGTTTAACAGATGGATGTGGCTTGTTCCGGAGTGAGCCGTGTGCCGCGTGGCTGGCGGCCACCATCCTCGGGCTCAGCCCTTGAAGGAGGATCCCTGGAGCGGGGGCTCGGTCGTCGGTTGGGCTGGAGGAGGGAGAGCTGCATCTGCTCCATGGCTCGTCTGGGGTGTGCTGTCCAAAAGGGGCTCGTTCCCTGGGGAAGGCATCCCAAAAATAATCGTATCGTATCATAGAATGGTTTGGGTTGGAAGGGACCTTAAAGATCCTCTTGTTCCAACCCCCCTGCTGTGGGCAGGGACACCTTCCACTAGACCAGGTTACTCAAAGCCCCGTCCAACCTGGCCTTGAACACCTCCAGGGGTGCTGCATCGCCGGCGTGATGTGGCGAAGGGGCTGCGATGTCCTTGTGGTCACACGCTGAGCATGGTGCATGCCGAGAGCCGCGGCTAACATGCCCATACCAGCTCCAAGCGAGTATTTCCAGCCAGCTTGGTATCCCGACCCACCCTCCCCGGCGGGACGCGCAGCCCCAGGCCTCCACTCCCATGTCCCCTTGACCTGCCAAGACGTAGAGAAGAGGGGCCCTTTGCAAGGAGAATGGAGCAAAGCCGTGGGAGAGAGAGGGGGGGACATCAGTGTTGGAGCTGAGCTCCAGCAGTCGAGCAGGGAAGGGAGCCTTGGAAGAAGAGGAAAGAGCTGGGGCCGGGCTGTGCGTGCTCCCTTTGGAAGGCTGAAAAGGATCCTGTAAGGGGAGGATGGCCAGGCGCCAGTCAGCTCTTTGAGGTGGTAACGAAGTCATCAAGAAGAGCTGGCGCGTGCTGGCAGAGCCTCTCCTGGCCGGGCGTTGGGGAGACGAGCAGATCTATAGGATGCCTTGTAAGTAGAGCGACATTTTAGGGTTTCGAGTGGTGTTTGCTGTTCTGTGGCTTGGAGGGGAGGAAGGCGACCGTGTATATATATCACAGGGCCGAGCGGTTCGCTAACGGGAAGGTTTCTTTTTTTGCTTAGCATTAACATTTCAAGGTACAGGAACTCTTTAGGTATTTAGTGTTTTATGGTCTTCCAGGCTGGCTATTAATACTTTGCTTTGTGTACGGGGCTGAAGGGAGCTGGAGGGGCTCAGCTTTGAATGCTCTTTTGAAGGAAACCAGCCTTTTGGTGGAAACCCTATGGCCACGAGCAGAGCATTTCTTAGTTGCCTTGACCTGGGGGAAGAGTTAAAGCCCCTTGCTGGTGGGGAGGGCTGGTGGTTCAGCTCTCGGGCCGTGCTCTGTCTGCAGGGACTGGATCTTGCATCAAAAAAGCAAGGGCTGCATGTAAAACGATCCTTCAGCGTCAAGGGTTGACCGAACGTGCCGTGGCTTTGCCAGATTGCTGCCTGGTTGGTTGTGGAGGAGCCACATCCCAGGAAAAGGTCCTGCTTTTGAAGGGGCTCACAGCCTGTTCTCCTCTCTGCTCCATCCTACAGACCAAGAAAATAGGAGCTGTCGGTGTTCCCCATGATAGATCACTCAACAGTAGCTAATGTTAGCTTGGACTAGCTTGTGTCCTGTCCATGTGGTCTCTGTAAGTAGGTTCAGCGTTTACCCATTTCCCCCAAGGACGTGAGGAGGTGCATGGCATTAAAAAATGGAAATTTTGGGATTTCCAGGCTGCATACTCAACAGTAATGCCTTGGCTCCTGGCGGGAGCACCTCCCTCTGTGGGGCCCTTCAAAGGCGGAAGACGCGGTGGAGAGGGCAGCGGCAGATCCGGTTCTGGTTTTTCTTGTTGTGTCAACGGAGGTTGTTTTGGCGTTCCCGTTGCACCACCTCCGTACCCAACACTCTCAGCGTGCTTCAGCCCTGGGGTCAAATGCATCCGCCTTCCCGCAGGGAAGGAGCTCTCCTCGACTGCTCTTGGCTGGGAGAAGAGGACGGGTAAGATGCACCACATCTTTGTGGTGCCCCGATGGTCTCCAGCATTTGGCCGCAGAAACGAGATCGACCAGACTTGCAGGTGCCTGTTGTTTCTGGGCAAGAAACCAATGGCTTCATCTTCCAGGCCACAGAAGCAGCCAGATTTTCTGGGCAAGGAGGGGGATCCAATTTGGCGCAGATCCCACGCCGGTAACACAAGGAGCTACCGTGATGAGTGGTTGGCTCCTCGTTTGAAGTCAACGTCATGAAGCAGAGCGTGTCAAGTTGGGGTGGGGGACCAGGGTTTTGGTAAATTGGATGTTTCTGGGCATGGAGACCTGTGTTACGGTGCTGTGCTTTTCTCCTTACCCACCGCTCTGCTGTTGTGTGTTGCCCAAAAGCCTTTGGGAACCATCCTCCCTGGTCAACCCGTTCTGAACGTGGCTCTAAAGCAGCACCCGGCGAGAGGTGCCTCAGCAACCCACATCAAGTGAGCAATTCCAGCCTCCTGCAAATGAGCAAGGCCATTAAAACCCAGTCTCCTCTGGGAGCTGATGGTCTGATACAGGAGATGGGAAGAGAATCGCTTTCAATTTCCCATTGATCCTAACGAGACGGTGTGGGAGACTCGGATGGCCCGGCTGTGTCGGTGGCTATTAGCTCCGGCACTCAGTGCCGCTCTCAGGTCCTCTTTACTTCTCAGTTCTAGGAAATTGAATAAAGAGAAAGCCACTTAGGAGGATTTTAATCAGAACTTGGCAGAAGAACTTAAGGAAACCCAAGAAATCTTCTGACAACCCTGCTTCATGCTGAGATTGCTGATGAATGGAAAGGGCAAAGATGGGGCCGTGGCTCAGTGGGTTGAGTTTCTTCTGTCTGGTTTAATGGGATTGTGTTAAGTGTTCTGCCCCCCCTGGCTTGGGTGAGAGAGGGGAGAAAACAAACCTTCTTCAATGTGCTGGAGACTTGCTGTCAGCTGGAAATGAGGCAGAGTCCTCTGGGAGCAGTTGATGAAAGTCATCCCAGATCTGCTGGAGATACGTGGCTCGGGATTGCTTAATTTATCGTAATAGTAGCCTTGCAGATTGGGGCACTAGTGTGATACGGTTGCATTTCTTCAAGAAGTTGGCCTTGACAGGCTGGAGGAGTGGGCCCATGTGAACCTCCTGAAGTTCAACCAGGCCAAGTGCAGCGTCCTGCACCTGGGTCAATCCCCTCTATCTGTACAGACTTGGGGGGTGAATGGGTTGAGAGCAGCCCTGCAGAGAAGGAGCTGGGGATACTGGTGTGTGACAAATTGGACGTGAGCTGGCAATGCGCGCTTGCAGCCCAGAAAGCCAGCCATATCCTGGACTGCATCCAAAGAAGCATCTCTGGCAGATGGAGGGAGGTGATTCTTCCCCTCTGCTCTCATGAGACCTCAGCTGGAGCACTGCATCCAGCTCTGAGGTCCCTAGTGCAAGAAAGATGTTGCCCTGTTAGAGCAGGTCCACACGAGGGCCATGAAAGTGGTCAAAGGACTGGAACACCTCTGCTGTGGAGAAAGGCTGAGAGAGTTGGCCTCAACTTCAGTTGGAGAAGCTCTGGGGATACCTTACTGTGGCTTTTCAATACATGAAGGGGGCTTCTAAGAAAGACGGAGAGAGACTTTTAACCAAGATCTGTAGCGACNCTTCAGTTGGAGAAGCTCTGGGGATACCTTACTGTGGCTTTTCAGTACATGAAGGGGGCTTCTAAGAAAGACGGAGAGAGACTTTTTACCAAGATCTGTAGTGACAGGATGAGGGGCAACAGTTTTAAGCTGAAAGCGGGTAGATTTAGATTGGAAATAAGGGAGAAAGGTTCTGTTTTGAGGGTGGTGAGACACTGGAAGAGGTTTCCCAGAGAAGTTGTGGGTACCCCACGATTGGAAATGTTCAAGGTCAGGTTGGATGGGGCTTTGAGCAACCTGGTGTAGTGAAAGATGTCCCTGCCTGTGGCAGGGGGTTGGGCTACATGGTCTCTGGTCCCTTCCAACCCAAACCATTCCATGATTCTGCGGTGCTCAGTTGTTGATGGTAATGGTAAATGCTGTGGGGCGTGGGAAATGCTGCTGTGAGGTTCAGAGCCCTCGTAGGTGACCTCCGGGTTCAAACTGAGCCGTGCGTGTGGAGTGTCTCCTTGCTTGAACAAACCTGTTGCTGTGATGGGAGATTAATCTCAGCTTTCCGGACCCTCGCTTCGATGGCGAGTTTCCCATAACATCTTCTTATCTCAAGTTTCTCATTTTGGAGTTTGGCTCAGTTGTAGCTCCTTCTGTAAACGGTTATTTTGGAAAATTTGATTAAAAATCCATTGAGCGGTATGAATCGCTTGACCATTTAGGGGAAGGAGAGCTGCAGGAGCGGTTCTTGCCTGCGTGTCCTGCAGATGGGTAACCCAAACCAGCTTTTATTTTCCGATTCCAGATGAGGTGAGCATGTAGTTTTGGTTTATGAGTGTGAGCCTGGTGCTGCTGAGCAGAAACCCCCCAAAGCTGTGTTTATTTGTAAAGGGCTCTTCAAGACTGCATTGTACTGTTGCTTTTTGTTTTATTGATATTCCAACATCTGGACCGTTTTTCGAAACGTGCTTTCATCCAAGAAGAGGTTAAGGGAGTGAGAACTGTTCTGATAAAGCTGCCAAAAATAATCTTTGCTTGAGACTAAGTACCGCTCTTGGGACTTTCTCTTGTAAAACAATTTGTGGGTGAGCACGATGAATAACCCTAGGAAGCCCCCAAATGCTCCAGCTGGTCGTTCCTGCTGGGGGTTATAGGACTATAAATTCTCCGCGAGAGTGTTTGAGTTTGTCACGTGCTGCGCGAGATGATCTAATAGCGGTCAGGGAAGTTGCAGGAAATCGTGGTTGAGGTGCCCGAATCCTTGAGAGGAGGGATCTGCACGTGGTGGAGTTGATGGGAGTGGTCTGGAACGTGGTGACGCACGTATCCATCTTCCTCGCCCCCCGCAATGAACTGCTTTTGCACCTTCAGGATGACATCTGATCCTGCGACAAGCTGACGTAGCAAGCCCGATAGCTGGCATCGCTTCAGGTGTTGAGGATGCAATGGTGACAACGTGATACTGTATGAAAAGCCATCTTAAAAGTAGGTTGGTGCAGCATCGGCGTTGAGTGGTTGGCGCTCGGCACCTGGGAAGAGCAGCGCTAAGCTGAGCGCAGCAGCCTTAACTCTGCCCCCTTCGTCATGCTCCTTCTGGCAGTGTTTGCGCTAAAAATCACACGTCCGTATGCTGTGACTTTGTTTGACAACTCGTGCAGTGAAAAGGAGCTACACTTCTTCCTTGATGAGACGTGTAGGTATACACGGCATGTGTTCTCCAAAGTTGTGTGGCCATGAAGCAAAATACGTTCTTGATGCCATCTGCTTCACAGGGGGCAGAGTTAGACGCGCTGGAGGAAGCTTAACGTGCTCCCCTGGCTTGCATGGGATCCAGCCCTGGCTTTGCGCTGTACCATGCCCCTCCCGAAGGACCTGGGACTGGTTGTATTGGGTCAGCTCGGTTAATTCACAATTAACTGAATACAGACAATTCTTAAGGTGCTATTAAGAAAAATACGCTTGTAGGAGGACTTTCTTCTGAAACTCTTGGCTGGTGGTTGCATAGCCCGTCAGGCCTCAGGGTTCGTGTTTTGTAGGTGGAGCTTTCCTGGTGAGAACATCAGTGGCTGTCGTGTCCCGTTGAGTAATACGCAAAGCCAGGCCTTGAGCCTGCTGCTGCTGAAGTTCATTTAAAACAACCAACGGCTTTGGAGGGAGCAGGAAGGAAGGGCGAGTGCAGCCAGGGGATGACACCACCACCGGTGAGCAGAGGATGAAAGTCATGACTGATAGCCTCCATAAACAGTTTTGATACTAACTTGGAGGAGGTCGTATTGGTGGGACAGCTTGTTACTTCTCAGGGGCTTCTCTTGGCTCTAGAGACATGAACTCTAGGAAGCACCATCAGGCTTGGTGGCTCTGCCCACAGAGCTCCTCAAAGCCCCAGGATGGCTGAATGCGTCTACGCTGACCAGGAACCATGCCGACTGCTGCCTGGGGTGACGGAGAATGGTGCAGGACATGGAGCCCAGCTCCGGAGACTCGCTGGAGGACTCCAGCTGGCTTGTAACCCAACAGGGCTGACAGCAGCCGCTGTTCCATCTGGGCCAAGAATTTGTAGGGGTTTAATTGACATGTCCCGGCGCCGGGCTGTAACGCCGTTTCGGTGCCAGATTTATTGCTATTGGCTCGAGGTCACCCGAGTGCCTGGTGGAGCTTCTCCAGCTCGTGCGTTCCCGGTGGGGCAAATGCTGCTTGCTTGTTCTGGAATGAAATTAAAATCTCAGTGTAGGGTAGCTCGTTAGGCTTTTTCGAAAGTCCGGTACTGCAGGTCTTGACGCTCCATCTTCTTTCTTATGGAGAGGTGATCGTACAGTGTGTATTTTTGAGTGAAGTGTGATCAACTTGGGGAAGATTTTGGTCCTTCCTCTTACGCAGACCTCTGTGTGGGGGGGAAGGAATCTTTTATCTGTGTATATTTTTCATGAGGACGTTAGCAGGATGCGGCGTGGGCTTCATGTGCCTTCCGCTATAGCTACGGGGCAGTTTGAGCCTGGTGGTATCTTGCTGGGAAGAAGCTAACTGCTGGAGCAGAGCTGCCTGGGCTTCACTTTGCAGAGGAGTTGCTTTTTGCGAGGGGGACATGGAGACTTCCCTTGGGCTTGCAGCTTCATCTAAAGGGTCATCCTTGAATCACAGCGGGATGTTGGGATGCCGGCACGTGGATGNAGCTTCATCTAAAGGGTCATCCTTGAATCACAGCGGGACGTTGGGATGCCGACACGTGGGTATGAGTGTGCGCTACCTGGGGAAGTTGAGCTTGGCTCTGGAAGGCAATCGTTTCAGAACAGTGGTGTCTTACTCTGCAGGTCTTTTCCCCAACGTCTAAGCCTGTTGTCTTTTCTCCGACTGCTTCAGTGCCTCTGCCATTCCCTCCTATTGGCCTTGTGGGTGAAGCAAGGGAACTGGAGGAGCCAGGTTTTGGTTCCACCTTCGGTCTCAGCAGTATCTGACTTGCAAAGACCTTGGGACAGGTGGTGCTTTGAGAGCCTCCTGTGTTTGAGATGATGCTCAGCGTGCAGGTTTGGTGTGGAGGTGCTAGATTGGGATTCGTTGGTAAAGGAGGATGGCTTTTGGTAAAGGAGGGAGGCCAAGCCACATAAACCACTCCCTAGTGCCGGGGCAGCCTGCTCTGGGTGGCCCTGCTTGAGCAGGGGCTTGGACCAGATGACCTCCAGAGGTCCCTTCCAACCTCAACCATTCTGTGACTTTCATGTGCCCTGGTGATTCCCTACTGGAAGGGTCTCCCACCAAAGCCAACTCACATGTGTAGGTGGCAGTGTCAGGGTGCAGGTGCACGCCAAAGCCCACCTGCATGTCAAGATGTTGTTCTCCCCTCAGCTGGGTGTGAAGAATATTGACCAGTGGCCTGGACAAGCGAAGCTTCATTTCGTGGTGCTTGGTAAACCACAGCTGTGTCCCAAAACGAAAGTTTGTGGTTTTTTTAGCTCCTCCAAAAATCTGTCCGGACATCAGTAGCGGGCTGTTCCACCTCCTCTGCCATGCTGTAGCCTGCTCTGCTCGACGAGCATCCTCTGATCACCCACGCACAGCTTGTCTGTTGCTCAAGAGCTTGCCACTACGCTTTGTACCCATATCCTTAAGAGTTGGGTTGTCCTGGATGATGACCGGATGAGATGTGAGGTCCTGCCTTCCTCCCTGCCGCCCAGGGGAAGACCACAGCCATGGTCTTCCTTCTTGATGGCTCCTGCCTGGAGAAGGAAGCAGAATATGTGGGGACAGGAGGGGGAGCATTGGGGTGTTGCTCTGCTTTGGGATCTTCAGTCTTGCCTGTTGTCCTGAACCGCTTTCAGCCCAGCCAGATTTCAGGAGACAGCTCTCTGGACTCACCGGTGTCTGGTTATGATCTCTTGGAAGATGGGAAATCTCACAAAGTTCATGTTCGGCCTGAGCTTAGGAACAGGAGCTTTCCTGCCTACTTGCATGATCGTTGAAGCTTCACTGCTACACCAGGAGGTCTCCTGCCTGCTCCTGGCCACCTCTTCCCACACTGACGCTCAAAGGTTTGTGCAACCATGTGGGGAACTGGGTCAGAGAAATGATCCAATTAAAAGCTATGCTGAGCAACATCAAAAGCAGGTTTTAGCCAGGAAGTTTCCCAACGCTGCACAAATGTTTGTGTTGGTAAAAGAGGGTTTTGGGCCAGGGTAGGAACGGGCAGCCGTGGTTGCAGCGTAGTGGGATGGTTTCTTCTGGTGATGGTGCCGGGCCATGAAGACTTGCTGAACCTGGCCTGTGTTGGTAGGCAACCCTAGGGACAACAAACCTGACTCCTGCTGGGATTCTGGCTGGTGATGCTTTGTTTTCTTCCCAGAGAGCCCAGTCTCGCTCTCCTGCGGATGGGTTGACATTTCAAGGCTGCCGTCGCTCATGGAGAGCCTCCTCGCCATGCTTTCCGTAGGCTCCTTCTCTCCCAAGGGTGCAGCGCAAAGGGCTGTGGGTGCAAGAAGGGAATGCTGGAGCTGCACCGCACCCATGCCCATCCTTGCTGCCTGGGGCCAGGGGGGTTGCCTTCAGTAATCCTGACTAATCCTTTAATCTGCATCAACACTGATAGGTATTAAAGCAGCAGATAAGGTTCAGACCATGGCTTGGAGCTCAGCGATATCCCCACCCTCTTCCAGCTAAATCTGTGCTGATTGCGCTTTCTCTTAAGGGGACCGTGCTGGTTTGCCGAGCAGCTGGAGTGGGTTGAGCGGATGGATTAGCTGCTCCCAGCTGGAGCGTGCCCTTGTCGCTGGGCTCCAGCTTGCCAGACAAGTCCATCGATCTGTCTACATATGTTGCCGGCGACCAGCATCCCGTGCTTGCTGGAACAAACCCCTCCAGTTGCGTGTTCCTCTGCGCGTAGCTGAGCTGGAGCAGGAAATCTGCCGCCTTCTGCTTTTTATCTGTTATGTCCACCTGGATATAAGCCTGATTTGGCTGTAAACACTTTGTGGAGCTCTTAGGCAACAAACGTGAAGCTTTCTTGGATCAGCCGGTGCTGCCGACCTGCTGTTCCTTGCTGCCTGCTGCTCTGTAGCAGGATTTCCCTCCTACCCCACCTCCAGACCAGGATTCTCACCACCATGTCCTTCTCCTCCACGCCTTCTGCACTCTTTTCTTTTTGGGCACCTTTGCTCATGACTGAGGGCTGTGATGTTCTCACTCGGCCAGCGTGTGGGCACCTTCGGTTCCCCAAATGATGCAGCGCTCTCCCGTGAAGACGGGACTTCAGAGCTGGCTGTCCCCATCTCCAGCGGGCAGCAAAGGAAGGTTGTTAATGCGTGGAAGAGCAGCTCCTGGTTGAGTTCCCTACTCCAAGCAAACCGTTCCTGTTGGTTTTGCCATCGTAGGCCTGTCCCCCCCTTTCCCCGTCCTCTTCCAGCTTCTCCCCATGCTCGTGGGATTGCTTCGAGTTTGCCACCAGTTCCCTCATCAGCAAAGCCATGGTTAATCCTTCCCTTAAATCCTTTAAGCTGTCAGCAAACAACCCCCTTCTTAAACATCTAGCACGCAAGCTCGGCTGGGACGGAGCCTGGCTCACAACCCCAAGGTTTTATTTTTGTTCCCAGATCATCAGCTCCTGGTCCCATTTTTGACCAGCCCCACCGTTGCTGGGGAGCAATGGGTGGCTTGCTTGTGCGTGGCCTGCAGTGATATATCTTAGGTGTAAAAATATTCAGGTTCTTAATTACCTAATGACGGGTTCCCGGTGTGTCACGTTGTTTGAANTTAATTACCTAATGACGGGTTCCCGGTGTGTCATGTTGTTTGAAGTCACAGGTGAAGATTTGTTGCTCAGATTCAACACGGTTGAGGTCTCACCTCTCCGAGGAGCCTCCTGTCCCGCGGGGCGACACGTGTTGGTCTTGCTTCTGGTCTACGTGAGCGGGATGTGCAGCTCATGGGGCCAAAATGGGCTAAAAAAATGAGAATAAAGCTTTTTCTATAGGCACGCTCGCCTCTTTGCACCCAAACCCTCAAATCTTTACATAGCTTTTTCACTCTGACCGATGACGATGATGGTGCATTGACAGTTTGGCTCTTCCAGGCTCGTTTATTCCTTCAAAACAGGAGGCCGTATTGTTGTTTTGGGTCATATTTTCATCAGCGATTAGCTTAGGTGCTTTGGTTGTTGCACATCTTCTTTTGGAGGCTCTCTTGACTATCCCCTCCTCGGAAAAATGGTGTCCTCTAAGGCATTCAGCAGAACCCAAGGGAACGAAAAAAATCAGCGAGTGCTTCTCAAACTCCCGACCTGCGTCTCTTGAGTTTCTCTCCCATGTAATTTGGTTTCTCTCTTAAAACTCTGGATGAAATACGCTTCGGAAGTGATGGGATTTACATTGCACTGGCTCTCCAGGGCTGTCAAACAAGCACCGCAAACATTTTCCCGCTCTTCATCCCAGGGGGGAGGAAAGGCTCGGAGGCTCCCTGAGGAATATGGAATGGCATCTTGCCGCAGAGTGGCTGCATCTGGGGATTACCGGGTAAAACAGAAGGGAGGAAAAAAGGGTTAATACGGCGTTGGCAGCTGGCAGCTCCAGAAGCTTGCGTCCTTCAAGCTGCGATGGTTCAGCTCGGCGATTCTCGGCTGACTCGGGTGCAGGTGGTTCTCAGCTTATCCCTCCGGTCTGGCAGAGGAAACGGGATTTGGAGGAAACACCATATTAAATCTGAATTTCTTAAAAATCGATTACTTAAAATTGATTTCTTAAAAAAAAANAACAAAAAAAAAAAAAAAAAAAAGCCACAAAACAACAGCGCGCTTGTTAGCACAGGCTAATTGCAGAAGCCACGTGGCTTGTGAGAGTGGACCTGTGGACACCCTCTTTTTGCCCAGGCTGTTTTTGCTGCTTGCTCCTCGCCTGGCGGCGTCGGAGAAGGAACCGCTGAGCTCCGTGTCCAGGCAGCGTCGCGCCAGCTGCGGGATTCACAGAGCAGCCAGCCCTGCCTCCGAAGCCTGTAACGCCGCGAAAACCCCCGGGGTCGAATTTGGGGTGAGTTGAGGCAGGAGAACACCCACGGGCAGGTGTCGGGCAGCTGCAGAGCTGCTCCCGGGAGCGATGCTCCTGCCTGCTGGTTGCCATCCCTCTTTCCAGGAGCTCAAGGGAGGAGGATCAGCCTCCAGGCGTTACATGCTTTCACGCAGGCTGATGTGCTTGCTCACCTACCGCTGGCAAGCACGGGCTTGAACAAAAGCCGGTTGCCTGCATCTGCGTGGTTTTATTATTATTTATTTTATTTTATGTATTTATTTTATTTATTTTTTTTTTTTTGCGAACAAGCTGGGTGATCTCGCCTTAGCTGTTGGCACCGTGTCTTGCAGCATATGACAGATAATCGGCCTGGCTCCCCGCCTGCGGAGGAGGCGAGGCTCCTATCGATATGTGACCTGGAATGGCACGTCAGCTTTATAAATCACTGCCTGCCGGTGCTTCGTGCCTCTCTCCTGCTTCTTGGCAAATTCGGTACCCGTTGCGGAGCTACCCCATCGCTCCTCGCCGCTGGGCGAGCACGCTCCTTGCGATCGGAGTCTGCCTGGGGCGCGGAGGCAAGGCAGCCTTCCCTCCCAGTCCCCTCTCCTCTTTTAATGTGGTTTCTAAAGGGACGAGCAGAGAAAGTAACTCTGATAAACTGCGGGCTGGCGGCATGGCTCGCCCCTCTGCCCGCATCCTCGCCACGTGGAGGACATCTCGCAGGCACCGGGATAGCCGAAATCGTTAAAAGGCAAAGATTGGTGGGTGAATGATGGTTTTATGTTGGTTTTTCTCTAGCAAAGCTTGGATTTTGAGCGGTTGCCCGGTGCTCAGCCTTGGGGTGCGTCAGGTTTCCAGCTCGTAGGCTTTGAACTGCTCCAGCTCTCCGCTGATCTGCCACGATCCATCCTGGGAGCAACCCCGCGCTGCAGTTGGGGTCTGCACCTCACATCCTTTTTCTAGAAAATGGTGAAATCAATGCAGTGAAATGTTTTGGCGTCTCCTTTAGGGGTGCCAAGAGGGCTGTTCCCGTGGGCATCTTCGGAGAGAAGCCTCTGCTGCCAGCTGAGCCTTTCCTGCCAGCTCCCCGCCGGAGCCGGCAGCTTTCCGGCACGGAGTTCCTTCTGCCTTTCCTCCAAGCGGACCTCAATTTGGAGCCCAGCTCGCTGGATTTTTGAAGCCAGCAGAGGGTTTGCTAACAAGGAAAGGAGGACGGCTTGGGATCTGACCAAAGGGTTTGCTTGGCTCCGTGCTCCGTGGGGTACCGGCGCTGAGTTTTGGGGTGTCTCAGGCTGTCCTGTCTGTTGTAGGGAGAACGGGGGGCTGAATCCCCTGATCTCAGCACAGGTTTGTTAATGAGCCGAAAGCCATTTTCCGCTGCTGGATGAACTGCAGCAGGAATCGCTCGGCGGGGGCACGGTCAGGCCCTGAGCTTTGCGAGCGCTGGCAGTCCCCGGCACTCGCTAAACAGAGCAAAAAATTGCCGTAGCGCTTTATTCCAGCAGCAGGAGCAGAGGCGAGCGGAGCTGCCAGCCTGCCTGCGCTCGGCTGAGCACGAGGGAGACCGCCGCTGCCTGACTTTGCCATCCTGGAGCAGGCAACATCACCGCGCTGAGCTTCCAGACACGATGAAGAGGAGGGTTAGGTGAGAAGGCTGCAAACCAGTTGGTGGACAATTCCCACGGATGCTTTCCTCATTTGTCTGCCTTCCTTTCAGGGCCGGCTTTTCCAGCTGGGGATCAGACCAGCAGCTCCTGCCTGATTTCTCCTTCCTTGAAGGTTTTTGCTCCAGCTGTCGGTGCTGCTGTATTCAGGCTTTTCCTTAAGCGTCTGCTTCTCGTGGCTAAAGATGCAGCGAAGCCGGTCACGGATCCTGGCACTTGGTTTGCTGCTTTTCAGCGACGCTGCTTTTCTGGCATCCCAGCGCCTCCGCTTTCCAGGCTGCGTTTGGGGAGCTGCGATCTCTGGGATCAAGCCACGGAGGCTTTGAAGGACGACGTCTCCTGGGGACAAGCATTGCTCTCCTGCTTGCCGCGGTCGGTGGGACAGGCTGGGGGTGACGATGGGGACTGGGCTGCGCTTTGGGTGGGAGCTGCGGTGCTTTTGCAGACCGGAGCCCTGGCGTGGTGATGGGAGGCTCCATCTCCAGTCCCTGCTTGCCCTTGGTGGTGGCGTTTGCCCGATCCGGGGTTTTGCAGTGGCTTGTGGCTCTCGGGAAGCGTGCAGGAGGGTTTGTCGAGTGTGGAAGGGTCGGAGACCTCCGTCNACCGGAGCCCTGGCGTGGTGATGGGAGGCTCCATCTCCAGTCCCTGCTTGCCCTTGGTGGTGGCGTTTGCCCGATCCGGGGTTTTGCGGTGGCTTGTGGCTCTCGGGAAGCATGCAGGAGGGTTTGTCGAGTGTGGAAGGGTCGGAGACCTCCGTCTGGGGCTAAGAGATGACGTTAGGAAAAGGACTTTGGGGCTTAAAGCACAAAGGAAGCCACGTTAGTGGTCCGGGTAGAGCTCAAGAGATGCTCTAGGAGCAGGATGCAGCGGGTGAAGCTGCTGCAGCTGCGGCTGTAAATAGTGCCCCTCTCCTTAGGGAAAGAGTAAATTGTTTCCCCTTGCTTACTGCATCCCTTTCTCTCTCCCGGTGCCCTGTTCCTCCTCCTCTTCCCTGCCATTAATTGCTTAGCGGTTGCTGATGCAATTAAAACAAGATGTGTCTGCAGCCTCTGCGCTCGCCTCCCTCCTCCGAGGTCTTCCTCGGCTTGCATGCGAGGAGGCGGGAGCTGCTGGCTTGGGAAAGCGGCTCAGGTCCCTGCGTTGGCTGGCTCCTGCCCGCAGCGTCGGGCCGTGGCCGTACGGTCCCCGGAGAGGGGGAAGCGGCTGAGCCAGGGCTGGAGCGGGGATGTTTCTCCTGGCCTGAGAAGGTGGCTCTTTGACTCTTGCCTCTCCCAGGGACGTGAACAGGCTAGAGCAGAGATGGTCTGGCTTCTTGCAGCCCATGTTTAACGGCAAATGGGTTTTTTCCTTTGCCTGGTGACCAGGGTTTGGTTTGCAAGCGCGATGCTGTATGCCTCAGCTTGATCAAGTGCTGGGCAAAGCCTCCCAGGTTGAGGAAGACCTATGCTGGGGAAGCAGGAGGTGGGGAGCCCTCCCCGTTGGTTTCTTGGGGTGGTCTCCATGCTCCAGAACATCCTCCCGCTCTCCAGCCTTGGTACAGTCGTGCAATGCTGGAATTGAAACCCCAAGCTGGGCCTGGCTCCCAGGAGGGATAATGGCACTGGTTGTCCCGGCACGGCCGTATCCAGACTGGAAAGCACGTAGTGTTGGATGGGCCAAGGCAGGGCTCGTGGAGGAGGGTGGGCAAGTGGTTGGGCGAGGTGGCTTTTAGTGCGATGCTGCTGTGTGTGGTGTGATGGGTGGCGGAAACGCTCCCAAGGCGGCATAAATAGGGGCTCCTCTGCGTCTTGTGTTTCCGGCTCTGGAGCGGCTTTCCGTAGCCTCCGGTTAACGCCTGCGTGAGGTTTGCGTGGGTCAGCGCCTCGCCGGCAGAGCCGGGGCTGGCCGCGCTCTTCCTCCTGCCTCTGCTCCAGGCTGTCCCATAGCTGCCAGGCTGAGGTTGTGATGACTGATGTGCACGACATCTTGCGGGGCTCGGGATCATTTGTGCAGCAGCTAAAGCTGGATGACTGATGAGTTACGGTCTCTTGGCTTTCTAGGGAAGAAGAGTGACAGCCATGGACCATGGGAGATGCTCGGCTAACCAAACAGGACCCTGGCTCAGTAATCTCCAAGGACGGCAGCTGCAGATGCTGCTGGCGTGGAGGCCAAAGAGGGCACAGGAGACATTTGCTCCGCTCTGGGTGGGAAGGGAGGTTGCTAATATGATGGAGAAAGGCTTTTCTCCTCTACTAGTCAGCATCCACATCCCTGCTTGTGTAGCTCTGCCCAAGGCAGTGTCCCCTGGTGTGACCCCATCTGAGTGCCCCTCTGTCTCTGAAACCTTGTGTGTCTTCTGGTCTCTTTGCTTGGTCCTTCTGGAAGTTGGCGCTGCTCCTCCAGCGCTGCCCGTTGGCTTTGGTGGGTCACTTTGGGGTTTTTGGTGTTTTTATTTGTGTTCCTCTGGTTGCTGTTACCTTATTCGGTGGTGTGTTCTTCAGATCCCCTTCTCCTCCATCTCTGTGGTGGTGGTGTTCCAAGTGAAGGGAGTCATTCCCTGGCTTTTTTACCAAGTTTTAACTCTTTAATGCCGTTGAATCCCTCCCAACCCCTGGGCCTTTCCTAGTCCCTGTGCAGCTTTCCTGGGGCTTTCATCCCTGCATCCATCAACTTTCTTCTCCGAGGCAGTGCCCTTCTAACACCAGTGTTTTGTCTTTAGTCACCACGGCCAAGAAGCATCTCTGGGATCTGAGATGTCGGCTGAGCCCCTCTCCTTTCCTGGCAGCATCTGCTGCCATGCACATTTGCTCCCTTGAGCAAACAAAGGCCTCCCTGGCTTCAGGTCTGGGGCAGCACGGCTTCTCCGAACTGCTGTACTTTGCTTCCTAAGTCTTTTTTTGCCCCCGTTCCTCTGCTTTTGTGGTGGGAATGGGTTGGGTTGGCCAGGGACTGTGTCCTTGAGTTGTGCCACTGGGCTGCGTTGTGTTGGATGCACTTGGGGAGCTCCTTGGTTGTCTCTGTGTGAGCTATGTGATGTTTAGGGGACACGGCCGTGGCATCTGCTGCGGAGAGGAGCTTGGTGATGGCGCCGGGTTGTCACCTTCTGCCTCTGCTTGACGAAAGCCACCATCAGGTGCAGATGTTGGCAGAGACCCAAAGCGACGGGTGGTGAGGGCAAGGAGGGCTTTTGCTGCCCACACCAATCTGAGCACAGGAATTGCCCCAAACAGCCGTCCGTCCGTCTGCCTCTTGCCTTCCTCTGCACCTTCCTGCTCGCTCCCAGGGTGTCCTACAGTTGTGCAAAGCCCTGCTGCTCCCTGGCCAGTGCCTTCTTTCGTAGGCACGACCCGGGGCAGCCCTGCCATCTGCAGACAAGCAGCCCATTAGCATGCCCTGGCATCCTGGAGCTGCTAGTTGGCACGCTGGGGACCTTCTCCCTCAGTCCAAATGATGTCATCATATGATTATTGTCAATAAAAAGCTGTTATTCCTTTCCGTCAGGTACAAGGCAAGAGTAGATGAGTGTGTACAGACGTGCCACCTCCCTGTTTTCAAAAGATGGTGTGACTAAAGGTCAGTTGGGTTTATTCCAGGGATTTGCGGGCAGAAATGCATTTCTGCTTCTTCAGGCTGAAGTAGAGGTATCTAAAGCTGTTGGCCAACCGTTGCGGTAGGCTGGTAGCTTCCAGTGTAGGCTCTGGAAGACTGTCCCTTTGGGAATGGGGAATCTCTTATGGGGTGTCATAGGGTCACAACACCAATCCAGGACAGGTATGTGACAGTCACGTTCTTGGGAGGGACTCTGGCATCCTGCTTGGTCCCATTTGCCTTGGTTTTGTATTTTTGGGGTTTTTTTTTCCTTCCTAAGAACCTGGGCTTGAAAAATAATCCCTAATTAGGAATCAAAGGGCAAGAAATGCTGTGAGACTGGGTTCCTAAGGAGCCTGGGAACGTGGCGCTGTAGGGTAACGTGGTCCCTGTATGACAGGGGCATCCTTTATACAGAAGCGACCAGAAGGATGGCTTGAACAGCAAGTTATGCCCACCCGTGGCCTCCAGGCCAGCTCTCAACCCTTGGTGGAATCCAGCTCTGAACCCTCAGCATTTCTTGGGCAAGATGACTTTTTAGTCATCCCTCAAAGCCAACCGTTGGGCGTGGAAGGCCCTGGGGAGCTGATAAGGAACTCCCCGATCCCTTCCCACCTCTCATCAAGGCAGGAGGGGAGGATGGAGGAGGTGGAAAGACGTGGCCAGCAGGTAATTAACCGCAGCGCTTGCTCCTTGTTGACTTTCTTTGCCTCGGAAGAGCTCTTCACAGCTGGGAGCCTCCGCGTGCAGGCATTGGGGTGCTCCGTGGCTGCCGTGGGCTTCCCTCACTGAGCCCACGGCTGATTTCCCGAGCCAACTGGGGTGCTCGAGGTGCAGTGTCGGCACTCCCCGTTCCTGCCAAAGGCTCCTTCTATTTATGCCCCCTTTGTTGGCCATAAAAAACTTCCAGACTCTGGTTTACGACTCTGTTGTGTCTTTTCAAACAGGACTCGTGTTCTCCTCCATGGGCTGCCTGTTCTAGCTGAGAGCACCGTGATCCCTCTCGGCCTCGGGGGAATGGTTGATTTTTAATGACGGGTGTCCACGCTCGGGGCTGCAGTGGCCAGCAAAGCCCGATACGCAGCAGGGCACCTCGAGTGTGGCGTCCTTGGAGCTAAAATGCCTGTCTTTATTATTCTGCTGCTCTTTTTCGTGACATTAGGATTAGGCTGCCTTAGCTGGCTGTTAATTTGAAGAATCAATGAAATTTCAACGGGGTGGGGAACAAAATCGGTGGAAGATCTGGGCTTGCTTACGGTGGGTCTATACGTAGCAGCATCTTTGCTTTATTTTAGGGATGCTAGCTAAAAATCCAGCATGCTGGTTGAATATAACCTCGGCTGGTTTTCAGCCCCGCTGCCGCCCTGGCCCGTGTGCCCCGCCAGCCCCAGCATCGCGTTTTCGCACGTGTATGCGTAAAAGGTGCTGCTGGGTGGAAAGAGGCACAGCGGCTGCTGGCGTTGGATGGTGTTTTTTCGGTGGCGGCTGTTTGCTGTCTCATTTCAAAACAAGCGTTGGGCTTTGTTTCATGGCGAAGGGGAGCGATTTCTCGTTAGCTGGAATTCGTCGACCCGTGGGTATCCCTGCGTGCAGCCTGAGAAACGCGAGGTTAGAGGCTAAAAACCTTCCTGGAGCTTAATTGGGCTGGAAGAAAGCTTCAGTCGTGGGTGGTGTCGACATCCCCCTTTGGTGGGGGCTTATTTGGATTTCAGATACAAGCTCTTCCCCTCACTACGGTCCAGAGGAGCCGATGAAGCAGCCACTTGAAGCTATTTTTCTATTTTTACATCGAGTGCTCTCAAGGAGGAGCATGGCTGCGGGCGGCGTAGTCCTCTGATGCGAATCACGAAGCTCTGCTCCCTTAGATGTGCTGAAAACCCCCAGCCTGACTCCACCGCTCTCCGGCTGGTAGGTAGCCTGCAGGTGATGAGTTACGGTCTGGCTGGGCTCTAGCTCATCTCCTCTTCTCGCCGGCTGCTCAGCTTCCCCGCGAGCGATCGATCCTCTGCAGTCGTGCTGCTCGACCGCCGGCGGCTGTCGGTTGTCAGCACAAAACCCTCCGAGTGAGACCTTCAGGCATCGCAGCCCAGCTGTGTCCAGCATCTGGGGCAGGGGCTCGCGGCAGCGCCGCCGGCGCAGGAATTGCAAGGCACCGCGGTTGATGCGAGGGTGGGTTTTTTTGGTGGTTTTTTTTCTTTTTTTTGGCAAGGGCAGCGCAGGAGAAACACGACCCGGGATGAGTGCCCGGGGCTTGACTCGTGCTGCACGGGGAGGTCGGTGGGAGCGGAGATGCCTCGCTCGACAGTGTCACACTCGGGGCGTTAGGGATGAGCAGCGCTGAACGCTGCAGCTCCAAGCGAAGCTGCGGTTATCAATTCGTACCAAACCAAACTTGTACTGCAGGAGGGTTCATCAGCAAACCCTGTCTTGGGGTGGGATTTTCCCCCCCAGTTCAGCTCACCCACCTCCTGGCAAATGCTTTTGTTGAGACCAGAGGCACCGAGAGGTATTTGAGGTGAAGGCGGGAGAGCTGCTTTTCACCTCCGAGGCTGGAATTAAAATCCAGAGTGATGGTAGGTGATGGGAACCTGTGGGTTCGCGTACCAAACTCCTTCCTCCTCCTCTTGCGACTCATCGGTAGGGATTTCATGGCAATAGGAGCAGGTGCCGTGCTGCTCTGGGGTTGGTGGGCGCGACTGGGCACCGTTCTGCCTGGGGGTTAGAGAGACAGCAGCTTGATTTCAATAATTAAAAAAAACCCCAACTATGGAATTGGCTTGAAAAACTTTCTATCTAAATTGCTGCGTCCTGCAGGGACTGATGCCTCTTGTGTTCCCGGTGGGAGCTGATGGACATGGATGCAAGCGGCTGCTGGAGGGACTGGGGGAGAGCACAGTGCCTATCAGCCAGGAGGATTGGCTTGTGCCGCTTTAAAAAGAGCGCGTCTGAAAAAATATGCTGGAAAGCTGGGATTTGGGGAGCGGGGAGAGATGGAGGATTCGTGGGACCCAGCACAAAAAGCGCAGATGTTTGTCCTCGCTTGTCTTAGCATGAGGTTTCCATCCTGTGTGCCGGGGAGGCAGAGGCACTTAGTCGACAAGCGACGCTGGGAGCTGCTCCTCCGGATGCGAGTCCCCAAAGGGCAGCACCGCGCTCGTCCCTACTCTGCAGCCACCTTGTACGGGACGTGCGCGGTGTCACCCTCCTCTTGTTTGCCCACCTCCTCGTATATCATGTGATTGGGTTTATTTCTTGCTCGCTCCCCTCCTGTAATCCTCGCATCGGGCAGAGCTGGCTTTGTGTCTGGAAACCACCAGGATCTCTCCTGGCGACTTGAGCAAAACCTACAAAGAAGAGGAGATGAGAGCCAAGTGGGCAGCTTCCTAAACGTGCAGCCCACAGGGGCTGGGACGTGAAAATCATACCAAAATAAGTCTTTAATATTAAATAGATGGAAGGAAGATGTCTCCTCTTGCTCGAGGGATAAATAGATCTGAAACTCCTCCTAGACTTTGCTGCTTATTGCAGCTGAAATACTTGTGCGTCACCCTGGAATTGAACCTCTCCAGGAGTTGTGAATACCTGGCTGTGACACGCGTGTGAAACGCTCCCGCTTCTGCGGTGTGTGTGCAGCGTGCCGGCGAGTCTCTGGACACAACGCCCAGCAAATGGGTTTGCTTCTTTTCCCCCCCCAACATCCATACCTGGCTGCACCCCACGGTCTGGACTGGGGAACGAGATGTGATGCTTCTCAGCGTGCCACCAAGGCAAGCGTCAAAGCTGGCCGTGGTCCCCTGGCGCCCTCTAAGCGATGCTCCTCCAGTCCTAGATCTCCTCCAGGAGCTGTGTGGGTGGTTTAGGAGATGCAACCTGCTTTTCAGGGACCTTGTGTTGTCTCCTTCTCTCCCACCCCTTCCCCAAGCAAATTTTGTAGGTACAAGTGCTGAGCGCACAGCTTGGCCTTGGAGGCAAGAGTCCATGAGACCTTCAAGACTAAATATTGTTTGTAGCCACAAGCTGTTGGGTTTCTTGTGCAGGAGAACTGCTTAGAAAACGCTCCAGCTTGCCGACTACCATTTGTAGGTAGACTGATGTGATGAGAGAAGGATTTTTTTTCTTGTCTGCTTGTCCGTGGACCTCCTGGTCCAGCCGTAGAGGTTGACTTCTGTGCTCTCATCACAGCAGTGCTCGGTATTGCGGTTGCGACCTGCAATAACCTCAGGAGAAGATAATTCTGCCAAAATTTGGCCAGCCTGAGATTCACTGGTGCATTGTCTGAACTTGGGCAAGTCCGAAACTGCTGGATATTGGCTCTCTGTGGAAGGATGAGGACCGCTGCCGTGTCTCAGGAGCACCGTGAGTGTGGCTGTTGGCAATTCAGAGCCCAGCGTGGGGGGATCGGGGGTGTCAGCAGCCCTTGGGTATTGAGGGGGCACCATGGGGAACAATGCAGGTGCCCTCTGTTACTGATGGAGGGATGTGGGCAGGAGGAAAGGAGGAGAGCAGGGGAAGGATGATGGATTTTCCCACTTGGAAGATACTGGTGTGCTTGGGAAGCTGTGGCCAGCGTCTGTCTTGAATGTTCCCATCCTTGATTCATCCTGTTCCTCCTTGCTATCACCCTGTGTAATTCCTCTCTCTCCTTTCATTGTTTTCATCCCCCATGTGTTTATATATTATGACTGTGTCCCCACGTAGCTGTAGCTGAACCAAGTTTTCCATATTTAGCTCTCTTAATCTTCCAAACCAGTCCCTTCAGCCTCCTCGTTATTTTTGCTCCTCTTCTCTGAACTTCCTCCAATTTGTCCATGTCCTTTTCTGTCATGGGATGTCCAGAGCTGAGAGTGATTGCTGCTCTCCTGAGAAGAGCCATCAGGGCAAAACTATTAAATTCCTCCTTCTCCGATACTGTGTCCCAACTGAATTGGGGTTGAAAGAGACGTGGATGGTTTGGTGTAGACATGGCTGAGTGAAGTACGGTTTGCTGCTCCTGGCTCTGCCTTTGGGTCTCTCTTGCAAGCTGTCCTCATCGTATTAGTTTCCCGGTGGCTATGGAAGATAGGACAAGCGTATGCGAGCCAGCTTGGTGACATCGCTTTGCGCCTCTGTGCTTAGAGGCGCCCCTAGGCCACGTTGCATGGATGATAGACCAAGAGGGTAGACTTACATTGGACATAATAAATTTTTTACAATGAGATGCTGGAAGAGGTTGCCCAGAGAAGTTGTGGATGCTCCGTCATTGGAAGTGTTCAAGGTCAGGTTGGATGGGGCTTTGAGCAATCTGATCTAGTGAAGGATGTCCCTGCCCATGGCAGGGGGGTTGGACTAGATGATCTTTGAAGGTCCCTTCCAACCCAAATCATTCAATGATGCTAAGGTGGCATCTTGGACATGATCCCCGTCTAGATCATCATCAGGACCACCTTGGGGTAATGCTCAACCGACTTATGAGTGTCTGTAACTCCATATAGCCACTGCTTCTCTTGCGTGGTGACTCCAAGTGTGACTGACGCTTGCTTTTGGATCCATTTGCATCCCTTGGATGTTGGGAAATGCAAGCCAATGCTGTAGTCCTGGCTGTTGTGGAAGGTACAGCTGTCCCCGTGCCACATTTACAGCTTGGTTGATGAAAACACCTGCAAGTCAAGCCCATCTTTCACCCCACACCCCGGATGGTCGGTCTTGACTCTTCTCTGAAAACACAGGGGCCTTTTTTCACATCATCTCTTCTGCTTTACCAGATGTAAAAGTTGGTTTCTTAGCGGTGTGATAAAACTGCGTCTGTGCAGGTGGTTGCGTTGTCCGTCATGGGTCCTTTGGCTTGGCAGCAACAGCAGAGTGGTTGCGGTGGCTTGTGGGCTGGGCTCTATCCTTTCTCACCTGGGAAGGGGTGTGAGCAGTGCAGTTGCTCTGGATACTGGTTTTGATGGGGAGAAGGGTGGTCACTAGACTGTGTGCCCAGCAAGCAGAGAAACCCATCCTAGATGAGGCAGGTTGGAGCCCGGCTCGTTTTTGCTGCAAGTCTTGGACCCGTTTCCTGCCCTCTAAATTTACTAGAGTTCAGTTTTATACCGAAATTGTTAGTAAATCCTGAGCCGTGTCTCCTCTGGTTGACTTAGATATACTGCAGCTTTCCAAAGATAAGAACTTTGTGCAAGACATTGTGCCTGGATGGCTGTCATTAATTAATTAAATGATTTAATGATTAATGCTCAAAGTTTGCATACCGGTGTGCGTGCTTGCATGGCCGTGCCCTGGTGCGAAGTGCTGGGGGCCCAGCAGCTGCGGCGTCCAGGCGTTGACGGTTTAGACTTGTGAGACCGAGGTGGAGAAAAATTGGGGGGGAAAAAATGAAGAAAAGGTTGAACCAGGCAGGTGGACCTGTGCCGTTTCCTAACCGGCAGCTGAGCTTCTGTGGCAGCTTCTCACTCTCAGCCCTGACCTACCAAGTGTCTGCCCTGGCTTGTGGTCCTTGGTTGCTAATCCTGGTCGAGGTTTATTGGTAACTTTTGGGCTCTCATCATCTCCCAAGGGCTGGTTTTCCGTCTCTTTTATAGTGCGCAGCGAATCGGGAGTACCGTGTCTTTCTGACGTCTTCGAAAGTGGTGGAGGAGTTGGGTATCCTCCGAGAAGGACCTAGCCTGGGGTGTTTGCATGGGGTCCTCTCACTGTAGTGGAAACCTGCTTTCTAGGGCTTGTGCTGGTGTGTACCTGGCATGGCGATGCTTGCAGCAGGAACTTCAGTTCAAGCATAAGTTCCATCTCCTAAAAACCCAGAGATTAACTGCTTTCTTTATAGCCTCCTGGGAGTTACAGGATCACCCACGCTTACTGGCTGACCTGTTGATCTGCCTAAATGGAGATGCCAAGCTCTGTAATATGTTCTTTGTCCCCAGAGCTGCTTGGGCGGTGGGTTGTTCCTGGATGAACTTATGGCCCTGGTGCTCAGGATCCCGGCCAGGGTGCTCTGTAGCAGGAGACGGACATCATAGGTCTTGTTACCCGCCGGAGAGTTGGCAGCGTTAAAGCATCTTGCCGTGAAGATGCTGCTTTTTCATGTGACTTCCCTTGCCTGCTTTGCGGATTTGGGTTTTAGGGGTTGTGTCTAGCTTGGCTGTTCGCAACCTCCGTATCCTTTGGCCGGGTTTTATGTAGCTGGTGGTTATCAGCAGGCTTTTAACGGCAGCTGGAGCTGCATCGCACCGCAGCAAGTGGTTCGTGAAAGGCCAGCCGGATTTATATCCTCCTTCTGGGAGATTGATGGGCCGAGGCACTCGTGAAACCTTTTATGTTGTTCCTTTGCCTGCTCTAATGTGCTGGTCCAAGAGTGCTAGTATTAACGGTGGTCATTTGAGTGCTGCTCGGATTTGGGCATGAATTTCACGTGGGCCAAGGCAGTAAATGTGTCTACCTCACTGTCATTGTAGCTTTGGTCCTCTGGTCTTCCTACTTGAACACCTTTTAGTGGGAACAGACCAGTAAATGAACGTGGGGGTGGTTGGTTGAGAGCGGCTGGGGAACGGCAGCTGGAGGAGCCTGACGTAGATGGACATCTTGAGCTGGGGGAGTTTCAGGGACCTGAATAGCTGTCTTCTGCAGGAAGGTTGAGTGCAGGGCTGGGATCTCGCTGGGGAGCCAGTTCCCGTGGAACAGATGATGGCCTCCAGCCCAGAAAGCAAAAAGATGTCATGTACATCTCTGAAGGGAGGCACTGAAGAGCTGGGCTGCACCGGTGGTTGAGAAGGTCCCCAGGAAAGGGGCCTGCTGTCTCGCACGGCAGGGAAGGATCCTTTTTCTGCTTGGGTAGAGTTACCTGGTTATTTTGTTGGGTTTGGGAGAAAGAAAATATATAAAGGCAAGACTTTGGCCCATGGTGGTGCTTACACTTAGCATCCTGGCTTGAAGGATGCATGGCTGGTGTCCGTGGTGCAGGGGATGCTGGAGGCAGAGCAGCAACATAAGAAGCCAACCACGCATCAGCAACGTTGGCCATGTTGACAGGAAGGTGGGGACGGGATGGAGGGGCGGAATGTGAGACATGGGTTCCCAGCGGGAAGCTGCTTGCCATCATCAGAGCTTTCCTGCTCGGCCAGCACTGCTGGAGGTGAGGGTGACTCCGGTGACCAGGGGCGGCCTCTGCACGGCAGCAGCAGTGCTGAAGAAGGGGCTGTGTTGGTCAACGCGAAGGATGCTTGCAGCGATCTGTGGTTGGTTTCTGTGTTTCTAACCATCTCTGCCCTCCCTTGACCCAGATGCATCTCTAGTGCTTTCCCGTATGGGAAGAGATTTTCCCCTTTTCACCACCGACCACGCCGCTTCGCATTTTAATTCAATAAAGGAGGTGAGCCTGGTGCAGCCACTCTGGGGGGTATCGGTTGTTGGCGGTAGGTGAACCAAGACCCCAACGACACGTCCTCAGTCAGCTGGTGGGACTGATGCATGGAGGCCCCAGCTTGGATTTCTTCTTTCCGATGTCTTGCTCGCGTCAACTGTCCCCTCTCATTCCTGCACTTCGCTACCTCTCTCCTACCGGAGACACCTTTTTTTTTCCCCCCCTTTCCTAGAGCAGATCTGATAGTCTTGTAAGTGGTTGGAGCAGGTGACTTGGTGCCAGCACGTCTGTCTTGGATACTATTCCTGGCTTTATTGAAGACGTGGTAATATGCAAGACTGTGTCTCTGCTGCGTCTGCCTCCTCTTGATCTCGAAACGCTGCAAGCACTGAGATAAGACTGGTTGTGTTCAAGCAGGGATTTTCTTCCCCTCTCCTCCGGGGAGAGAAAGCAGCTCGTCGGAGGTCATGCTGGGTAATACCTGCATTTCTCCAGTAGCATGGTCAGGGTTGATATGCGTAGGATCACCTGGGTGTTTGGATCAGTCCCTCATCGCTGGCACGGTGGGAGGTTGTACCTCCAGCGTTACCGGATGGGCTGTTGCACCCTGATACACCCGTTAACCGTCACCGGGTCTGTTTTCAGCGGTGCTGGCGGTGGGGCTGTGAGCTTCGTGCAGAAGTCCTCGTCCAGGCTTTGGTTCTTGTGGCCTGGTCGTGTGCGGCTGGGGCACGCTTCCCCAGCCAGGTTCTCCCCAAAATGCCCGGCTGAAGACGAGTCTGGGTTTGAAAAGCACCCGCTGACCCCAGCCGATGTGCTGCCTTGTGCCAGCCTTTTGGCCACCGTCTCCCGCTCCTCTGCAGGGACTTGCTGGCCAGGAGAAGGGGTTTGCATGGATGGAGGCAAAGCCCCTCTGCGCAGGGGGACAGCCGGACCTCGGAGCTGGGACGTGGGTTCTTGGCATGGCCAGGAGAGGATGCACAGGCAGCCTTTTGTAGGCAGAGCCTTCCCATCACGCCGTGCCGTCAGCGACCTCGCGGCTGGGAGAGGCCATGAATGAGGAGAGGAGCCCCGAGGACAAGCCACCAAGGAACGTGTGGGGGAATTGGCCCCTCCTGGTTTGGTTTCGGGGCGATGGTGAGAGTCCTGGGTGGCAGAGCCAGTCCAGACCATCTGGGTGTGCTCTTGCCCTCTCCCTCCAGGCGGCCGTGCAGCCTGGGGCTGGCTTTACCTTCCAGCTCCCAAGGGCAAGCTGCATCATCTGAGGAGGGAAATTGGGACCACTGCTCCCTAAAAATCCCTAGTTCCTCTCCAAATTGCCTGGGTCTTCTGGTGGTGGCACTGGCAACGAGGTCCCACGCTCGCTTGTCCTCTCTGCAGAGTGAATTTGGGGATTAACGTGGAAGCATTAATCCTTCCCTGTCGTGGCATTTACTGCTCCTTGCTAGAGGGGGCCGTTGGAAATGACGATCCTCCTTTTTCCTTGGACCTGCTGCCCTGATGGCCCGTGGGCTCGGATTTGCCAACTAAGAAACCCAATGTCCTCCTGAGCGCATTCCTGCCATCTGTAGAAGTAACTGGCGTTGTATATTTAAGCTGGCGTTTTTCCAGGGAAGGCGAACTTTCTTCTAAAACGGATTTCTTTTTTTACATCTGGATGTCAGCAACCTCAACCTCCAGCTAGCAAGAGGGAAGAGCGTCGGGATCGATTCCCCAGACCGCACTCCCGGCTCCATCCTTGGACCTGACGCTTGTGCCCCCATTATTTCCCTGTGCGCGGGGCTTTGTTGGAAGCTCTTCTTGGCTGGTTTCTTGCTGGGATCCAGATAAATCCAGCCAGCAAGCAGTCAGGGTTCATTTTCCCCTGTGCTATTTGGGGAGGGGGTCTTCTGGAGCCTCCTCCACACTGCCTGGGGTTGTGTCCCTCCAGTGTGTTGGGATGTTGTTACTGGGGGACGTGACCGGGAACTCTGGGCGAGTCTGTTGGAGCTTATTGAGCAATACTTGCAAGTAGATTCAAGATTGAATCGTAGGCGTGGTGGGCACCAGTGCCAACAAAGGGATTTGTCTTTAGGCACTGTGTACTCAGCTTTGGGGGTCAGACTGGAGAAGGCTTCGGTTCCTCTTTGAAATCCCTGCCGAGGTCACCAGTGGTGGAGGAGAGGCAGCTCGGGTGCTGCGGTTTTGAGGGTTGGAGCTGCCCACCAAAGATGCTCATCAACTTGGATGGATCTGCTCCCTGGTTATCTCTCTTCTAGGAGCTGGAAGCACATGTTCCCAGGTCCTGCTCTGAAAAAGCAAATTTCTTGGGGAATGTGGTGACCGAGCAGGACAAGAGTGACAACATCAAAGCTCCCAAACGTTGGGCTGAGCCACGCAATGATGTGGGACGCGTTGGCTGCAGCCTCCAGCAGTGCTCCTGTGATGGAGCAGTTTTGGTCCGTGTTTTGTCTCCTGGCACACGGCAACTAAGAATTTGTGACCAGTAATGAGGCTCCCCCTTGGCTTTTGTTGCCTCTCCGCGTTTGTAGGAGTTGAAGGACCCTTATAGATGAGAAAAACGGCCCACCGTGCTGCGTAGCTCGTTAACGTGGGGATACACTGTCTCAGGTGCATGCTGACCGCTGCAAGGTCCTCGCTGACAAATGGGGTGCAGCTCTGTGGGTGCCCTATACTATGTGGTTGTTCACACCCTCTCTGTCCTCGAAGATGCACTGCAGGTACCTCCGCTGATTGCTCTTCTCCAGGTTTTTGGCGTCCCTGTTGGCTTTTACTGCTGAAAAAATGCACTTTTCTTGCCTGGTTGACTTTGATTATTGGGAGCAAACCAGAATACTCATATTTATGAGTTGGGTGGTCTGGGTGGTTTAGGGGTTGGCATCAAAATTACTTCGGTGTTTTTATTTTTTTTGTGCCCTCTTCTCTTTCTCCCCTTAGCTAAGTGCTGCTGTGAAGTCCCCTTAATGGTGACTGATGTTAACGAAGCCGCGCTGGCACAGCTCTTAAGATGGCAGGAGCTGCTTTGTGTGCATCTCCCCATGCCGGCACCCACCGCCACGCTCCCCTTCACGTGGGACCCCATCCCACCTTCAAGTGAGGGCTGTGACGAGGTGCAGCTTTTAATTACCCACCCGGAGCCCTTTTCCCCAGGACCGGCATCGCGTGGTGCCGTCGGCATCGCCCCGGACTCTCAGTGGATTTGCCTTTTTTTTTTTTTCCCCCCCTGCATCAAGCAGCGCTTGTGCTGGCCGCCGCCTGGGCTTTGGCTCCGTTCCACTTCTGTCCTCGGCGGTGGTGAAAGCACGTTCCTCGTGATGGGAAAGCCTCCGCGAGAAACACAAAGGGCTTTCATTAGGGGAGGCGGCGGCGGGCGGGCACGGACGGCCAGCGCCGGTACGGGGAAGCTTCACCCCATCCAACCCTTGCGGAGGGGCTGCTGGAAACACAGAAGCTCCCTCCAGCAGCGAACGGGTAGCGGCTGTGTTTGCACCCTCCGGCATTTAATCTTAGAGCCTACATGGCACGGAAAGAGAAATAAATTTTCCTTCTGCAAAAAGGATTTAGGGCCCAGGAGCGTTAAGTGATTTGCTGGGGGGGCGGCGTGCATCGGAGCTGGAAGCCGGGAGGGTGCGGGGTTCACTTTGGGGAGCTGGGATCTCCTCGAGCTTCATCCTCGCTAGCTGAAGGGTATGAGTGCTGCCCAACGGCCCCAGTGCCAGCATCTCCCTTGGCTTCTGGCCCGGCGGAGGGAACTGGGCACCTGCTGACGCGTGAGAGGGGCCGGCAGAGCCGCCTCGGCTCCCCCCGGCCGTCCTGCAGCCACCGGCGGCTGAATCTCCTGACCTTGCTCGATAAAGCAGGAGAACGAAAAGCCGTGGCACCGGGAGATAAGACACACGTCAGGAGGAGCTGAAATCAGGGATTGATCCATCTGCCCTTTCCTCCGGCATGGCTTTCGGCTTTTTTTTTTGGACGTGTCCCGGCGAGGCGGCTCCTTTCCTGCCCCTGCCCTCGGAGAGCCACCCTGGGCCTTTCTGTTTTGCTCTTGAGCTTTGGGCGAGGGAGCAGGAGAGCCGCCTCGTCTCCCCACGGTTGCTAAACGAGGCTCTGTTTGTTCCAGTGCAGGGTGAAATATGAAATCCCATCAAGCCGCCTCGCTTATTAGAGAGCTCTCAACGAGCTGCTTATTATGCACCGTGGCGTAATGCAGATTACGAATGTGACCGGGCGATAATTAGCAGAGCTGGAACTGTAATTAAACGCTCCTGTGCTGCGCTGTGGTTTCTGTCGCAAAGTGGAAGGAAGCTGAACGGTTTCAAAACCCGCAGGTCCTCGGCGTGCGCACGCGGCCGCCGCTCCCGGGGGCGCTGGGGGCGAGCGCTCCCCGTCACCGCCGGGGCTTTTTGCTCCTGCCCCCCGGAATCGGGCAGCGCTACCTGGTTCCTCTCCGGCTATTTCATTACCGGGGGACTTGCTTTTGGTTTGCAAAACGTGGCGTTTCACGAGTGGTTTGCTTTCTTGAGCCCCTTCGAAGGAGCCTCGTGCTTCCTTTGAGCATCTTTCGGATCCGCTGAGATGCGTGCGACGGGACTGCTGTATTTTTGGGTGGGGGTGTGTGTGATTTGTCTGCAGGAGTGCACCCCTCCTCTCTGGCAGGCTCACGGCGGGGAGGGGGTTTAATGCCAAAAAAACCCTTCTCAAATCCCACGGGATGCAGCTCCGAGCTGTGGGGCAGCCTCGGAGGTGGGCGGTGATGGAGAGCTGGGGATGGGCTCCTAGGGGAGAGCTGGTCCTGCTGGTGGGGCGTCAGAGGTGGCGAGCGGGGAAAAGAGCCATGGAACGAGAGCTGTGCTGCTGGCGGAGGGGGCCTTGTGGTCCAGCTGCTGCTGGCCCAGCCACCTCGGGGCCATCTTTAACACTCAGTGGAGTGGATGCACTCTGAGGAGCCATCCAGAGGCAGGATGGACACAGGAGGACGAGGAGAGGGATGCAGGCATGCGGGCACAACGTGCTTTGTGTTGTCCTGCTGGAAGAGCGAATCCACCCACCCTGGCAGAACCACAACATCTCCGCGTTCTCCACGGGGGCCACATCTTTGTCCCCCGCTGGCAGCCACCCCCGTGGAAGCGGGCAGAAGCCGCTGGGTGGATGTCATCTCCTCCTCTCTGCTCCTCTGTCTAGACGTTCGCGTCTTGCACTTTCTCCGCTTGCAAATGGTGTTTGCGTCACCGAGGATGTGGAGAGGCTTTGTGGGGTCACGAGCTGCTCAGGGAGGTGGGATGCTCCAGCCACCCGCTGCGGTTGTGGGGACCATACTGCGTGGGGTAGGCGGCGTTGGACGTGCAAGCTTCTGCTGGGGTTATTTATCTCGCTTAAAGGATGGAGGCACGTGAGCAAGAGAGCGAGCAGATAACTCTGGTGGGTGGTCAGGAGCAGGATGCTGGTTCGGGGTGGGAGTCTGACTGTTCAGTGGCTGTCAGCAATATTGGCCAAGGAGAGCCGGCTGCAAGGTTGGACGTGGTTGTGGGCTGGTGTCCGTGGCCCTGCTTGGTGGCCAGCAAGCTTGGCCTCTCTGACGTTATAATCACCTTGTCAGCAGAGGCGTAGGAGGACATCTCTCGGTGTAGTGCTGGATGCTCTAGAGGGATCTTCCCCTGCTTGAAACTGAAACCCAAGTCAATGCTCGCTGATGATTTGATTAGTTTCCTCAGTCTGCTGCTGTTCTGAGGTTGCTCGGTATCTTATCAAGATCATAAACCGTAAAGAGAGGAGGTCTGAGAAGAGGATGAGCAAGTAGCCCCAAAACTGCTGCAAATGCTCGCGAGCCGAGGCCGGGGGATGACTGACTACGGCTGGCTTGGCTGATGAACCCTGAAGGACAGGAAGGCCACCACGCTACCCTTCCCTTGGCCAGCAGCAAAATCAGCCTGTCAGCCATCCTTCTCCTAACACTGCTGTAATCTGCTGGCGTGGCAGAGCGGCCGAGGACCTTGGCTTGTCAGCGGCAGGGTGACTTGGCCGTGGTTTTTCTTGGCGCGTTGGCTTGTTGGCGTTTCAAGCCTGGCTCTGGCCGGGAGATGTGGTTTCCATGCGCAAGGAGAGCACGATGGCTGGCGCTCAGTTGGCTCGGCCATCGGCCGGGTCAGGCTCTGAAGCGGATACTTGCACGGGGAAGAGGGGTGTGATCTGAATGCCTGCGTGGTCACAGGGTAGGTTTGGGAGGAGGAGGATGTTGGAAGGAGACCGCTGCTCGTTTGTCCTGTCCGGCCAGTTGAGCAGAAGCCTATAATTTTTTTTTCCTTCTTCAGGTGCAAAGTCATTGACTGCGTTAACATCTGAGCAGTAGCCAAAAGGCATCCTGACCAGGGATGATTACACTGGCAAAAGCCATCGGGGAAGGAACTTGGCACACGCTCTTTCAGCAGGAGAGTAGATATCTCCTGCGGAGGGACTTTTGGGTGTGATCTACATGACTACAAAGTGCTGGCTCTTCAGGGTTACGTGGGTACGGGCACGCCACGGTGGGAAAGGCTTATGAGATCCTTGTCCTCTGACAGGGTGTGGGACTTGAACCGCCTGCTGGCACAGACGTTGAGAAGGTGCCAGTCCTGGGCTTGAGGTTCTCCAGGAATGTAGATGCCTGTTGATACTTGCTCCCCTTCCTGTATTCCCAACGGTGACCGGCATGTTTCTCCTTCCCCACAGATGGAGTCTCCAGTCTCTACGCCTGCGGTGTTGCCCTTGCACCTCCTCGTCCCTGTCGTCAACAACGACATCTCGTCGCCTTGCGAGCAGATCATGGTACGCACCCGCTCGGTGGGCGTGAACACCTGTGACGTGGCCCTGGCCACCGAGCCCGAGTGCCTGGGCCCCTGCGAGCCTGGGACCAGCGTGAACCTGGAGGGCATCGTCTGGCAAGAGACAGAGGACGGTAAGTGTCACCTCAGAGCTTTTTGCTCTCCTACAATGTCATTTTGGAGTTGTGGCAATCCTTTCCTTCCCGTGTCCCTGCTGTGTTGCTCACTGGTACGTCCTGGGCTTTTACCCCCGCCACCATCTGGGTGGTCGGGACACAGAGGAGCCCTTAATCTGTCCAGCAAAGGGAGTAACGGGCCAAAACTTGCGTCAGCCCAACGCGTTGCGTTATCCCCTTGCCCGGACAGCGGGCGAAAAATCGAAGCTGCCATTTCTCTGCCTTTCTGCAAGAGCTAACTTGTTCTGAAGGTGCCAGAGGAAAGGCCGTGCCAGCCTGCGCGGGAACTCGACGGAGTTGACTTCGTTTCTGCTTGGCAACCCGCAGGTCTGTCACAAAAACGCTCAAACCCTGGGAGGCGGCAGAAATCTCCTGCTGGATTAAAAAACCCCAGCGGAGCTTTCAAAATCGACTCAGCGGGAGATCAGGCGCTCGTCGCTCTTGCCAAGCCAATTGAACCTTCCCCCCCCACCCCCGCTGGAGCTCGTCTCATCTGCGCACAGCTTGGTTTGCTTTCCCAGGTCCTTTGATGGGTTTTTGTCGCTGTTGGGGCTCTGCCAAGTAACGCGGGGATGAATAGGTGGCTCAGTGGACCACGGCGAGAGCGCTGGAACCTGGCCTTCATTCCAGCCTTGTTGGGATGCTGGAGGTTTCTGCTTCGGGAAGCTCGGGGGTGAGCTCCTCATATTTGTGTCTGGCTTCAGCTGGGTCTGGAAACGGAAACAGAGCCCAGAAGCTCAAAGGTGAGAAAGAGCAGCGGTGGTGGAGGCCAGCTGATGGTTCGCCTTGGCCGGGTGACTAAGAGCTCCTCTTGGACGTCTGCTCGTGCTCTTCCATCACCGTTGGGTGCGGGGAACGAAGCTGTTGGCCTTAATCCCCTGGCCGCTCCTCATTGCGACTGTCTTTGTTATCTCCGATGGAAGCTGAACTGAAACCCCCGTTCTCATGAGCTGCTACCAGGGGGGTTCCCTTCTTACCGCGTACTTTGGGAAGATGAGGATCGGCCCAGTTTGTCTTTCCTCTCTCCCTGCTGGGAAACTGGATTTGAAACTGCGGTTGGCACGGGACCAAGTGCTGCGATGGCCCCTGATGTGGAGCTGGTGAGCACCAAAATTGTTCCTGCTGGGAAAAGCGTCGTGACGTGAGCTATTTGGGAAGAGAGGAGTTCATGGACTGCGCTGGGGGAGACTGGGACATGTTTGCTTGGGATGGGGACCTCCGGTTATCTCACACTCCTCTGCCCTTTCTTCTTCACCGTCCATTCAGTATGGACAAACTCATCCGGATTGAGGCAGCCGGGAGCTCTAAGTGTGGTTTTTCTGCTGCTCCAAGGCAGGAGGGAGCCACGCGTTGTAAAATTGGACCCAAGGAGCCTCTTTGAGCTAGGCTTGCTGGTGGGGACAAGGAAACACAAACCAGGAGCGTTCAGGGGCCCTGCTCCGTGCACCCCAGGGCTGAGGGCTCTGACAGGGGGATCTTCTTGGAGAAAATGTGCACAAGGTCTTCTGCTGAGTTACCCGTGCACTGGCACTGCTCGCTTGGGGTCTGCGAAGAGCCCGATTGCTTTACAAGGTGTAACACCTTCAGCTACGGGGACTGAGGCATGGCTGGGCTGAGTGTTGGGACGCGCAGCGGTGCAGAGGAGCATCGGCACCCCCCACTTCTGGGCCTGCACGCTAAGCCACCCACCGCCTCCCCGTCCCCACCAGCATGCCATTCTGGTGTGATTTCCCTCAACCCAAAAATCCCGGAGGTGCAGAGTTTGCTGAAAATCCCAGAACCGCTAGAGACCCCCAACGGGCAGCAGCAAAGCCGATACGAGCTTGGACCTTGTAGGGGTTTGGTTTTTTGGGTGGAAATCGGGAGAAGAGGCTCGTGGTGGGTGGAGGAGCCCAAGTGGCCATGCCAGGAGGGACTAACAGAGCATCCCTGAGGCAGAGAGCACAAAAACACGCCCCCCGCCGCCTCCAAATCCTGGTTGAGAGGCAGTGACGTGGGAGCAGTTTCTGGTTCTCCTCCCTTTTCTCCTGCTGCTCACCCCACCGCGAAGCTCTGCGGCCCGTCTGCTTGTCTGTCCGCATTACCCCTCGCTTCCGCGGCCACCGTTTCGGAGCATGCCTTGGAGGCGCCCTGCGATTTCCCACAGCCTGGCTATTTTTAGTCTGCGGTAATTCGATGAACTTGTGCAAAGATCATTCTCTGCTGGCTGCTGCTTGGTTGCCACCGTTGGGAGCAGTGACTTTTACGGCCAGCCCTGCAGAAGACAAATCCCGCCGTTGCCTTTGGTCGCTTCTGGTGTGCTGTGCGTTGGCTCCTGTCGTAGCGGCATCTCTCATTCTGGAGTGAAAAGTCAGGGTGAAATTGTCCCTATTTCCTGCCTGGCATCTTTCTCCCGCCTTCCCATCGTTAACGGGGGGTTGAATGCCGATGCTGGAGGAGATAACTGGACCTGGCTGTCCAAAGCTGGAGCTTGTGAAATGTATAGGGATGCAGCGAGCATCTCCCCTCACCTGAAGGATACAGAGGAGAAAGCTACGCCAAGGGCATGTCTACAAGCCCAGGTGAGGTGCTTTCAGCATGAGTGAGCATGCCTGCATTGCTGGAGACCATCCCCAAGATCTCCAGAGGGATCCCAGCACCTTCACCAAGAGGGATCCACCTCTCCCTGCTCCTTGTGAAGCTGCAGCCTGGCCAGACCGCTCGGAAAGACCCCAGGGCAGCAGAAGCAGCTCTTGGCTTGCCTCAAGCGTCATCTCCAGTGGTGGAGAGGAGCTTGTTGGCTCAACTGCAGTAGCAGCTTTCTCCCCAGGGGTGGCATCACTGAATCCCCTGGAGCGATTGGCACAGGGAGGTGCAGAATTACAGTTGCTCCCAGTTATGTCCCGGCTTCCCGAGCGGGTTGCTGTGGGCACTTCTGAGTCTCTGTGAGGCCCCTGCCACTGGGCAGCCTCGCAAGTGGTTCCCACCGAGCCTCTCTGGAGACAGGCGTCTCTTCTCGGTGGCACAATCCCTCCTTGAAAATTGGATTTGTGTTGGACATGCCCCTTAGACTCCCACAGTAATTGCTCTGACGTGGACCTTTCTGCAAGCTGCTCTTCTCCCAGCTGCGCTTTAACAGTGTGTGCCCCTGCGACGAGGGGATCTGCGTTGCCAGCAAAAACATACTTGGGCTGGAGTGCTTGCAGAACTTCCCGTGGGGCTGGGTAGAGGAAGGCAATGTGGTTCTTTGACCAGAGCTCTTTTTTTTTTTTAAAAAAAAAAAAAAAAAAATGGCTTTTGGGTTGGCCATGGGGCTGCAAAATCAGGGAGAAATGCTCCTAAAGCCAAATCCGGCGACACTGGAGTGATGTCAGAAGGACAAGCTGGAGCTGATCCATCTAAGATGGGAGCATGAAGCTCTGAGGAGCCCCATGACATCCATCCTTCCTGCCTCAAACACCGGCTTCGTCCTCTCTCCCGACTAGAAAACCTGCCGTGAGACCGTGATCACCACCAAAGGCATCCCAGTGGGCTTCCACCACCAAACATCTGGTGCCGGGCTCGTGGTCTCTCTGCTCCACCACTGCTCCAGGTTGGTGTCGGGCTGAGGTCTGGTCTTGCTGGTGGCAGGCAGCAGTCGTGTGCGCTCTCCCGTAGGCACCCTGGTGACACTGTCCCTTTGCCGAGTCCGTCTTGTGCAGGGAATGTGTTTTATTGCAACGCCTTTGGTGGGAGCAGCTGTCTCGGCAGTTCCCCTAATTCTGTTATGTGTGATTTCGATCTGCAGGAACTATTAACTGATCTAATTATACCGGAAAACATCGCTCCGTTTGCTGCCTCGTTAGCTGCCAGGTCTTCTCCATCCCCCTCTGCGGAGCTGGTGTCACCTGGCTCGGAGCACGTCACCTCCTCACCTCCGCTCACAGCGAGTGGACTGCGTTCCAGCACCACGCCGCTGCCGTTTGCAACCCAAACAAGCCAGTGTCTGACACGCAAACCCTCCAAGCAACGAGGATTGTGGCGTGGCAGCACCGCAGCAAACTCTCTCTGCATCCCTCTCTCCAGCTCCGTGCTGGAATGGTGGTGGCAAGTCGCCCGTGGCTGAGCTTCGCGTGCTTCAGGTGTTTGGATTGTGTGTTTGGAAACATCTCATGAGGGTATGATGGAGTGTGCGCGTCCTCGGGGTCTGCAGGTGCCGACGCGGACGTGGCCTTGCTCAGAGCAGGAGAGAGATGCAATAGATTGGGAGAGGATGGAGAAGGCTTGGACAGTGAGGGCAAAGACTGGAAGGTTTTACCGTAACCGTGACCCCAAATTTGATGGCTTTGCACGTTGAACGTTCTGCCTCGCCGTTACCCGCAGCCTTCAATTGCGACTCTGGTTGGTCTTTGTCTCTGGGGATGTTTTAAAAGGGGGATGTGCCAGGATTGCACTGCTTATAGATGGGCTTTGGGCTTCAAAGGAGGCTACACCATCCCCTGCGTACACGCTCCGGTCTTCACAGCTGTCTATACTCGAACCTGGGAACAGGAGGTGACTCTAAGGCTGATGCAGCAAGGGCGAGGAGCGGGAATATGGATTTCTCATTTGCTTTAATGGCATTTTCCAAAGTAACGAGTGGTTGTAAATCCCCTGCAAGGTTACTGAGCCAACGCGCAGGCTCGGAGTGCTCTTCCGAAGCCTCCTAATGCCTTGACAGCGTGGCTGTGACCCCTGTCATCTTCAGATCAGCAATCCAGCAGCTCGCTCCGGGTGGGAGCATCATTCGGCGCCGCTCTGTGATGGGGCATCTCGTCTCCAACCCTGCGAGCGTTGCTGGTGTTTCAGGCTGCTGCCTTGCACCCTCCTCCTGTTTCACTGATGGGTGGGGGGGCTGCAAAGCCCCCCCGAGCGCTGTGGCTGCTCGCGTGTCGGTGTAGAGAAGCAGAGCTTTATTATGCATCATTCCCCGGTGCTCCCCCGGCGCCGCTGCTTCGTGTCTAATATCTGCTGGCTTGACAGTGCGGGGAGCTGGAGGAGAGCTTATGCACCGCTTATCGCTCTCGAAGCATCTGTCGGCTTTGTACGGAGGCTGTTTTATCAACAGGTGAGCAATATTCTGCTCCAGACAGGACTATTGCTCGCGTCCGTCTCCCTAAGGCACGTCTGTAGCTGCCCCAGGTAATACCAGCTGGGGCTCCCGCTTTCGCTGCCGAGCGCTGGATTAAAGGGCTTGTTTACAAGGAGGCTCTCGAGCTGCAAGCTGCTCTGCCACGCTTTCCTGGGAGCTAAATTGCTTTCGATTCCTCTGCTTCCCTCTCTGGGAGCGTGAGGATGGAGGTCTGGGCTCCTTGCAGGTGGCCCCGGAGGCTTGGTGCCGTGGCTGTGCTCTGCCCGCCCTGCCGAGCCTTGAGAAGGCACCAAGGTCCCCAAAATCCTGGAGGCATCTTCTGGATAGGCTTCAGGCCACAGAGAGGGAGCTGTGGCCCCCAGTCCCACGCAGGTGCTGGCCAGTGTGGGTTGTGATGGGACAAGCCATCCTCTTGCAGGACGATGTCAGGACCTGGCTCACATCACGACGGTTACCAAAGGTGGACGCTTGTTGCGGGGTTTGGGGCAGGAGCGTGTCAGTGGGTGTCGTGCGTGTTCAGCAGGTCCTGGTGAATGAAATGCCCATCCCATGGGATCAGCGACAAGTGGTGCGGCTTCCCACAGTCACTTTGGTCACCAGGACCTACAGACACACCCTTGCTGGCTCCTTGTCCCTTGGTGTGACCCAAGCTGAAGGTTTTCCTCCTGCTTTTTCCATACTCCAGCATCTGAGGACCATTGAGCCCGGGAAGAAGAAAGGGGCGGGAGGTGTTCTAAGATTTGGGTTTTATTTCTCATTATCCTACTCTGATTTGATTGGCAATAAATTAAATTAACTTCCCCAGTCAAGCCTGTTTTGCCTGTGGTGGCAATTGCTGAGTGATCTCTCTCCTTGCTGGGCGAGGTGGCCCTTGTGCCGGCCATCCTCTGCCACACGCTGTCCTCTGCTCTCCTGGTGGCAGCAGCGGAGCTGTTGCACGATGGCCATGCACCAGCTTTGGGTGTTGTGTCCTACAGCCTGGGCGCTACGGACGCTGCGAGCGGGACTTATGGCAAAGCTGGAGCATCCCAAAAGTGATGCAGCTGGAGGGAAATGAACTGAAGAAGGGGCATCCTAAAGCCAGGGCATCCCAAAGGTGATGCAGGTGGAGGAGAAATTCATGGAAGAAAGGGCATCCCAAAGCCCGGGCATCCCAAAGGGTGAATTTGTGGAAGAAGGACCTTGAACGTTTCCAGGTGCTGGAGGTTTGGTGGTGCTTTGGAGCAGGATCAGTGCAGGATGGATCCCTGCTGCTGCTTACTGGTGCAGATGGGATGAGGGACTACACCGGCCCTGGATCTGAGCTGGTTCATGGACCTGCAGGCAAACTGCCCCTCCTCAGAGTGGGAAATGCCACCACCTGTTGTCCCTTTACCTTGCAGAGGTCCTCTGCCCCCCAAAATCAGCAGAAAACTAGCAGAGGTGTCAGTGGCTGCCCTCTCCAACTGCAGAGGCAACATCTCCTTGCTCCCTACAAGGCTGGGGACGCTCCTCCAACCACCCTAGCAGTCCCCACGATGCTTGAGGACCTGACCTTGCTGGAGACAGCTCAGTAGCATCATGGTTGGGTGATGTTGAGCCACGCAATGAACCATGTGTGCGTCTGAAGGTATCCCTGCTTGCCGCAGGTGCTGGACCCCTGGTTTCTCAGCAGACTTTTGAGATGTTCTTGGTTGGGCTTGGGGGCTTCATCTTTGCAAAAGGGGGGAAATGTGCCCCAGGTCCCCCCAAGCGCCCTTAGGGCGCTTGGGGGGACCTGGGACACGTTTCCCCTCAATGCGATGGCTCCTGGGGTCCACAGCCCCAGTCTGCAAGCAGACACCACCACCTGCGTTTTAAGATGGAAGAGCTGTGCCCCAGCAGGGATTATCCATCGGAAAGGCTTAGTCTGGTCTAATTTAGGGCTGCGTTGGGACTGAGGACTTTGTGCAGTGTTGTCCTTGTCCATCCTACATCCCCACCCAGCTCTGCTGCTACAGAGCACCCGTGCTCGGACCATGCGAGGACCAGGAGGTGCTTTTTTGCATCCCCCAGCTCCCTTTATCTCTTAATCCTGTAAAAATGGATAATCTCCTACGCCGTCTTTTTAGACAGCAACCTGGCACCGTCAACCCACCGTTAATTTTTCCTGCTGTGGTGTGGCTCTGCGGTGACGTGAATACTCGGTGACCGGGGTGTTGAGCGGTTTGCACCCAGATTTGGGTGGTATCGGTGGCGTAAGAGCATCCAAGGTGTCACCTTTCCCGTGAAACCAGGTGGGGCTGCGGTTATCCGAGTGGGATTCTTCCTCTGCAAGAGCATCGCTGCTGGCTCTTTGTGCATCAGCATCTCCCGCCTTGGGGACACGAAGCGCGTTGCCTCCTCGCTGCCCGCCCTTGCCCTGCCCATGCCTGCTCATCATCCTGCCGCAGGAGGGGGACACGGCGGGTGAAAAAAGCTGCTTAGGATCTATCCCTGGGGTTTAAATTGTCCTGGGTTATTGTTGGAGGATTAGGAGGGGATTTGGTATGATTGGTTGCAGCGGGTTAAATATAGGCTGGTGTGTGTTGGAGGGTTGACGCTTCAACGGGGAAGGGAGGGACGGCTGCGCGCCGGCTCGCTTCGTCCCTTCGTCTTTCATCTCTCTCCTGTGATCGTGGTGGTGGGGAAAAGAGGGAAAAAAAAAAAAAAGCCAGCATGTCCTTTCTAATATCACACATCGGCCTCGGGATGCGCAAGAGCCTCCAGTGGCTTGTCGCGCAATTAACTTCCAGCGGCGCGTGGTCTTCGCTGGCTTCAAAGAGAGATTGAACCGGCGCTGGCTGCGCGGCGGGGAGGGCAGAGGGAGCTGCTCCTCTGAGCCTTGTGGCCGGGAGGGATGAGCTGGTCCCCAGGATGGCATCTAAGTTGGGGCCGCTGGTCCCTCAACAACACTTGGTCCTTCTCAGGCTTCTGGGAGCATCCCATGGTGGCTCCGCGGAGGTGTCCTGGGGATGGCAGGTTTGGGCTGGGGTGTAGCACGTGGCAGCCGTTTCCCTGGGTTTTAAGGAAAGAGGGGACAGGCTTCTGCCTCCCAAAAAAAGCCACGTTGGGAGGCGTGGCGGGTGAAGACCTGGGATCAGCATCCTTGCGTGGGGCTGCGGGCTCCTGGCGGTTGGTTTCGCCGCTCGTCTCTACCCCGTGTTGTCTGCAGCATCGCGTTCCAGCCACATCCGTGTTAAGGCAGGTGCCCAGCACCTTCCTGCGAAGGCAGGACCCAGCCTCTCCGGCTCACCAGGATGAGCCGGCTGTAGGTCTTGGCCGCGCGTTGGCACCATGACCTGCTCCCACCAGAGCACCCAGAGTTTTCCGGGAGGAGAAGGAGAAAGAGAAGACCTACGTTTCATTTCTTTTTCCAAAGGAGACCCACGTGTCGGACCTCGGCTCTGTATATTATCCCCCCCGAAGCCTGCAGCTGGCTGCTGGCACGGCACAACGGGGGATACGGGCTGAGATTTATAAACGTGCTTCAGGCACAGCTGCTCTGGGCTCCCTCGGCTCCATCCATCTCCCGGAGCTGTGCGGCTGTATATCTTGCCGCGCTCATCAACCCTTGCAAACGAGTTTCATATCTCCCGAGTTTTACCTTGCTCAGATAAATGCGCTCGGCGCAACGGACTCCGCTCCCAGTCAAATTAGTTCTGCGGTAATCAGAGCGGTCCGTGGCAGGGAGCAAATATCTACAAAGCTGAGCGATGCCGCGAGAGAACCCCCCACCTCCAAGAATTGATGCTGAGGGTCCGTGTCCTCAGCACGGGTGTGAGCCAGACTGCTGCTTCTCTTCTTGAACTGGTGTGAAAAAGCTGAAACCACCAGGTTTACCGCACATCCCATGCCTTTTCTCCATGATGGGAGAAGATGCTGCCCCACGGATGGTTCCACAGGCAGAGATACGGGGCTGATGGATGTCCTGGGGGGTGCGGGAGCAAAGCAAAATGGGGTGACGAGGGTTGTTCCCCCAAGGTTGGGTTTTCCTGCCAGGGGTGGTCCCTTGCGTGGGGATGCTGGGCTCAGCTTGCCATCTAGTGGCAATAACAGCCTTTTCCGGAGGGCTGCGGGGTTCACGGCCACGCATGGGGGACATAGCGCTGCTGAGGGGGGTCTGCAGCTCCACGTTGGGCTCCACAGCCTTGCTGGGGGCTGTCTGCATCTCCCCTGGGGGGGTTCCCAGCCCTCGCTCCCCGGAGATCACCTTCCCTATCCTACCCGAGCGCACGTGGAGCCAACGCGGGTCTTCAAGGCCAAAACCCTGCAGCCCTTTGGGGGTCACTGGTCTTAGCATCCTCGTGAAAACAGGGAAGAGCACTGAGTGGCTCAAGGAGGAGAGGTTGGGTGGACACCGGCCAGAGCTGTACCAAGAGCGGGGATGAGCCAGTGGTCTCCAGCTCCCATCTTGGTGCCCCTCCAGCCCAGGGCCCAGCGTCTGACCTCTCCCGAGAGCCCAAGACCCCTTGCCTGCCTTCCTCCAGCCCTAGAGCTGAGCTCTTCCTCCTGCCTGTCTCAAGGGGTAGATCTCCTTTTGCCTTAATGCCCAGGGAATGGTGAGACACCGTGGGGTCACACCTGGCCCAGTCTGACCCTCTCCCCTCGCCTTACAGGTATGCTGGTGGTCAACGTCACCTGGAGGAACAAGACGTACGTGGGGACGCTGCTCGACTGCACGCAGCATGACTGGGCACCTCCCCGGTAAGCGGGCAGCGGGGTCCAGCAGTGCCCAGGCGCAGAGGGCAAACCCAGCCACGTACGGCCCCCGTGGCACCCAGTACGCTCTGCCCTGTGCCCATGGGACTGCCGTGAGGTTTAGCATCTCCTCCTTCGCCAACCGAGCTGCTCCCATGGCTCTTTGTCCCTGCAGTCACAGGCTCTCTCGTCCTGGAGATGAGACGTCCTGGAGATGGTCGAGTATTTGCCATTGGATCTCTCTTGCCGATTCCTCTTTACTGGAGTGGTGGGGGGACGAGCCTGCGGGACTGATAGCGAGGGGAGGAAGGGGGTCCCCACCGCGCAGCAGGGACGGCGTAGCCCGGCACGGCCGTCTCTCCATTAAAACCTCCTTGTCCTCCTCCCTGCAGGTTCTGCGACTCTCCCACCAGCGACCTGGAGATGCGCAACGGCCGGGGCAGGGGCAAACGCATGCGTCCCAACAGCAACACACCCGTCAACGAGACCGCTGCTGCCTCAGACAGCAAAGGGACCAGCACCAGCAGCAAGACGCGGGCGGGAGCCAACAGCAAAGGGCGCCGGGGAAGCCAGAACTCCTCGGACCACCGTACGCCACCCGGTGGCACAGCGGAGGACGTGAAGGCCAGTCCCTCCTCCGTCACCAAGCGGAAGAGCAAACCCCTCTCCGATATGGAGCTGAACTCCAGCTCGGAGGACTCCAAGGGCAGCAAACGCATCCGCACGAACTCGATGGGCTCGGCAGCTGTGCCACCCGCCGCAGTCAAGGTGGAGCCGGCTGTCCTCGACCGAAACTGCCCTTCTCCCATCCTCATTGACTGTCCCCACCCAAACTGTAACAAGAAGTACAAGCACATCAACGGGCTGAAGTACCACCAGGCCCACGCACACACGGATGACGACAGCAAGCTGGAGGCGGACGTGGACAGCGAGTACGGCGAGGAGCCCTCCCTGCACGCGGACATTGGGAGCTGCAACGGCGCTGCCGTCTCTCAGAAAGGTTCGCTCTCGCCGGCTCGCTCGGCCACCCCCAAGGTGCGCTTGATGGAGCCCCACAGTCCCTCCCCATCCAGCAAGTTCAGCGCCAAGGTCCCCTGCAAGAAGAAGCTGGCTGGGGAAGGAGACACCGACCCAGGTGCCCTGTCAAATGATGGCTCTGAAGATGGTCCATCGGTGGCCGATGAGACGAGTAATGATGGCTTTGACTCGCTGGAGAAGCGGTGTGTTGATAAGGACAAGTCAAAGAAGGCATCTGGTGCTAAGCCGGAGAAGATCCCATCCAAAAGCTTGAAGTCTGCCAGACCCATTGCGCCAGCCATCCCCCCCCAGCCGATTTACACCTTCCAGACAGCCACCCTCACCACAGCCACCCCTGGATCCTCCACGGGCCTCGCCACCACCGTGGTCCAGACCATGCCCAACAGCCCTCAGCTCAAACCCATCCAGCCCAAGCCTACGGTGATGGGAGAACCCTTTGCGGTCAACCCTGCCCTTACCCCTTCAAAGGAGAAGAAGAAGAAGGACAAGAAGAAGAAGGAACCCAAGGAGGTAGAAAACCCTCTGACTCCTGGCAAAGCCTGCAGAGCGGAGGAAGGCAAGAGCCCTTTCCGGGGGGAATCCAGTGACCTGGGGACGAAAGGGGAGGGGCTGCTGAACGGCTCATCCGACCCCCACCAGAGCCGGCTCGCCAGCATCAAGGCTGAGGCGGATAAAATCTACAGCTTCACCGACAACGCCCCGAGCCCCTCCATCGGTGGTGCCAGCAGGCTGGAGAACACCAACCCAGCCCAACCCATGACCCCGTTGCACGTTGTCACCCAGAACGGTGCAGAGGCGAGCTCGGTGAAGACCAACAGCCCGGCCTACTCGGACATCTCCGACGCCGGGGAGGATGGGGAAGGCAAGCTGGAGAGCGTGAAGGGGAAGGATCCGGAACAGCTGGTCAAGGAAGGCGCCAAAAAAGCTCTTTTTCCCCCACAACCGCAGAGCAAAGAGTCTCCCTATTACCAAGGCTTTGAAACCTACTATTCCCCCGGTTACCCCCAGGCAAGCCCGGGGCCTTTGAACCCCGGTGGCCAGGCCGCGGCCGACACGCAGGCCTTGAAGCTGAAGAAGGATGAAGAGCAGGAGAACCCGGAGGTGAAGGTGAAGAGCGAAGGCTGCGAAGAGAAGAAAGCAGAGCTCGGCGGCTCCAGCCAGCAGCCCTCGGTCATCCAGCAGCGTCCCAACATGTACATGCAGTCCCTCTACTATAACCAGTACGCCTACGTGCCCCCCTACGGCTACAATGAGCAGGGCTACCACGCTCACCTGCTGAGCACCAACCCTGCCTACCGGCAGCAGTACGAGGAGCAGCAGAAGCAGCGACAGAGCCTGGAGCAGCAGCAGCAGCGAGGGCTGGAGAAGAAAGCGGAGCTGGGCTTGAAGGAGAGGGAGGCAGCGCTCAAAGAGGAGTGGAAGCAAAAGCCGCCCATGCCCCCAACGCTCACCAAGGCCCCGAGCCTCACGGACCTCGTCAAGTCAGGGCTGAGCAAGGCCAAGGAGCAGGGAGGTCCTGATATGGCCAAATCCGTCATCATCCCCAAGCTGGAGGACTCCTCCAAGCTGTCCGGCAACCAGGTCTCCGAGGGGCTCAAGGTGAAGCTAAGCGAGGCCAGCCACCTCGGGAAGGAGACCGCCGAGACGAAGGCTGGCTCCGAGTGTGGCCGGCAAGCGGAGGTGGACCCTGTGCTCTGGTACAGACAGGTAATGCCCACCCACTGCCCGCTCGGCGCTGCCTGCCAGCACGGCGGTGGGCTTTCTCCTGGAGGAAGCCCCTCACCGTGGCTTTGCCGCGGGGGTTTGCCAGGGCTGTTGCAGCAGAGAACATGTGTTGTCCTCTGTTTGTGACGAGACTCCATGAGGTTCTCTTGCAGCCAGCAAAAGGATGGGGCTGGGAGGCCACGGATGGGCCAAGGGGAGCCCAGGGAAGGGGAGTGGGGTTTGCTGGTCTCCAAATCCAGCCTGGTTTTGGGGCAGACAGGGCTGGGGGGAGGCAGGTGTTCTGATGGTTGGCTGGTTCTTGCAGGAAGCCGAGCCCCGGATGTGGACCTACGTGTACCCGGCAAAGTACTCGGACATCAAGACGGAGGACGAGCGGTGGAAAGAGGAGAGGGACCGAAAGTTGAAGGAAGAAAGAAATCGAAGCAAAGAAGCCGCATCCAAGGAGGACGGGAAGGAGAGCACCAGCTCCGAGTGCAAACTGACCCCCACCGAGGAGGCTCGCATGGTGGGGAAGGACCCCAGACCCAGCGTCCACGTCCCCGTGTCTTCACCCCTCACGCAGCATCAGTCCTACATCCCCTACATGCACGGCTACTCCTACAGCCAGTCGTACGACCCCAACCACCCCAGCTACCGGGCCATGCCCACCGTCATGATGCAGAATTACCCAGGTAGGGACATGGGGTCTTCTCAGGGGTGTCCCTTCCCAGGCTGTCCCTGCTCCCAGAGGAAGGGTCGGCTGTGGGACATCCTCTTCGCTCCTGGAGGCACATGTGCAGAGCTGCGTGCTCCCGTTGTGCCACCCGGACTCGTCATGCTCTGACTGATTTTTTCTCCCTGTCCCCCCCAGGATCATACCTACCCTCCAGCTATTCCTTCTCTCCGTACGGGAGCAAGGCATCGGGGAGCGACGACAGCGACAAGTCCCGAGCCAGCCCCAGCGTGAGCTGTAAATCCAGCTCGGAGTCCAAGGCCCTGGACATCCTGCAGCAGCACGCCAGCCACTACAAGAGCAAATCGCCCACGGTGAGGGTCAGGAAGGCGCTGGCTTCGTCCAGCTCTGTGCGTGAGCTTCGGGATGGTCCCTGGATCCTATAACCAGCCTGGAGCAACTCCGCCTGCTGGGGGTTTTTGCCGTTCCTGCCGCTGTAGGAGACCTGGGGCTGTGGAGTAATCCCACAACGCAACACCTTTGGGATGGAGGAGCCAAACCTGCGGGCAGGGCTGGCCCGGGGAAGCACCGGGGCTTCTGCAGGCCCTGCAGCGTCCGGGCGACACTTGTCCTCAGCCCTGGTTCTGGTGGGTGGGATGCAGGGGCTGTCTCCATCCCACGGCAGTGCAGGGTCACAAGCTCCTCCTGGGCTGAGCTGGGAGACAGAGCTTTGACACAGTGAGGAAAGAGCTGCCTTCAAACAGGACCTGCATCCTCCCTCCTGCTTTTGGGCTGGTCAGCCATCCCGTCATCTCCCAGCAGTGTCGCGGGGAGCCTTTAGGCAAAGGCAGGGGGAATATCGTCCCGTTGGGGCAGCCTTGAGAGTCCAGCGTGGGTCCGATGCTGCCCTGCACCCTGGGGTAGCAGGTCGCGTCCCTCAGTGTGGGTCTGTTTTCTCCTCGCCAGATAAGTGAGAAGACATCTCAGGAGCGGGACCGCAGCGGCTGCGGGGTGGTGGGAGGCGGCGGAAGTTGTAGCAGCGTCGGGGGAGCCGGCGGGGGAGACAGAAGCACCGACCGGCCCCGCACCTCTCCATCTCAGCGCCTGCTCTCGACGCATCACCACCACCACCACCTCGGGTACTCGCTGCTGCCGGCGCAGTACAACCTGCCCTATGCAACAGGTGAGAGCCAAACCTCACCCCGGCACCCAGCCGGGGCCGTGGGCACGGCCCGGGGAAACCGGCAAGGAGCCGTAGCCACCTTTGGGCGGCGTGAGCCCTTGGGCTGAGCTTTGCTTTGTCCAAATGCGGTGCTTTCCAGCTGCCCCCGCCACGGCTGGGTGCCCGTTGAGGGCTGCCGGCTCCTAATGCCGCTTCTCCTCCACAGGTCTCTCCTCCACAGCCATCGTCGCCAGCCAGCAAGGCTCCGCTCCCTCCCTATACCCACCTCCCCGGAGGTGAGAACGGTAAGGCTCTCCTCTCGTGGCATCGGCACGGCCACACTGCTTCACCCATGGGCAACTGGGCTGGGGCGGAGGTGGCCGGGACGGGTGCGCAGCGGGGTGCTCTTGAGGGTTCGGGGTTTGCCCGGGGCGCGCGGGGCTGCCGGTGGCGGGCGCTGACTTGACGTTGGGTCGTGGCAGGACGTGACGCGCCAGGACGCCTGGGCTGTACGAGACATGTGACTGGCTCACATGGGGAAGCGCTGGAGACTCCTTTAGACATCAGTTGAATGGTGTTAATTGTTCTGCTTGACGTTCCTGCCGTGATCCGAGGCAGACTCTGTCTTCTCTCCCCCCGTCGGACACACACTGACTGCCCCCTCCATACCCTCCCCTTCGGTGAGTGGGCGAGCTGGTACCTGCGGAAATATTTATTCTACTGGGCACCGGCGCTCGGGATGGAGGTGACTCACCTGCCTGGTGCATATGAAGAGGAAACGGAAGCACTGAGGTTTCTCGATGGATTTGGGACCCCGCCGTGTCTCTGCGAGTCGCTGCTTCACGCTGGGGCTGAGCGCCGCGGGACTGGGGGCAGGCGGGGGGCGCTGCCTCCTGCCTGCTCCTCGACAGGGCTCGAAGCGTGGGGCCGAGCCCGCCGTGGAGTCGCGGTCTCAGGAAAGGAAGGGCTGGCTCACGCGGGTGTCGGGGAGGCTGGTGCGAGCTGGGGAGGGGTGTCAGCCTACCCGGAGGTGGCCGTGGGGCACGGGGACGTCCTCCCAGTCCCACGGCTCATCCCTCACCCCAACAGCACCCGCCGCTCTGTGCCTGCGTGGGCAGGAGCTGCTGGCGCGTGGCCGATGGCCGGAGCGGTGGGCTGTGGGAGGTGGGGGGCTGCTCTTAGCCCCGGCGAGGCGGCCTCTGCCCCCTGCCCCCCCCCCTCCTCGGGGTGGCTGGGGCTCGGCGGGGCTGGGGGCATCCGGGCGCAGAGCTGAGGGCTGCGCCCATCACCCCGCCGGCTGCCAGGGTTCCTCCCCAGTGCCTTGCACGGTCCAGACCTGCCCGAAGCTTTCAAGTTGGTTTCTTGAGCTGTGACTCTGCAACACCCCCCCCACCTCCCCGGCCTTTCCTCTGCCCCTCCTCCCCCCCCCCGCCCCCGGCAAGCGCTCCCCAAACCCCGGGGGCAGTGCGTCCCGCTCGGGGCAGGGGGCGAGAGGGCTGCGGCTGCCCTCTGCATCCACCTTCTGCTTTTAAATCGGCTTCCCCAGGCCGTGGGCAGAGCCTGGCGAGGAACAAGCACACTTAGGCTCTGCCAGAGGCACTCGGGGTCGCGCCGGTTCCCCCCTCCGGCCCCGTGCCGGGGCTGGGGGCACCAGGCCCTGGAGGAAGCCGGTCCCCGCTCCCGGCTGCTCCCCAGCGCCCGAGGACAGGGGCTTTCTGGTCCTCTGCTCCCGCAGCCCCGCAGTGGCTCTCCACGGGCCGATGCTCTACCTCGGCCCCGCAGCAGCTGGGCCGCCCCGACTCTCTCCCCACTGCCCGGCTGGGGGAGCACGGGGGTGGGGGTGGTGGGGGGGCATTGGTCTCGGTTGCGTGTGTGTATGTGTGTGTCCGTGTCGCACCCGGCCCCGAGGGGGCCACTGTACCGGGATGCTCTGCCCGCCGGGCTCTGTACATACTGTAAAAAGCAATTGTTTGAAAGCTGTTGTTTTGGGTTTTGTTTTCTTTCCCCGTTTCCCCCCCCCATGCCACTTTACCCAGTTGGAAAGGAGGCGCTGGCTGGTCTCGGCCCTGGTTGGGGTGCCGGCAGCGCGGCGGCCCCAGCCTGCTCTCGTCGTTCAACTCATTTTAATTCCGCTCTTCGTTGTCTTTGCAAGGAGACGGGGCCGCGTAGCCCGGCACACTCCTCGGGGATGGGGCAGGGGATGCCGAGCGGTGGCTTGACCCACCCCGTGCCCGTTACGGAGCCTCACGCAGCCGCTGGGCTTCGGACCGGAGGGGTTGGGGTGATGGGGAGAGCCCCCACATCCCATCCGTAGCAGAGCATCCCANCCCATCCATAGCAGAGCATCCCGCCGGCTGCTCCTACCTCCAGCCTTGGCCGGTCCGGCAGAGCCTGGCTCCCAGCATGGCCGGGGCCCACCAGCAGCTCCAGGGGGGGCACGGAGGAGGGGGTCTGGGCTGGGGCTGATGGGGGGCTGCCGCAGGCTTTGCTGGCATCAAAGGGGGTTTGGAGGGGGGAGAGGGCTGCTCCCCACCTTCCCAATTGGGTCCCAGTTGAGTCTCCTTTTAGATGTTAAATGAAACAACGGTTTAAGCAGAATAGGTTTGAGGTTTGACGGTTTTTGGGGTTTTCCTGGTCAGGCCTTGCCCGTGGGGCTGGCACCCCGGCCCCCCGCGGCAGCGCCGCTCCCCTGCCCCATCCCTCGCCCACCAGGCCCCGCCGGCGGCCGGCCAGGGCGTCAAACCATTGGTGTTTATAGCTCTTGTTTCCATTGGCGTTGCTGTGTTGGGTTTCATTTCAGTCTTCCTGATTCTGCCCTTCTGTAAAGTGTACATTATTACCAAGTTCCTTGTTTTTTTATATATATATATATAAATATATATATATACAAACTGTACTCTTCTTGCCTTTGTACATTTGGGCAAGGAGAGAGAATAAATCTTTTTAAGAGACAATCACAAACCTGTGAGGGTGGCTTTTTCTTCCTGCTCCCCCGAATTCTGGTCCTTTGTCCCCAGAAAGCTGTGGCCAGTGATTTTGTGGGGGGGTGGGGGTGTCCCCATCTGAGAGGGCTTAAGCAGACATGCTGCTCCTGATACCAAGCTCTGTGGTCCGTGGCCGCCAAGGCTGCGGTCCTGCCCCTCCAGCACCCCTCTGCTTGCTCGCAGGCCCTGCGCAGCTGGATGCAGCCCCTCTGCTCCTCCACCAGCACACACAGCTCCACCCCTGGGGACGCTGCAGCTGAGCTCAGCTGTGACAATTCGGGTGAGAACCCCCTGCCCCAGGCTCAAACCCCTGGGCACCACCAACAGGCAGCTGCCCCCCCCACGGCCTGCCAGGATCCTGCCCCACACCAGGCAAGCCCGTCTCCATCGTCGCCCCAGGGACCCCCCCTTTGTGGGAGGCAGCTGGGGACCGGTGTGCCACAGGGCAGAGTGTGGCTCCTGCAGCCGTGCAATGGAGGCGACCTGCCCAGGAGGCACCTTTTTGGTTTTCAAGAGGGTATTTCTGAAGACGCTCAGTGAGCTGAGACCTCTATGTATGGCCACACTTGTTTGATCCAAAGCAGAAGAGTATTGGGTAGTTTTCAGAGAAGCACAAGCAGTGGCACAGCCTCATAACTGCAGCTCCACACTCCCATGACAAGGACCTTTCACGTTACTAGTAAATTTTATCCATTAAGGAAGGAGCAAAGTGGTTCCCACCTGCACCACATCAGGGACGTGCTAGTAGAGGAGCACCATGCGGTGGCAGCAGGGTCCTGGAGCACGCAGAACCACCCAGCAGCCCAGGCAGAAACACCCAGCAGCCCAGGGAAGGAGTGGGGGCGGCTCCAGCTACAAGAAGGGCTAAAAGTTGGCTTTTGAAAAGCCGGAACTAGAAATCGGCGTTATAGGTGCAAGGTCTCCTCTGGCACCACACTGCGCCCAGAGCAAGGACAGGAGGCCCCATGCCTGTTGGAATAAAAGCTTGGGCAGGGATGTTCCCCGCAGCACAGTCTCTGATTTTAAAACAGACTTAGGATTTAATGCCCCACTGAAGAAGGCGTAGAGCCACTTTCGTTTCATTGGAGGGGAAGGAGGGAAAAAGAGACACAAACTTTAAGATGATTTATTCACACAAACTTGTATCCCAGTCCCACCTCTCTCCCCCAAAACAGAAAACACTTGACCATGACGTTTATGGAATGGCTCGGCTTCGGCTTTTAACAAAATCCTCCACAGAAGGGCGAGAGCACAACAAAGCACACAAGGACAAGTCCACAGGCAAGCAGCCAGGCCAGGAAGAGAGCTCACGGCACGCCTCCGGGGCGCAGCTTATAAATACACCCTTCTCACACGGCCTTCAAAGAAAGCCAGCCAGGTTACATCCACACGGCACAAAGACAGGAGCACAACCTCATTCTCCAACATCAGAAGGGGCAGGGTTGAAACGTGAGCTACTGCCGGCACCGCGGCCGCATCCCTCCATCCCAGGAAAGCCCCCGGTCAGGGTGAGCATCCCACCGCGGCCGGCAGAGCCAGCGTTCATGCCTGCCCCCCACCGCAACGCAACCCCCTTTGGTTTGGATACAGCCGTTAGCTCGGTGTCTCAAGTCTTGAGATCATCTCTTTGGAAAGGTGAGGAGGAAGAACAGAGGTGACAGCCACAGGCCTGCTCCTTACCCATCCTCGGGCTGAAGGCGTGAGCTTTTTTTTTTTTTGGCTCTTTGGACCATCACACCGCAGGCAGGTAAGGAAACGTTCCCCCCCCAGGGCAGAGGTATTGCTCCAAACACTCGCTTGACCCTCTGAAACCATCGCAGCACTATGGGAGGCCCACCACAGGCTCCGTTCCTTTCAAATAAGCAGCCCCAGCTGTGTGAAGTTCATCTGAATGCCCCTTTTATTGAACGCTGTGATAGTGCAGTGGTAACATTGAACAGAGTTAAGACTGCTTAAAACAAAAGCTGGAAGAGCAAGAAGTTAAAAAAATAAAATAAAAAAAGGTTAGACCAGTTAAAACAGCATCGGTCGCCCCAAAGCGGAGACGCACGGGGGTTTTAATGTAGTGTTAAAGGTTAAACTCGAGCACGTCTCCTCCACATGCCTAAACACCCAAAACCTGCCTTCTACTTAAGAGTCTGAGTGAAAAATCGAAAGGTAGTCTGGCAGATGAGCGCGCATCGGGTGATGGGGAAAGGACCAAGACGGGTTTAAGAGAAGTCAAGGAGTTGATACTGCATCTACCGCTGTGCTCCCCCACGCACGGCCTGGGCACCGGGCGCCCCTAGGCTAACACACCACACAGCTGCACGTAAAGAGCTCCTATGCCAGTTCATAAACATCTTCCATTTACTATTTGGTGATTACATGTGTGTATATATAGTTCTCTAGGCAACACATTTCAATGAGATAGTCAACTCTGAGGATACACAGGCCAATCTAACAATGAGAAATGCAGTTTCAGTCCAACAGAAGCTTGTTTTCCCTTTCCTCAAGAAAGGAGAAGTAACCCTCTCTCCCCTCCACAGCGTTTTCAGGTCACACTGGAGTCCCCCGCTGCAGCTATTCTTCATCAGAGGAAGAGTTCTGATCCAGGGGGTACACCATGAACATCACGTCTGGCCGCGACGGGACAGAGGGGTGACCAGGCCTCACGATTTCAAAGCCCAAGAAGCTGAATGTCTTCAGGAGTGGAGCTACCAAAGAGAAGGAAATCTGTTACCACAGGGAATTATCCTCCGTACCTGCGTCAGCCTAGAAGCCACAAATATCAAAGTGCACTGAACACCCTCTGCGAGCGCATCCAGAGCTCCCTGCGCAGAAAGAAACCATTTTAACGTGACGGCCCCCTCGAACGGGAGGTCTCGTCTCTTCCCGCGTTCACCACAGCTGCTCCTAAGCATGACGGGAATTTTCGTTGTGCAGCAGAGCAGGTTCGTCCATGTTTTTCCTGCGACGTCTGTTCCATCCCCTCTGAGAAACAGCGGTGGTCGGTTATCTGCCTGCACCAGCCGCTGGCCCAGGATGCACATGGCCATCCCAGGGCACGTCAAAGTTTTTATTCTGTGCTTAAGTCCCAGCACCCTTTGAGCCCTGAAAGTGGGTCAGACAGCAGCAAACAGGAACCTGCTTACTCAGGGTCTAGATAGAAAATTGCTGTCTGTGTGGGGAGGGCCTGGAGCTCAGCGGAATCTCGAGACAGCTCGGCACAGCTCAGTGCGGTTCCCCCAGGAAAGCCACGGTGGGTGATGCACAGAAATTCAGAGCAGGGGTCAGTCCAGAAGCCACACACCCCCCCACCTTGTCTCAGCCAGGCAAGGTTATATTACGCAGTGACTGGCTGCATGCTCGCTCGTTACTAAACCCTGTGACCTGTGAAAGTTACCCTGGTGTAGCATCTAATCTCTGCGGCACCCTCTGACGATCAACTTCCAGCCACCAAATGGTCATGCGGAGCAGCTCCTCTATGTTTTCGAGACAGCGCTTAATTTCAACTGCGTAGACAAGGACCCGGGATCTGGAGCGCTCCAGAACTCATATAAATTAAGCCAGGTCCAAGAGCAACACGCAGCCCGTTTTTAAAAACAAAACCCGGTATCAGCTGTCTCCTGTAACCAGCCACTGCAGAGGTCACCTACGCAACCTGTGGTGGCGGTGGCAATTACAGCAAGAACTTAATGCTAAAATTCTTCTTGGCATCGTAACACGGAATGACATCTTCCCCGGCTCAGCACAGCTTAGCTCTGATAACGTGGTTCGTTTCAGAGAAGACAGCACAGCTCGTGAAGCAGCAGAGTAAAATTAGAATTAAGGTTTGAATTACTCCTGCCATGGCCATTGCTTGGTTACTAGCCTGCGTCTAGGAAGATTTAAAGTGACACATCCATAGCTTGGTACTTCATCACAAATCTTCTCAAACTTCCGTGCTGTAATCACTCATCCAACACGTCTATCTTTAGATCCTAATGCAGCCCCCTTAAGCCGTAAGCATCTATAAACCAGGGTCAGGATTACCTGTAGGTCTAGGAAGGGCAAAAGTGCCGGGAGATCTTTAAAAAGCGGATGAACATCAGGGCAACAGGCTACAAGAGGTCATTTCCCATGTAATAACCTCCCCCCGGTTTCTCCTTCCAAATCACAGAAGCTTGGTGCCAAATGGAGACCTTCGCTCCTTACCAAAGGAGAAATTATTAATCAATTTCTGGACAAGAAAATACTCCAAGTTACTCAGGAGCAGCTTTCTGCCTGAGAGGACTAGTAATAATTTAACGGCAGGACAGTAAAGCACACCTGCTGGAGAAACCAGAATATTCCCTCTCAAGAAAGGGCTTATTTCCTCCATGAGAAACTATTTCTACTTTCTAAGAACAACATGAAAATTACGCATGTAACATTTACTGCAATAGGAAGCGTCCCGGGGAGCCCTGCCTTGGCGTTAACGGATTTTCGGACAGCTGCAGCAGCACCGTTTTAGATCTAGGGAGCAAACCCGACAGCAGGAGCAAGTTCTCACCTCTATCTTCTCTGCTTTTTCTGAAGCAAATAAAGACATAGTTGACTTTCATTTTTTCTTCAGCAAACTCCAACAGTGCTGATAACCTGCCAAGGAGGAAGAAGACAAAAGAACATCAGCTATAGGAAGTCCTGTCCTGAGGAAGCCTCTGAGCATTATCAACTGTTTTGATGTTTTCAGGCAGAAAGATTACTTGTTTACAGGCCCCTTCCAGCGAACAATGGGTGCTGAAACAATGGGCTTCCTGCTTCGCTATCCAGCCGGGCAGAACTAAGAGCTATCCTCACACCAAGTCCCTGTCCTCTGGAGTTTGCGTGCCAGCGCGCACAAACACCCGTTCCCATCAGCCCGTGATTTTCTACAGAAGCCTTCGTAAGTGGGAAGCTGAATATTGCAGCTGATCCCGAGCCAGGCTGCGCCCCCTCCGCTGGCAACATACACGAGGCGATCTGCAAGTTTTGCGCTTTATGGGAAGGTAAAAAAAAAAAAATAAAAAAAAAGCTCATGCCAGGCAGAAGAGAAGAGAAAAACATCACGGAAGGAGCATGTGCACAGGCAAAGCTGTTTCCTGAACACATAAGCTGGATGGCACAGCTGATGCACCCTGATTCCAGGCTTCCTGCCTTTCCAGCTAAATTATTTCTGCCACCTCTTGATGGAAGCAGCGCGGCATTAACCCCTCTCTGTGCCCTGGGGATCGGCACGGTGGGGAGCCATCGCTGTCACTGCTGCCCTTGTAACCATTTACCACGCAGGCTGCTAGAGCAGTGACAAACAGAGCTTCAATCGACATCTAATTAAACAGCAGTCAGTGAGACTGGAGTGCAGCGAGGGAGATTAAATTTGCAAGTGTTTTGTTAATATGGTAATGAACTATTTTAATTATAGCCTCTACTAGGCTGTTTTACCTAGCTAAAAATAATCCTGCAAAATCGCGCTTTAAGTCATGATGACACAGGCGGGTAAATACCCTCCTCCCAGAAGAACCAGCTCCCACTTGGACAGCTGAAGGATTTATGGGCTGACTGAAGAAATTACACAAACCTTTATCTGGACTCAGAGTCAAAGGAGCCAAGCGTGAGACAGCAATAATACTGGCACTTACTGAAGGTGCCCAAATGAGGGTTTTTTTTTCCTTAATTAACTCGTGTCATTTACGAATGAAGCCTACTCGGAGATTTAGGAGGACTTCGGAGAGCTCTGCAGAGGAATCCAGTGTACATCCACATCTCTGCTACAGCACTCCGCGCCAGCGGAGAGCTCTGGCAAAGCACTTGGCAGGAAGTAGCTGCTCTGGAAGCTGCGTTTACACAAACTTCCCAGAGCAGAGCTGTCTGGACAAAACACTACCGTATTCTGCCAACAGAGAAAAATCAGAGACTCTGGCAGCGCCCAGCGCCTGCGTGGCAGCACTCCAAGAGCAGATCCACCTACTGATGAGAAGGAGCGCATCAATATAATGCAGGTTTATTTCCCCCCTCGCCCCCCGAAAGAGAGGAGAACGCCTGCCAAAACAAGCTTGCCAAGTGGCCGGCAGAACAAAAAAATCGGAGAAAGGCTTGTAGATTTTCCGTACCAAAGTAAGCAAAGAATCACTCTGCTCATTTCTTGCTTATTTTTTTGTTAGCATAGGGACTCAAAAAACAGTAACCCATCTGAAATGATCACTAAGGGGGGGTAAGAAAATACATGAAGGACTAACAAAGACAGTTCTCTCAAGACCAGGGAGTAAGGACATACTTCAGATACACAAACCAGGAACAGAGCTGCGGTACACACAGCCCGTTCTCCCCACAGGCAGAGCATCACCTGTATAAGCAAAGCCCTGCTCCCTGCGGAGCCACGGACACAGCTCTGGCATCCTGAACTTACCCTTCTTTGCTTCCATCAGCTAATAATCCGTCAGGGATTTCCACAAAGAGGCTCTGATTAGAGAGCACCGCATCCCAGGAGGAGGTCTTCACCTCTGTGACCTTGTACTGGAAATGGACAATATGAGGCTTCCCTTCGTGCACTGGGACATCTTGGTTAACAGTGATCTTCTCGTCCTGTGCGGGGGAGGGAGGAGAGCACACAAAATCAGCTTTAGTTAAAGAAAACTATCCTTGAGATCGCAGACCAAAAATGTAAGAGATGGTGCTAAAATGAGGGTGCAGAGGGACTGTGTTTCCAATGGGAGCACCCTCCTGAAAAAGGTCCAGTCCTTACAGACCTGTGTGTGTCCAGAGTTTCCTCCTGTCTTTAAAATTCACCACCGTGAGGCTCACCAGAGCTTGTGAAGGTATGCACAGTCACGTGCAAGCTCATGCCTGAGTCTCAGCGCTCTGAACACGTGTGTAAGTGGTTAAGAGCTACTGTTCTGAACTACCTGTAATACTGTGCTTTTATTCTAACTTAAAAATAGAGAACAAAAAAGTGAAGTCATACTCCCCTGGCTGATTATAATGTAGAACTATAGAGATGCAAATGCCAAATAAATGGTATTATAATTTTACTAAGAAGAACGTTACACTTTTCCCTTCCCCTTTCACTCAGGGACACACCACGATGAGTACTCAGACCTCGGAGTGATTTTCTAGTTATGTTTTCCTGTTCAAGGGAATGCAGTTTTGCATATTTACATTATATTAAATTTCTGGGTAGTGAGAGTCCATTGATTCACCGCAGGTCCCAGCCACATCTTTGAAGGGCGGTTCATGAACTACCCTTCAAAGAACAGAACTTGAACCGACAAGCTGGAAGAACATCTGCTGCCACAGTCTGACCAACTTCATTGTCTCCCCAATCCCCAACACAGTCTTTTTGTGTGAAGTATGACCACAAATTGCTTTCCCAGATTTTACAACCAACTAGTATGGCAAATGGTTTGCCTCCTGGTATATGGGAGGAAAATACATAGTGCAGAGAGAATCCCAAAACAGACAGAAGCTACACGGATTTTAAGGTTGTGAAGAGGTCTTTTCCAGAGACCGCAAACGTACACGTCCCTCTCCAACACTGCTCTAACTAGAATGCCGAGCATGCAGACCGCCTCAGACTCAGCTCAGCAGTTCCTAGAAAACAATTTCGTGGTTAAACTCCATCCCTCCTCCTGACGATTTTTGCAGGCAGTTGGCTTGCCCAGTAATGATTTCCACATTTCACTGCATAGAGCCCCAATGAAAGGACAAAGAAATTAATTAGGTTCCTGAGTTAACGTTGTCAACTGCAGCGGAAGCTGAACTGTTCCCATCTGCTTGGTTACGGGCTCATGCATGTGGACCCTCTCACATTTACAAAGTCACCTGCACAGCTCTGAAGGGCAGAAGTAAACTAGATAATAGAGGTCATGTCTGCTCTGTTTCTGAGTCGCAGGAACTCCTGGGAAAGCTGTCTGCCCCTCTCTCCTGAACAGCATCAAGAGGTGGGGCGGGAGGTGGTTTACTCCATCGGGTCATTAGGTAAGGCACCATCCAGCCTCCAGGCATTTTATTTTACCAAGGTGATTAATTCAGCAGCTCATGGGGAACTCTGATCTGCTGACGATCAGTTGGACTGACGCTGAGGCAAGCGACATGGCTGCAGAGACAGCACCTCCCCAGACAAGGTTTAATAAATGCTTTGTAGTGACATATACTCATGTCTGACCATAACACATGCAGGCAGCCAGTACAGCAAAGAAAACACTCCAGTTTGGATCCGCAGTGAAGATGCATTTACAAGACGGGCAGTACAAACACGTTGGCAGCCAGCAGTGCCCAGTATGAGGGTGGAAGACTCCTCAGTATTGCTGCTTTTCAAGCAGGTGCTTTCTTGTAGGTGTTTTAAGCTATGAAGATAAAAGCATCGCTGAAAGACCAACAGTTCAGCAAAAAACACCTCTGAGAACCTGAACATCTCCTCAAGCCTGTCTCCCACTGCTTTAATTGCTGTTACCACATGTATTAAACCAGATCCCTCTTGGTTTGACTATTGTGACAAGGAAGAAGCCATCGAGTATGTTAATGCTGGCGACAAAGTAATGCCGCATGCAAATTAGGAACTGCCTGGCTTTGGTAACCGGAGCAGAGGAAGCTGCCGTTTGTTTAAAGCCCGCAAAGCTTAGCTGAAAAACAAGTTTACACTTCATCAGAATAAATATCCTGTAGGAAATAAGTTAATTCATCGAGTTTGAAAGAAGTTTTTGTGGTTGCGTCTGCTGTCGGGTTTTACTACAGTTTTAAGCCAAAGCGTGCTAAGAAACCTACCGACAGCCACTCAGGTTAAGTCAGAACTGCTGCTGATACAGCCACCACCGAGCCAGCAGCAAGAGTCGGATTTGAGCACTCCGCACTACAGAGGTGTATTTAAAAAAAAAAACCCAAGGGGATTATACACACATCCCTCACCAGTGACTTTACAGGAGCCTTTTACAGTTGTTGTTACTGTGCAGAAAGTGTCTCTGTTTCAGAAAAGATCCTTCTCTCAGGAAAAGCTCACAGACGCTTCTTTTCTTACACTTCGTGAAAACAAAAACAGGGTGAGGAAGTTGAGAAAAGCAGGCTGGGATTGACACATTGGAGGGGGAGGCACACACTTGCATTTGTGCGGGAAGACTGGCAGGAGCCTGCAACGTGAGGGGAAAAGCTTTCCGAGCCTTCTGGCTTAGCCCTTCCGTCACCAGAAGTTATGCCCTGCACTCCAAACCTGGCGAGGTTTTTCCACTTAAAAGCCCCCTAATGCAACAGCCCATGAACCAAAGGCAGCATAACCGCAGGGATTAAGAGAACCAGTTCCCCCAGTTCAGAGGGAATTACGTTTACACAGCCTGTCTTGGGCAGCTGATATTTTATTTCTAGGCATCAAAATAGAGACAGCGAGATGTCGGGGAGAGAAGCTGTTCCTGTGAAGCAGCAGCCCAGAATTCTTTGGAAGCTGCTCAAAGCAAAATCCTGTTTACGCAACAAACGTTCGGTTTTAGTTCACCCCTGCAAAATCTGCCCCCCCCATGCTATTGCGGGGGGGAAAAAAACCAATCCCACCAGGCTATCTTTTATACCCAGCTGCCTAAACCACTGGGTCTCCAGCCTTGGGCTCCATTTCAGTGAAGCAAAGCCGCAAGGACCAGCTTCCACTTGGTTACAATTCATTGAGCGCAAGATTTTCCAACCCAGCTACGCTCCTCAGATGTCCCGAGAAGGATGGGGGCGGGGGGGGAGGCCCCTAGGTTGTTGGCAGCGTAAGAAGAAAGGATGTTATGATCTTGGCCATAGCCAAGCGACTCGAGAAACCCGTGGAAGCAGCCTACTGTTGGCATGTGCTTACACCTGCAGCCTCCTGCCAAGTCTGCTAGCCAGAGCACGTCCGTTCACACAAAGCCCGTCCTGGCTGCGCAGCACCGACGCCGACCACTACTGCATTCCCAGCTCAAGCAAAGCTCCCTTGATGAAGGGCTGAGCATTAAGTCTCTTAACACAAAAATCCCAACAGCTATAGGGAGCCGCAGCTGCTTAATTTATAGCACAGTTGTATACGAGCAGCGCGCTGCATACTCTGTAGGAGGCAGGCTCGTTCAGAAAGGTCATCCCTTGAACTAGAACAGCTGATACAGCTGGAAAATGTACTTAAGCTTTTGGGTCCAGATGCCTTTCCAGGTCACGCTGAAGCTTGCTGGCTGAAAAGCTCAGCCTGATGTAACTACAGCATCACTACGCTGAACGGGCAACCGAGAGGGGCAGAGAGAGTCCCAGTAATCCCTGTCTGAGCTTGGACTTTAAACCACTGGGCAACACAGCCCGCTCTGCTGTGGAATGAGCTATGTTACAGAAGGGGCTGATTTTCTGACAGATTCTGCTAGGTTTTGTCAGCAATAAACCCAGAAAGGATTATATCCGTATTTCTGGGATGCAGCTATCTAGATGCCATCCCCACAGGCAGCGACCCCCGCCTACACACCACTGCCAAAAGCTTCTGTGCGAATTCGAGGCCACAGCGAAATCAAACACTTCAAAGCCTCCAAATGGCGATTCTTTCCACCGGCGTCTGTTCCACGTTGGGCCCATTTTCTGCCTTCGGACCTCGCCTGGTGCGTACGCAAGGCTTGGCAAAGCTGGCCTGCAGGACTTCTAAGTTTCAGGGTCCCCTATTTCTCATCCCCTCCCACCCAGAGGGAATTCATTATTTGTCCTGAGCCCTCTTGAAGCTATTTATGTATCTTCTTTATCTGACAGGAATGCCATTGTGTTCTTTGCTACCTCTCTGCTGCTTCTCTGGATTTCATACCCCTCTAACATTCAACTCAAGAGCATTAAGCTGATGTTGCGTTATTATTAAAAGGCTACAGAGGTTGACGTTTATTCACAAGGTAAGTGAAATGCTAAAAATTCACCAAGGCTGCATTGAAGAAAACTCCTCTGGAAGCAGCCACAAGGTCTGTGATTCTCTCGTGAGTTTCAAGAGGAGCTGTTGGTAGCTGTGACCCAAAAGGGCCTGTATCTTTTCATCATAAAGTCTGTGTGCCTCCCACAGGCTAATTAAAAATCAAGTCTAACACCTATGACGACACTCCTGTCTGAGCAGCCAAATTTGCAAGCTTCGCATAAATTTAGGCTACCTCATCTGATAGCACTTTACTCCCTGGCTTGTGGAAAAGCTGCCCCCGGCCCAGAAGGGAGACAGATGTGTGCCACCATAACCCAACACAAAGTTGCACAATTATTCTACAGCAAGGAACAGCCAGGTCTCCTCATCCAAAAGCCAAAAGAAAAGGTCCCGTAGAATGAAGAGGGCCAAAAAAATGAGAGCTACACAGATCCACGTGCTCCGAAGGAAGTCTGCAGATACAAAGCCTTCCTGATCTTCTCTCATCCTATGCGCGTGTTCTAGAAATGATCCCGTCTGCGAGGTGGATGGCTGCCTCGCCCTTTTGCAAAGTCAGGAGTTACTGTGTACATTGGTTCAGGCAGCTCCCAGGCCCCGACAGCTTTACCTTCCGGACTAGGGCACAGGAAGGAGCTTATCAACCATTCTCTCTCTGCATTTCACCTTTCTGCTTCCCGCTTCCTCTTTTTGCGAGACATTTAAGAAGTCGTTTCACGGTTTGATAACGCTGGCTCCGCCTACAATAGCTGAAACAGACCTCCGGGAACAGGGCTAGTGAATTATTTGCTGCACACCTTTGAGAAAAGGTCTCTCATTTCTTAATAAACAGGTGATATTTAAGCAGGAGAGCGCTGCGTGCAGCTCAGCAGTCTGCTGACAGGGTTGCTGAAAAATTAACTGTTCTCCCACGTATTATTTGCATTTATTCCCATCAGACCGCGAAAGGAACCGAACACAGTTGCAACACGGGTACAGGTCATTATTTAGACGTCAGATCTTTCTCACCTTATATATCAGAGCTGAAAGAGAAGGATCCCTGCTACCCCCTCGCCCACCGGGGATCTTCGACAGTGGGTGAGGGGCATCAGGAGCACCACAGAGGCCCTGGAACAATGTGCCTGCAGCACTGCAGCTGGGGACAGTTACTCAAAGGTAGAATACTACTGCAAGAAAAAGAGAGAGAACACCAGGTTACTTTAGCAGGGACCACATTTTGGATGCTACAGCTCCTCGTGACCCCAAACCAGATGTATCCCCACTCCTGCACAGCACGTCAGAGGCAGCTATCAGGGCTTTAGCGCCCGACCATCTACATTGAAAACACTCGCTGCCCGAGTCGTACCAGAAACCGGCGGTGTTTTGTTAGAAACGGAGGAGGGGCTTTGCAGCCAAGAACACCGAGAGAGAGTGCTGAGCAACCTCATGCTAATAAGGGACGCCTGGAGGACTGCCAATAGCAGATGGCTGGAAACGCATGACCAGATGAGCACACATTTTCTATAGACAAATATCTACAAATAGATCAACAGGACCCAGAAGGAGGAGGTTTAAGTTTCACATTTTCGAAACGAGGAGGAGTGCAAGGGCTGGTTCTTCAAGATATTTTCAACACGCTCTACAACGTCCAAGTTGACATTTTCACATGCAAATGAAACATCACACAAGCATCCTTCACCCCAACCCTAACAATTACAAGTTCACCCCACAGATCTACTTTTACAAGCAAGAAAATAAGTTTCCCTTGCAGTTTCTAAGTTGGATCCAAAAGTTTGGATGTCCTACACGCGGTCTTTCAGGATCACTTTGAACGCAGGCTTTAATATCTGCCCTAGCTTTTAGGAAGCTCATGAAAGCAAATTATTTTACTTCTGGAGCATTGCTCCCTTTATCAGTACCACAAAAGCTCTTTGCTGAGGCACGGCACAGCAGTGGTATTCCTCTAACAAAGCTTGCAAAAGCAATGCAGAGAAACCACTCATTCCCCAGTGTTCCCATTATGAAACACACCAGCACAAAGCTATGTAAACACCACCAAAATAAAGAAGAATTTGAGAGTTTTCAATAAGCCCACAGAGCGAGGAACAAGGCTATAAGGGACAGCCTCTGTAGATGTATCAACAACTTACTGTCTGTCCAAAAACTTCTCACTCGAGCTGATCCCAAGACAGTGTTTTACTACTCTAATCCCCCTCCACGAGGGAACAGGCTTAAGTATCCAAAGACCAAGCAACGAGCTGCGCCATCAGAATCACCTGAACCGCCTATACGGTATGCTGGAACGTACACCAGACCGCAAATAAACTCCTGAAATTTGGCATTTCTGTCTGCCAAAAAATAACTCGCAAATGCAGTTACGACACAGGCAGAATTTGCGAAGAACTTGGCTTGCCATCTCATACCAAAATAATCCTTCTACAGGAAACACAAATATTCTTCCTCCACATATTTCCTCCTCCTCCAGCATCGCTAGACTGGGCTTTTCAGCAGCGTTCCCATGTGCCATGGCCTACAGCAGACACCGCTCGGAGAAAAGGCTGTTTAAACACACTTCGGAGAAGATATTAAGCAGTTGGACGGAAGATGTCTCAGGGCAAACCCCTTCGCATACACGCTCCGTGGCGTTCTGTGTTAATACAGTCCCTCCTCGCGGCATGACTGGGGCTATCAATGGACCAGTGTGTATTCAGTAGTAGTGGATGTCGAGAGGCATGACAAAGCACTTTGCTGTGCAGTTCCCCACCCCCAGAAAGCTGTTGGCAGCTTTGTTATTCCCTTCCCTCCTCCCTCACCCCCCAGTCAACAATGTACTATTGATAGCTCTCTCCAACTTGTGGCCAAGGCATCAAGAAGCTGGATAATGAAGTGTAGTTGTGGGGAAAAAAACAAAAAAGAGAAAAAAAGAGAGAGGCTGTAGTTTTCATGCAAAGCAGTTCAAGACACTTCCCAGTTTTGCTTCCTCTGGCACATGCAGAAGTCAAAACACAAGACCCCTTCAGTCGCTGAGCCCTGCCTGCGGCACTGGGGCTTCGCCTCGCCCAGACCTACATGCCACCCTTATCCTCCCGCAAAACTTCGCAGAGGCAGCCAGTTCGGGTCCTGAGAGCAGCACACACAGGGCAGCACCATCAGGCAACGCTTGGGAGCGAGCCTATGTGGGGGGCACAGATTAAAAGGGGTTTTGATTCCTCCAGATGCGCATTAGCACCCCGGGAAGAAGTTGATGCAAGTGCCCGACAAAGTCTGATCCTTTCGTGCATCTGCGTGCAAGCAGCCCACTGCAACTCTGCTCCCTGCAGCCTCTTCATAGCTTAAAAATTAGGATTGTGCTCCCTTCCAGCCTCTCTTCTCTTTTGAGAAGCTGCTTTTCAGCAGCTTGGTTTAGGTTAAGAAGCATTTAGATCACCAAGGGCCTTTCCCTGAAGAAACTCCCAAGCAAAGGCTTCTTGACCGAGTCCCGCCTGAAACGGGAGCTGGAAGCAAGCATATGCTTTTCAGCTGGCGGGTGTAATTTTAACTCGCTAAGCTTCCAGCCATCTCAACCCCGTGCCCTGTCCCTGGGAAGCGCAAAGGACAACTCGGCAACTTTTGAACCCCATCACGGCTGTGCTTCAACAGCCCTCGCGCTGCTTTCAGTCCACGACAACAACCAGCACCTCGAGGTCTAAGTCTAAAAGCTGCACATCTTCTTGGGTTTTGGGGGTTTTAGTTGCGCTGAACACTTAGACCAGATGGAAGGACCCACGCAGCTCCCTTGACGTTACAGAAATGAAGGGGTTTTTTTTGTTCGTTTTCTTTTTTGCCCCTTTTCAAAACAGGCTCTGAGGATGCAGTTGCACTTAGGCCATAATAATAAGATGCTATGCTGCCAGCCACTGCAAGTCACATATTAAGGAACCTGTTTTAAGGAGCAACTTGTAAATATCCATCTGATGAATACAGCATAGCTCAAGTATCTACCCTACATGAAGCGGCCAAGAAACAAGGCTGGTTTATACACATCCTCCGGGAGCTTATCTACATGGTACGATAGGGGCTCAGGAAATGACACTTTTCGGACACTAAACAAGGAACAGACACACAAGATAATCTGGTCAGCTGCGAAAAATACCCACAAGCCATGTAAGTTCGTGCCTGCTGATAACCAACCTGCCAGAAGAGGGGGGAAAAAAAAAAAAATAATAAAAAAAAATCACCTTTCCTTGGAGATGCACAGGGACTGCAGGAAGGGAGGGCACAAACCCTTAAACCCTCCTCGGCCTTACAGGCTTATTAGCAAGGGGGTGCTCAGACACTGGCTGCTGAGNGTCTGCCTGGTTAAGATGACAAGGGAATCTCATCCCATCCCATCCCATCCCATCCCATCCCATCCCATCCCATCCCACCCCCGGCATCCAGACACCCCCCCGGGGGTCTCCCCCCACAGAGAAGGGACGCCCCAGCGGGGATTTAACCCGGGAGAGGCGGAGGGCCTCCTCCTCCTCCCCCGCTTCCACCCCTCTCCTCAGCGCCCAGGCCCAGCCGCCGCTCTGAGGGGCCGCGGCAGGCCGCGGCGGGGTGGGCCCGGCGCTGGAGGCGGGGGTGGGGGGGGGCGCCACAGTCCCCGGTCGCCGGTGACCCTCCCCGCACCTGTCCTGGGTGTTTATCATCCTCGGCTCGGTCGCTGATCTCCGGCTCAGGCTGGGTCCGCCCGCTCGGCCCCCTCCGCTCCGCTCCGCTCCGCCGCCGCGCTCCGACTGACCCCCGCCGCCCCGCGCGACCGCCCCGCCCACCAACCCGCGCCGCGCGCCGCCCGGCCACGCCCCCCCTTCCTCCCGCCCCGTCCCGCCCCGCGCCGGGCAGCATGGGAAACCGCCGCCCCACACAAAGGCGCGCGCCGCGCCACGCCCACTCGCCGCGCAGGCGNCCCCCGGCGCCGCGCTTTCCCGCCTGCTGACGGCCTACGCGGGGCACGCGCGGCGCCCGTTGAGGGCCGTTGGGCCCCGCCGGCTCCCTGAGGGGACGAGGGGGCTCGGTAGGGCCCCGCTGTCTCCCGTGGGGCTGCTGGCACCCCCGCGAGTGGGCGGTGGGCCCCCCCCCCCACCTCACAGCCCGGCAGAGGCTTCCTGAGGTGGGCCCTGGGGGGGGGCCAGGCCTGAGGGCCGGGAGTAGAGCGTTCCCCACAGGGCTGGGGAGCGCCAGGCCTGCAGCGGTGAGGGGAGAGAGGAGAAGCAGCAACACTGTGGCGGGAAGCTGAAACACGTCTGCAATGTTCCTCACCATGGAAGAGGCCGGGGCCCTTCGGCTGAAGGCCTTCTGGAGGCGTTTTGGCTCCCATTGAAGTGGTGGGAGAAGAGGTTTGGGAGGAGCGAGCCTAAGTAATGAGCTGCTGGGCCCTGGTGATACCACTGCAGAGCAGGCGGCTAGCGCTGGTGCGTCATACCTTGCTTAAAGTATGATGCTAGGGGTTAAAAGGTGGCCTGGGGACCTGCAGACTCATAATCCAGATGAGTAGGAGTGAGAGTAAGGAAGAGAGGAATGAATATATGGATAACAGGATGTTGAGCTGCCTGTGGTGAGACTCTGCAGCGGCTTGTGATGAGCAGTGTAGCTATAAGGGAAAGGCAGAGGCAGTCACCCAGGCAAAGACGATGAGCCTGGAGAACCAGGCAGTGTGAGAAAGCTGTGGGATTTGGTCCCGCAGGGCTTGGTAATCAGTGATCCTTCACATGGGCTGAAAAACCAAGCAGCTCACTGGAAGAGAAGTTCTTGAGACCCTTCGGACGGCAGCCCTGCAAGTCGGACTCCTCCTGGGGAAGTCTCACACCTACTCACCCGGTCTCACGCTGTCCCTCTGCTGGTGTTCACAGCACATCAGAGGGCACAGGCCTGGCCCCGAGCGGGAGTGGAGCAGGCTCCCGAGTGACATACATGGCAGCCCAAGGTGTGATTCCCCCAGCAAGCTTGTGGACTCTGGGATCTGACAGGCGGCCCTCATCCTGGTCTTCCCGGTTCCCAGCGCGGCAATGCTGGCCTTCGCTCAGCAGGAAGTGACCAGCTGTTCTGCAGAGAGCTGGACGCCGGCCAGAGCCTGAGTTCAAACAGAGCCCGTTAAATGGCCTTTTCCCCCTTCCTCTGCGTTTAAAGCCCTGCTTGCAGCCGTAATTCTATTTATAATACCGAGGAAAAGCGAGCTGAGACTTTCCCACAGTGCCGGCTTCTCAGGCGATTGTTGTTCGGGAAACTGGAATGTACGCGGTATTATTTTTGTATCCCCCCGGGAAGGGTTTTTTTTTTAAATTGCGTGTCATTCCCTGTCCCCATCTGTGCCGAGGAAAGTTTGCGAAGCGGCAGGTCTCCGGCTGCTGCTCGCGGCTTTCGAATGCTTTGCTGAGGTGCTGCTGGTTTCGGTGTCTCTGCCTGCGTGCCCCAACTGGGGAGGCTGGTGGGTGCTCTGAGACGCCCTAACAGCCGAGGGGCTTGAGGCCAAAGAGGATATCGCTGATATCCCCTGTCTCGTTACTGAACCCGAGGAGCACCTGTCGTGTCACTCGCTTGCTCTGTGCCTCAGCATCACCCTGTGCGGAGGATGCAAGACCGATGATCCTGCTCAGAGAAACAGGGGCTCATCATTGCTGCCTTGCCCAGGGTTTCGGCAATGAGAAGTGCTGTTGCACCGCGGTTTTGGGGTGGCGCAGAGATGCTGGGCGTGATGACCGGGTCACGGTGTCACCGTTTGTTGGGCTGTTTCTGCCAGTGGGTGCTTTTTTTGCCTTTCTTGGCCATGCGAGGCCATTCCCTGCCCAGGGAGCTGCTCTGGGTTATTCTGGGCAGGCTGTGGGCATGGCCAGGCCACGGCAGCTCCGTGCTGCCCCTGCCCTCCACAAGTTCCCGGTGAGCACCCGCAGCCCCACACCTCCCGGGCAAGCGGGTATTTTACGGAGCGGTGAAACACCCTGCTTGGACTTTTATTCCGGCAGAGAGAACAAACACCCTGCCTGTCCTCTCCTTAGGCACTCGTCACCTGGCAACGCTGCCTGCAGCGCTTGTGGCTTTCCTTTTCCCTGCTCTGCAAGGCCCTGTGTCCCTTTCTTTCTCACATTCATTCGCAGGAGGGCATTTCTGGTGCCCCTTGTTTGCTGCCCTCACTATAAGCAGTGGGGCTCTGCCGGGCACCGTCACCCTTCTCCCCGCTGATCCGTTGCCCTTCTCTCCATTTTTATTTCTCAAATAAAAGCTGTTTGCAGGCAGCTTCCAAGCTCCGTGTGATTTTAGCTTGGTACCCAAGAGGCAGCCCAGCAGAGCGCTAGCTGTTTCTGCTGTGCTCCAGTTCTGCCAGCGTTGCATTGCTCCTTTGTAAAATCCTTTCCGCTGTGTCCTCTCCTGGCCTGGAAATGGTTTTATTGCCCTGCCTGGGGTTGCAGCTGTTGCGCCACGTTTTTGGACGGGGTTTTTTTTTTTTGCTACAGCCAGTCTGATGTAGGACAGGCACCTCTGAATAGCTTTTCTATTTGTCACACTGGGTTTTAGGATTAGTTATGCCGAATTCTAGATGTGGAACAGATGATGTCTGCAACCTTTCTATTTTAGAGGCTTGCACAAAGTAGTTGTACATCTCCTTAATGATTGTCATTCATTATTGTAATTAATTGTGGACTATGTAGCTCTTAAACAATACTTTCCATCAGGACAAATCACAGAGAGAAGTGATCTGTTTTTCCACAGCTGGGGAACAGAGACCCAGAGCTCATGGTCACCACTCGTGGGCTGGGGCTGGGCCCCAGGTCGCCCCAGCCTCTGGAGCTGCCTGACACGGAGACGGAAGACGCTAGATGGAGACAGGCGAGGACAAGATGACAGGAGGACAACCACTCAAGTCACAGCCTTCTTGCAGGCAGGACTGACAGCAGAGATGCTGCCCAGATGTTTGGGGCTGCGGAGAAAAGCGGGGTCCCTGCGGGAGGGGCCATCTCTCCAATGTTTGCTCCGTGCTCTTCCTTGGCTGCAGTCCTGGCTGTGCTGTCTTTGCGTTTGTGTGAGAAATGGCCAGAAGCGAGTTCACCCGCTTGACCGCCTCCATGGCAATGCAGTCACAGGGTCTCTTGCTGACCTTGCGGTGATGCGGCCGCTCAGATAAGGAAAACGGCGCTATTGCAGAGGCAATTGCGGCAGGCTGTAGCCCTTCCCTGTGCCTGTTCTCCCAGCGAGTACCCCAGGCCTGTCCCTTGGCTATGCCCTCCCTGTGGAGCGAAACGTGGCCAGCGTTGGGGTGTGTGGTGGATACCACGACCAGCCAGAGCCTCAGATGCTGTTCCTCGGTACCTACAGCAGCGCAGCATAGCTGGCTGTGTTTGAAAGGTGTTGCCTAATGGAAAACACTTCCAAACACAGGTTTCAAAATAGAGAGGAAAGGGTTGGTAGCTTTATATGTAATTAATACCCTGTAGTTATTTGAAAACATCTTTAGAAATGTGTCATTCAGAACTTTCTAGGGCTGTACGCATCGCATATCCGGGAATGTAATTATGTTTTCAACAGCAGCCTTTTCATCCCCCCCCCCCGCC